>JAODKM010000035.1:5808337-5822672 GCA_026780845.1 Petrocephalus sullivani | reverse complement strand
GAGCGATCAACTTTTAAATGCCCCAGAATATCTTTAAGATGTTTTTTTAAGTTTTCACATTTAGCTGCATAATTTTTAAGTCACCACGGACACTGCGTCTGGTGCCGCGTAACAGACGATAATTGTTCTGCAGAATAAAGTAACAAGTTGGATTGTGGAGTGAAGCTTAACACTGCGGCGTGGGGGCGGCCCTTTGCGGTTTGGGATGCAGACGGGATTCCTGTCCCATGCTTTTGTAACCGAGGCCTCGTTACAGGAGTGAATCTGTGCTGCTGTCACGGCCCATTGCTGCTTAAACACATGAGGGCTTCTCTGTCCTCTCCTGGCAGCAATCGGCCTGAAATGGCTGCCGCAGGCCCCATGCGGAAAGTCCCGCCTGCCTCTGATTGTAATCAGGAGGCTGTTGCCCTTTCAGAAAGTCACCTGCGCTCCATTTGGCACCGACTCGCCGTCAATGTCTGCCTTTTTCGTCCTCGTTTGCTCTTAAAAAATTCCTCCCTACATATAGAGGCAGCATGTCTTGGAATCATTCCCAGATTGGCCTGTGTGTTTAGTGTCGATGAGTGTTTGGGGCCACCAAGAATCCTGTAAAATGTAAGGATGGTTGGACTATTGCAGTATAGTAGTTCAGCAGTTGTCATCTAAATTCAGTTCAGAACTTGGTAAACATTAGTTAGTATAAGGTGACCAGATAATCCATCCCGGACACTTTGAGCTAGGACAGGATTTATAAACTACCACTTCAATCAAAAGGACCAGGATTTCACTTAAGCGCTGTGTTCTTGCTATGCGCTGGTTGGTCAGCCTCCTATAATTATGCATGGCCAGTAATATTAAAGGTGAAATGACTCTTTCAATCAAGGAAACAAACCAGTCAGAGTACAAGAAGAACTGAACCGTTTAGCCGAGCACAGGAGCCTTTCAGGTGTAAAGACAAGGATTATCTCACTAACCCCAAGTGAGTATCAATAATAAGAGATATTTATTTACGTCTAAAGGACATAAGAACATATTTTTGTCTACAGTTAGTACAGATCTGTTTTCCTAGAATCGTTGAATCATGTCTGAGCTAAAAGGTGCAGTCTTTTTTTGTCTGGCGCATTTTCACATCTCTCACTCGTTCATCCATTCAAAAAAGCACCACCTATTATCCAATCCCGATCACCCAGACCAGCCTGTGACCTACACTGAACGTGCCGGCTGTTGCACGGCATGATCCTGTAGGAGGCGCCGTTTCTTGGCAGGATGCTCTCACATAGCGGCTCACTCGCCATGTGGTGAGCAGAACGAGCCGGGAATCGCACCCGCGGCCGGGGCCCTGCGAGGTGACGGTGCTGCCCGCCGACTCTCCACGCCACCCATATGTCGCCCGGAGCTGCTGCCAGTTTCGGCACGGCGCTCCCTGGCTGCTGCTGAAGCCCCTGTCCTCGGAGCTCTGTGTGCGCCAAGCTGGAGAAAGCCGGCCTGTGTAATGGGGCAGGCCAACCCTGCTCCTGGAGATCTACCACCCTGCAGAGCTTGGGTGCAGCCCTAATTAACACACCTGATACAGATAATCAGGCATTTCAGTAGCGTCTCAGTTTTAGAGCAAACTTAGCTGCAATACAGCTGGTATGGCTAATACTAAGAAGCTACTGAAGGGCCTGATTATCTGTACAAGGTGTGTTACATTACAGCTGTACCTAAGCTCTGAAGGGGGGAAGATATTTAGGGTTAGGGTTGGGCAGCCTTGCTATATACTGTATCAGCGAGACCATGAGGGGCAACGGGACTCTGGTGTGAAGTGTTAATGTTGCCTAATGTAGTCGGCATGTGCCTTTGGATCCTGCTACCAGTGTATTCAGATAATGGAGCAGGACTTTTTCACACTGTGGGGGGGGGCTGGAATCCCCCCTCCACCCCCATTGTGCAAGAAGGTGGGAGAGAAACTCATCTGCTGTGCACACCTTAGAGGTGCTTAGTGCCAGTCCCGCCCGGAGTGGAGAGAGCATGCATGCTGCCCAGGGAGACATCTCATCACGTCCCACGTGTTTGGCTGGTGGTGGTGGTGGGGGGGGTCTTCCTGGCGCTCTTCCTGCCAGGCTTCCTAGTGGCTCGCAGGACCCCCGAGTGCCTGGGACATGTGTTGGGACGTGTGCACGGGTATGCTGGTTCCTCGTTTGCACGGTCTCAGGGTTTTTTGTGTATTAACCTGTTAACCAGTGTTTAAAATGTGAGAGGATAGTGTGATGTCTTGCACCAGCTAGTTGTGTGGGGGGGGCAGCCCGTGGTATCCATGGTCTCTGCCGCTTCCTCTTCTAATGCGGCTGCTGATCTCTCGCCCCCCCCTCTGTTTGCTGCGCTCACGCGAGAAGGCCGTCTCACGTAGAATGAAGGAAGATCAGAGCGATCGATGCCGCGAATGATCCCTGCCTGGATTTCCTGTCAGACATCCATTCCCATCCACAAACTTCAACAAATATTTGTCACCAAGAATTTACAATTCCAGAACGGCGTTGATTTTGAAGACGCTCTCGAAGTGCCATTAACCACAGTATGATGTCTGTACCGTATGACTATGGAAACTGAGGTGCAGATGGTGGGATAGGCTGAGGAATCCGTTTGCTGGGTGTCTGTGTGTGTGTGGAAGGCCCATGCAGAGGCCTGGCACTGAGTCGATGCTGAGTACCCCATATCTTAGCATCTGCCTGCTACGGGTCCAGAGATATCATCTCCAAGCCTCTTACTGCCCTCCTGATGTTAATATACAGTCCTGCTGCAGAGAGATTTCAGATCTTGCTTCAGATGAGCTGGGAGTCTCACTTTCTAGCCTCTTTACGTGGCTGGCCGGGCTGTAACAGAAGCCTTTGTGGTGGGGGTGGGCTGATGGTGTTGTTTCCATGGGGGTCTTCGGGAAGGTCTTGCCCTGGGATGTCTGGCTTCCCAGTTCCTGCTGCCCTTGTTCCGTCCCACATCCGGCTGGAGCCGCGCGGGGAGGATGCGGCCATGTGTCCAGACCCCCCGGACCCGGAAGGCTTTTCCGTCAAAGGTAAGGCCATGAAGGAGAATTTCCGCAAAGCTAAAGGGCAGATCTCATTAGAAATTTGTTTTAAGTAACCAGAACCAGATCAATCTTTTGATCAACACACCTGCTATTCTGCTCTTGGGGCGTCGTCTTCGTTTGTACGAAAGGGTAGCTTTAATATGAGCTGAACGTCATTAACGCTGCAGAGCGCAGTCCCTCTCCTCTCATAGCCCCCCTGCTGTGTTCTGCCGCTTCATGGTATATGGGGACACTCGAATTGGGGAATGCGAATTGATCCGGCTCCCCTGTAAGCTGTTCAGCGGTATGACCCATCTCCAGCTAATGTGTTCCGTGAGGATGTTGAGGAAGCCGCCAGCACCATGAGAACAGGGCGCTCACATCCCTGTCAGGCAGAGGGGGCGCGTAATCGGAATGAAAGCCTATGGATCGCCCTGGGCCGGTGACGTCACATGAGCTGTGCCTTGTTTAAGTGCCGGCTCGGGTCTCACTGGGATTTCACCGCTGCTTAAAAGCCTTGCGTGCCCTTAATCTTCCCACGTCATGGCAGACACCGGCGGGGTTTAATGTTTGCTGATGTTCTGAGCGTGTGCTCGCCTTGGCGTGATGTCAGCACCCCCCGTTTTCCCTGTTTCCCTAGGCAAGCTTGTGACCGTCTTCTGACACTCGTACCTCTTTCTCGGCAGCTACATGTTGTGATCATGGCTGGTGCCTGACACATGTCTGACCCCCCCCCAGCGCCTTAGTGATCTCTGTCCTCCCTAATAACAGCACATCTGCGGGTGTGAGTCCTCTCCCCCACATGTGTCAGGTACCCCCGGGGGGGCTCTTAGAGCCAATCACCGAAATGGGCTCTGAACTGCCCTGCTATTACTGAGCAGTGTTAAGATGGGGGGGTGATTTATGACGGCTGACCGCACTCTTACCGATGATGTCATACATCTGGAACCAGCATTCCCGGTCTGGGTCCTTTGTCTTATTTTATCGGGGTTATTTTAGTTAACCTTCACCGGGATTACTTGATGTAACGGTTTCAGGCTACCCTTCCAGCTGGCGCGCTTGTATAACGAGCCCTTTAGCTTGGCAGTTCCTGTTGTACATGCAAATGGACGAACGGTTTCCCTGTAATAGTTGTTGAAATCTTAATGGCTGAAAATCAAGAACGACCCGCCAGTTTTATGAGCTTTTGGATGATGAGTCGGAGTGATTCCCAACTTCCTCGTTTGCATTTATTCAAAGCAGGCTGGCTGGGGCTTTAAGCGCGCTGACTGTTTACCACCCCCAGGAAACAATTGGCAGGCAGGCATGTCACGCAGGAGGCCCATCGCTCTGTAAACCACAACCCGCAGACCCTGACCGACTTCCCGTTTTCCGTTTCTGGAGTGTGAGCAGCTCGAGCCCGACGGCACGGATGTGTCTGCGTACACACCCATCACGGGTCTGAGCATTCTGCTCTGTGGACGCCAAGTCAATGGGCCGCCAGATGGGGTCAAAGGTCACTGCTGTGCCTCGAGTGAACCTGAACGGAGGCGCATCTCTCTGGGCCTTTGAGAGGTTTTTAAGCCCCACCCAAAATGCTCCAGGGACTTTGGATAAATGGGCCGACTCTGTGTTGAGACCGTTTGAGTTTTGCTCTCAACTGTATGAGCATGGGTATGTCTGCGGGTCGCGCAGGTGCTTGTGTTTTGAAGAAAAGCATGATGGGATATGCAGAAAGAATCATTCCAGTGTACCTGTAATTGTGCAAATGACCAATAGAAGATTATTTCCTTTTCATTTCAGAAAAACATTTACATGAGTAGGTTACACAGTGCGGGTTATGTCCATCCTGCATCGGGGGAGTGGGGGGTCCTGTCCCAGGCAGCAGGCGGGTCCCCTTGGCTGATTAAGTTAATGGTGCTTGGGGGGTGGGAGCACGGGGTCCTTTATGCTCTCCGTGCGGCAGGAAATTACAAGCTGTCCGGGCTCCATAAATAGCCCGCAGAGCCTCGTGCATGTTACCTAGCTGCTGTGACTCAAGTGCTGTTTCCACACTTGCTTGCCTCCCATTCTCAGACGTAGCTGGTGGGTTCTGGGTTTCGCATGCCCCGCCCAGAAGCCCGCGGGGCGACTGGAGTCCGGGGCCCGTGCATCAGCCAGCTAAAGCCCCGGAGCAGCTGGAATCCGGGGAAGTGTAAATGTCAGGCGGAGGACATGTGATGCTGGCCCATTTACGCGGCTTTCTGTGTCCCATTGAGGTGACCGGTCCCTCCTCCCACAGAGCGTGCTTTGAGCCACACACCCCACCCGTGGCAGGGAAATGAACTCAGGGCCGTGTGTGTGTGTGTGTGTATGCGTGCGAGAGAGAGAGAGACCAAACCAGACACTCCTCTCAATGTGTTGACGTGTCCCTCCGGCTCAGGAGGTGTGGCTTCTGGGATGTCGTAGTCACCGATTTGCCTGGTGGGTGTGGCCACAGCGGTACCGCCCACGTTTACTGGGGACTCGTAGTGTTTGTGTACGGAGTGACGCTAATTTTGAGTGGAAGAGGGCACCAGTCTCAGCTTGCGTCTGTCTCCGCGTCCCTGGTGACCGCCTGGCACCTGCGCCACTCCAGGTGTTCAAACATCCTCATGCTGCTGCTTGGGGGTGGTGTGCAGCTCAGCGAGGGGGGCTCCGTGCCTGTGATCTGAAGGTTGCTGGTTCAAATCCCAGGGTCAATGGAGTGAATTCTCCATTGACCCCTGAACAAGGCCCCTGTCTCCCCACTGTCTCTCCAGGGACTGTCGGTTCCTGTTTTCTCCAGTATGTACTTTGCTTTGGATAAAGGCATCTGCTAAATGGTGGTGTCGGTCGTGAGTTTGTTTCATGCTGAAATCTTAATGTGCGCTGCTCCAGGTGTCCTGTCGCAGGACCACGGGCTGAGAGGAACGCCACAAAGTTGTCTGATTACGCCAGCTCTCTCTCCTGGACCCGTCGTTTGCTGGGGTGTCGAATTCATGCGCTGTGGGGGAAAAGGTTGTGGATGATTCTGTCTCGTGAAAGAGTTCAGTCGAACACAAATGCTTATCGCAGCCAATCGCGTCATATGCGCTACTCTGCCCTGAATAGGGGAATGAATCGGAGGGAAATGAATCGAGCATGATTGTCGCTTCCCCTCCCCCCGGCCCATCTCACACCCCCGCCTTCCCCAGCTGATGGGGAGCCAGCTTGCTCATCTTCGTCTTTTTCTGAATGATTCCACGAATGCGGGCCGCGATCTGACACATCTGCATTTGAAATAGATGCAGATGTCTTTGATGAAGCGCGGGGAAGAGCTGCTTCGTGATTGCAGCTTGTCTGCGCTATTTAACTTTTCTGTACTGAAGTTCAGAATGGCTTCGGCTGTTCTGCCTCACCGGCTGCGCTCAATGCCCTTTAGGGTCCTCGTTGTGGGGCGTGTCGTGCCTCGGGGATCTATGGCAGAAGGTGCGTGAGTTTCCATTGGAGCTCCGTGTCTGACTCCCGTCAGCTGGAGGCTTTCTGAAGGCTCTGTTTGAACAATTCCCGAGATCTCCCATCTGTTTAGTTGACATCAGAGCGGGATGAGCGGGTTGCTCGCATTGTTGTTGAACTCTCTGGCCATTGAATACAAGTCTTATTAGGTTCTTCCTTTGTTGGAAGATGTAAATAGAATATTTGGATATGGGTTGCGTGTTTGATGTTGGTGAGCAGCTGTCCATCTCATGTTGCACGTCCAAACGGGATTCTCGTGTGAGGGCAGCCTCGAGATTGTTTACTGGACAGGTGGCTGGAGGCAGCATCTCGGACCCTGTGGCCGTCGCATGTGCCAGGATAGATGAAGCGGTGGCCTGGTCTTTATCGCTCGTCCCAAAGCACGGGGCCTCGGATGACCCCGAGTGGCTCCTTACTTTCTGTCCCCGAACCGCCTCCTTCCAGGATGTCAGCCGTTGCGCTGGGATTCATCAGAGCTGCATTTCTCTGGTTACGGAGCCGGTCATGCCGTCACCCGATGCTGCCGGCTCCGCCGATTCTGGGAACGGGTGTCGGTGTTGCCTGCCATTCGGCCTAACCGGTGTCACCTTGTGAAAGAGAACGAAACGTGGGCCCTTTGTATGCTGTAGAATCACTGTTTATGGGGAATAAGTATGCGTGTGTGTGTGTTACCAAACAGCTGTGACATGCCGTCTGTATGTTTGGAGAAGGGCTGGACTATTCAGCACCAGAGACATTCCTGAGGAACATCGGTGTTTATCGTGTCCGTATGACACCTGATTGGTGATTATTTACGTGGTTTCCAGACCACTATGGCCCATACAGTGGTCCGTTAACGCTTGTTTTGACTGATACTCTGCTCCTCGTTTATCTTAGTCACCACCCTGGTACGGCTCTCACGTTCCTGCAGAATGCCTTTGGAAAGTAGATGAACTTGGATGAGAAGTGCCTTCCATTTGCATGCTAGATGGACAGAGGCTTAAAGCTACATTGTCTCCTCTCTCCCCCCTGGGGGCGTCTCGTTGAGCGTGCATCAGCGAACCGTTCTGTCTGCAGGTGCTTTCTAAGACACGCCGTCCTTCTTCAAATATTTACTCTGGCCTTGTTTTGAGTTGTAGGTCTCAGGCGGCTCAGCTTATAGCCAGACCATATACAGGTGAAGGGAGCCGGATTTGCGAGGCACCTCTTTGATACCTGTCCACAGTAATAATGCGGCTGATGTAGTGGCTGCTCTTACTTCATGGGAATCTTCAGCCACAGGAAGACTAAGCGGATAGGAGCCTCAGTTAAAGGAAGTTAATGGTAACGTGCGTCAGGCGACGCCTCCGGCATGAAAGGAATCCAGGTGAGTCATCACAGCATATGTGGTAGTAGCATGAGTAACTGAGAAACAGTGTTGTTGTTGTTTTTGTTCTTGTTAATAATAATAATAATAATAGTAGTAACAATGATTAATTATAATAAATCTGAATATTTTTGTTCTGTCTAGGGATGTCCCAATCCACTTTTTTGGTATCCTGGTCTGATCAGATCCACTCGATATTTATATCTGTCAATTTAAAGTCCCGGTCCGATCTTGCGGTAAACGTTTAAATATACTCAGTCAGTAGGCGTGCGAGTGCCTAATTAGACTAGTGCTATTAAATGACACTGTCGCAACCTCTTCTCGAAAGGATGGCATTGCAAATATTGCGGGTAGCTGTTAGGCGACTTTCAGTTTCCAGTTTAAGGAATTTCCATAGGACGGATGCTTGTAGCTTCAAGACGTATGCCTCAGGCTTACCGCAGCGTGTGACAGAACCTTACAATCTGCGCCACTGATGTAAATTAGCCGCACGTGGGAAATGAACTGGATTGAGTTTTGGGTCGGGCGTTGGTAGTTAATATGGATCAATTAAAAAATGCCTGGATTGACCCCACATCCAAACTTCGATATTGGCTCGGGAAAGCACTGGTTCTCCCCTTTTATTGTAGCAAATGGGCTGTGTGTTTCTGGCCCTTTGATTCATCACTGTGTTATACATATGTAGTCCATCCCCGCTGAGTGACACTGTAACCCAAGACATCTCCTGCTTTTCTCCATCGGTTGACCATTCACAGTAGGTTGGCAAGGAGAGTGGGCATGGCCCTGAGGCTGGATAGGAGCCTATTGGCTAACGGAGCATGCATGTACGCCCAAGCACAGCCATTTGTGCTGAGCTCTCCAGAGTTCCCCATGCGGTAATGGGCTCATCCCACCCTCCCTGCAGGGCTGATGTCCAAAGCTTGGAGGGGGGGTAGCCCCCTGTAGGCTGGCAAGCAGATGGACAGTCAGCATCTGCTCCGCATCACCAGGACAGACTCCACCTCCCCGATGCCCCCGTGGAAAGTGGGAGCCCCCTGTTTGCGAACCTGTATGTAAACGTGCACTGACGGGGGAGGGGGGTGTCTCCTATTGACCGTGTGCTCTGCTACACGCTGTATGTAATGTGGCTGGAGGGAGCAGAACGTGAGCATTTCCCGCGAGGTATGACGTTTCTAAGGACGTCTGAGTGACTGAGGCCCTGAATGATAGTGAGCATAATTAGACTAGCCTGATTTGTGGTGAATCATGGGCCTAGAATTTCTAGATACCCCCAGATGATGGGTACATTACAGCTGGTGTCTGTGTCCCCCTCTTATTTATTATTTCAGGACGTGTTTGTGGTAGGGGGTCTCAGCTCTGGCCTCCTTTCATTTGGAGGTCCCAGGCCCAGACGAGGCTGCCCCCCACCTCGCCACCAGCAGGCCAGCTTGTTGTTCTCCTTCTGCCTGGCACTTGTTTACTCCCATGACAATCTTGTTTTCGGTTTTTCTTCTGACACCTCAGCAAACCAGTTTGCGGCGTGCTGTGTTGACTTGTTGGCATCTTATGTCGCCTTCACAGGAAAAGCCGCTCGCGTGCCTCCTGGCCGGGCCCCCACCGGCGTGGCGGGACGTTGCTCCTGTCGCTATGACAACAGCCCTGCACCTGTGCTTCTGTTAGTGGCAGAGGCCCATGCCCCCGCGCTCTGCCCTTATCGGTACTATCTACGCATGACGTTCGCCGCAGAGTTTGCACACGCCAGCCCCCGACTTCGCAGGAATTTAGAGCGTCCCCCGAGCGCGGGAACGGGAGCGTCGGGGGACGTGCCGCGGAGAATGTGGACGCCTGTGCTGTTTGGGCTCGCCTGGCAGTGTCTGCGCGGCCAAGAGCGTGGTTATAGGGCTGGAAGGGCATGTGGTGCGGCGCGGCGGCCGTTAGGCAGGCAGCAGCCTTGTCTTTGGTTTGAGTCGCGGTTGGTGAGTACCACACCTCTCTCGTGGTGTGCGTTTCGGTCGCAGGGTCACAGGTGCTGCGTTATGTAACAGCAGCTGGTATTAGCCGGGGTATTTCCTGGGATGGGGGCTCTGTTTCGGTTCCCCAAACCGGCTTAGTGATGGGTGAAACTGAAGTCTGGGGTGGGGGGCTGTGCCAGAGCACCTGCGAGCCCCGACGGACAGACTGGACCAAAAACAGAGCGGGGGAGGTGGGCGAGGCTCTGGGGCCAGGCTGGCAGCCCCCCAAGCAGCTCTGACATTTCAGCCGTGATGCCGCTCTGCAGCAGAGATCACATAAACAAACTGCCTCCCAGCCGCACCGCCTGATACGCCAGACGCCCCCCCATGTCACAAACAGCTGTTCCCTCGCCAGGCGCGCTCTCTGTGCTCCCCTTATCTGTCCATCACTGCTGCAGAACTGAGCTCCGCCTCTTATCAGACGGCTCGCCTTTGATACTCTTGTTTTTATCCTGTGTAATTTCCTTTGCATCTCTCTCTGCCATGAAGTGTCAGCCCACCCCCCCAGTAGGGTGACGCCAAGGATTCTGGGAGCCCCGCTGACACGGGGGCTGCTCTGTGAGGCCTGCCGTAGCACTGTGAGCCCCCCCATCTATCCCACAATGCCGCGTGTGACTGGCCATTTTGTTTGGGAGCACCGTACCCATTCGCCCACGTCCAGCCAGCCTCAGGAGCACAGAGCCGTTTCACCATCCTACTTGATTGTTCCATCAAAGTCGTACGTCTGCCTCATGATTTACCAGGCGGTCTGTCCCACCGGGTCTCCTGACACGGCGATCTGCCCTGCAGCTATGTAGCACGGCGCCCCCGTCCTCTTGCTGCGATGAATCTCACATATGCTGCACGGCTGTGTGTGAGTGTGTGTGTGTGTGTATGTGTGGTGCTCTGGCAGACGGCCCAGCTAACCTGAAAAAAAGACCCTGGCACAGGTTCAGAAGAGAGTTTGGTCCGAGTCTCGTTTAAAAATGACTCTGGGGGGAGGGGGGCAGGAACCAGCCGCAGAGTGTCACTCGAAACATCCCCGTGCTTCTTTTAATGACACCCAACATAGCAACTACATGTTTATTATTACTGAAGCCACCAGCGATGATGTCACCTACGCCTAACCAATCCCAGCAGCATGTCTGATCCCACTGAGGTAGCTGACCAATGAGAGTGAGGGGGCCAGCATCATGATTACCAATCGGGTGTGTGCTTTGTCCCCGTGCCAGCGGAGTAGGAATAAATAAGGAAGAACGTCCCTCCTAAACCTGGAGTGGGGGTGGGAGGATGTGGGCCGGACAGCCGGCTGGGTGGCGTGTGGCCGCTCTCCTCCCGCCGAGTCGCCACCCCCCCCACCGCAGTGCGGACACAAAGGGGCTGGCCGGTCAGCCGCAGGGAGGCTGGAAACCCCCCCACCTGCCTTCGTATGTGTCTGTTCGGAAGGCCAGGATCCTGCACGGCCAGGTCCAGGGTGCGTGGGGCGGCCTTCAAACCAGCCCCTGCTTTATGCAGCCCTCCCCCCCCGGCTGATTTTCTGGGGTGCAGGTCCCTGCTGTCTGAGATGTCTGTCGTGTTTACTCTCCTCGTGAAGAGTCAGCAGTCAGGGGGTGGGTCGGGGTGTTTGCATCTCGGATCCCATCTCCTGCAGAGAGCAGAGGCGTTGTGGCCCCACGCACCTGCCTCAACTGATCTCTCTCACTTCCTGCTCCAGTTCCTGCCCCCCCCCCGCCATACGTGACGCAATGACAGGTAATGAGTGACGGCCTGGCGCTCTGCCTGATCCTGGTGCCCTGGGGCGCCCGCTTTGCATGCTCCCTACATCAGGCTTCCATTTGGGTTAATGCCAGCATGGTGCCGCCGTGTCCCCGTCTCTGTCACATCCCGGTCAGTCTCTGTCTCTCTGTCCTCCTCTGTCCCGCTCAGGCCTGGAAGAAGCGCTGGTTCGTCCTGCGCAGCGGCCGCATGAGCGGCGACCTCAATGCCCTGGAGTACTACAAGAATGACCATTCGAAGAAGCCCATCCGCGTCATCGACCTGGACTGCTGCGAGCAGGTGGACGCCGGGCTCACCTTCAAGCGCAAGGACTTCCAGGACAGCTTCGTCTTCGACATCAAGACCTCGGACCGCACCTTCTACCTAGTGGCCGAGACAGAGGAGGAGATGAACAAGTGGGTCAGGGCCATCTGCCAGTTATGCGGCTTCAACCAGGCCGAGGAGAACTATGGTACGACCCGGAGCCCCCCCTCCCATGATACACCCCCCGTGTGTGACAGGCGTGCTTGTTTACCGTGCTGGGCGTGCCCTGTGGACTCTCTCTGTCTGCCCCGCTTATTGGACTCACACGCAGCTCTTAACAAACATTATCTCATTATCTGCTGTTTATATACAGGGCCTAAAAATGTCCGAGACGTGCGGGCTGGGCTTAGCTCTGCTTAGCCACTGCTCTGGGGGCCCTACCGTCCCTGCCCCCACAGCCATGCAGAGTGAATACTCTACCCCTATCCCTCCTCTTGTCATGGTAGACCTGGGGCTTCAGGCGGGGTGGGGGGGTTGGGAGGGCGCATCAGAGGCTCCTTATTGCTGCAGATTCCAGGAAAAGAAACCGTCCCCCGCCAATGTAAACACACACAAGTACAGCCTCTCCATAGCTGGGTGATACTCTGAGGAGTGATGCTCTCTGTTTGATTAAACTGTCCTGTGTGTTTTGGAAGTTAAAAATCATATATTAAGATGGCAGCGAAGGACGCTAATCGGAGTAGATGAGGGGAGGGGCCTCTGTCACACACAGCCACACCCCTTGGCCTGGCAGGTCATGGCAAGTTGGCCTCGGCTCCCTCAGCCCGCTTTGGCCTGAAGTAACTGGAAATAGTAGCTAGCAGGTTTATTCCTCTCCGACGCCATGTCCTCTCGCATCTGGGCCCTTGCCGCGCGTGGTGACGCTGGCCACGACTTACCCTGTAGGGGCCACATGGCTGGGCGATCTGCTGCCAGCTTTACCGCGGGTCAGTGTCCCGCGCTGAGCTGTCAGGAGCTCACGGCGGGTTTGGTCACAACGGTGGGAAAATCTGCGCCCTCGCACGAGAGTCCGGACGCGCACTGCCGCCCCCAAGGCTCAGCCCTGCTCCACCCCCCTGTCATGGTCCCGCCTCCTCAAAGCAGGAGGTTCTGTGGTGCGGCAAGCTTTCATCATTTTTAGCTGGAGAGCGGCCAGGTAGCGTGCTGTGCACGGCATACGGTGGGGGAGGGGGGTGTCTGTCTGGCCCACGTCGCCCCCTGCTGGCTGCCCCCCGCCGGCACCTAATGCATCTCCTCGCGCGTGGCTCACGCTCCGCTTGCTGATGCTCTGGCCTGCTCACACCCTTCCGGATCTTTCCGAAAGCCTCATCGGAGTGCTTTGTGGTGTACGCAGTCTCCCAGAGCGCTTTCCCGTGTCGAGCATGTGCTGTGGCATCCTCCAATCAGAATTAAGGAAAGTAATAAACAAACCTTTACGAGCTGTGAAGGACCGAATCAGGCTTTTATAAGCGATTGACCAGCCTGTAGCTTCTTGGTCAGAAGGTAAATTGATGTGCCCCCCTCCAGTTTTGCCGGCAGGTTCGCTTTTTTCCACAGGGTGGGGGGTCTCTGGGCTCAGCTCGGTCTGCAATATAGGAGCCCGGCTCGGGGGTGACCTCCCAGAACAAATTAAAAACCCCATCATATGTCCCCCGACCCTCCCACGTCCCGACATGCTGTGTAGCACAGACTTCGCTGTATGGTCCCCGTAGCTAATTATTAGAGTGTAAATCTGTTTGTCCCTACCCGGGCCCCTCCCGTAATCCACTCTCTGGCCAATCGACGTCGGTGCGGCGTGGTACCCCGGACCTTGGGGGCTGCGTGTACGTGAGGTCATCCAAAGGCCGTCGCCGTGGGAGCACGCCGTGGCCACGCCCCCACCGAGTGTCCTTCACAGTCATTGATTCCCGTCGAAGTGGCATGATGCGGCAGGGCTTCCTGGGCCAGGTCGCTGGTGCCGTGGCGTTGTCTTACTGGGTCGCCCCTGCGCTGCGAGCTCCGCCTCTAGCCGTGTCGCCATGGCAGCGGCCGGGGACTGAGGCAATGTGCTTTCCATCAGCGATATCCTGACAGCGGCGGGGAAATGGGAGCCCCTTCCCTCGGGCCTCTCGATGGTGCGCACACACACACACACGCACACACCTCGTTTTACTGTTTGTTGTTGTGTTGTCTCCTTACTTTGACTCTAAGTATCTCTCTCCTTTTTAAGGGGTTGCCTTGCCTTTAACCTTTCTGTAAGTAGTGGGCCCGAAAGTCTGCAGGCTCCTTTTCGGCAGTGAGCAGAGCGCCCCCTGTCTCAAGCTGTCCGTAGCCCTCGCTTGTGCCGCCAACTGCAGCGAGCGACAGTGATTCAGCCGTTTCTCAAAGCTGTCTCTCCAAGCGAAACCTCCCATTTCATCTAGGATCTGACTAACCACTGTATTAAAGTCCAGTGTGACTTCGTTGACATCTGTACTGGACATGAAA
>JAODKM010000035.1:5794601-5807656 GCA_026780845.1 Petrocephalus sullivani | reverse complement strand
GAGGGGGGGCCCCTAGGCTTGTCTTTTTTTCCCTTGGGGCCGGTGCTGTGAAATTAGCGCCCGCTCGGAAATGGGGGTCTCCCGGAGCCCCCCCCCCCCCCCACACACACACACACACGCACGCGCGTGCTCGCTCTCTGGCCGCGTGACCGTGCCTATTCCAGGGACGGGCGGGTGGAAAGGATCGGGTCGGTTTCAGAGCTGTTCCCGCTGCTCCTCTCGGGAAGGGGGGGGCTCATTCTTGCACTGGATCGATATGTCTGACAGCAGTGGCTGAGGCTTGCTCTGAGAGATGGGAGCTTTTATGGGCTTTTTGGGCCAGAGTGGGGGCAGCTGTTAGTACCACTAGCCTCGCGTAACGATAAAATAATTGAGGTTCAGCCCAAGACCCCCTCCCACCCCTTATGGGGCCAGGAAGTCCTATTTGATGGTTCCCCCTGGCGTGGCTGTAACCCAGTTTGTCTGGCTCTGCAGATCCGTCCCCTGTACCGCCGAGACGACGTCCTGTCCACATGTGCGCCCGAGTTTGCCGGCCGTGCATGTGCGTGTGTGAGATGTTGCCGGGGCGACGGGCCGTGCCTGCTCCCTCGAGAGGTGAAAGGCTGTGGAGACAGTCTGGTTTAATGCAGAGCACCCGCTCTGGGCAGGACGGTAATGTAATCATTAGCATGGCGAGATCACAGCGGAAAGCACCCTGAGAGGCTGGGGGGGGCACATTGGGGGGAGTCCTGGCCTATTTACAGTCACCAGCTCTGACATCTTTGCATTTGCCACCGATCCGGAGAGCAGAGCTCACGTGAAGAGTCAGACTGCCCCCAGCTGGAAAGGGGGCGGGGCTGTTGTTTATCTGCTGCCGTGGCCCCCCCCCCAGGACACTCCCCCCGCAGTGCGGATGGTTACCAGAGCACAAACAGAGGCATTCACTGAAAGGCCGCAGTGCTCCTCCTGCAGGCCCTGATTTAATTTCCCCGGCCTTTGACTCCCATCGATCCTGTCAGAAGAGGACGGTCCTCAGGCCCGGGGATTCCGCACAGCAGCACAGTCTCTCGTGCAGTTGGAGCGCCCCCCTCTGATGGGGTGGGAAGGGCTTTGAGCCTCTGAGGCTTCTGTATCTATGAGTCTGAATGGATGCCAGTTTGCTTTCACACTCCTGATTTTGCTGATTCTGATTGGATAATGTAAATGCCGAGATTTACCTTCCTGGCTGTCTTTGTTATTATCAGAAGTGCATTTCTCATTTTCTTCTCTCTCTCTCTCGCTTGATGGACACAGAAGGCAGTAGGCCCGTGGCCGCTCCCTCCCACACGGCGCGTTCACTGGCTGCTGAGCTGGGTGCCCCATTCAGCGCTCTGATTGGTGACCGCAAGTCCGCCCTGGCCGCTCACTCCAGCCAGCCTATCCTGTTCACCTTTGACATCCCCGCGCTGCACGTCCAGGGCCCCCTGTCCAACAGCGTCCCCCAGGACTACCTGTTCCTGCACCAGTGCATGAGCAGGAAGTCAGAGAGCGCGCGGTAGGTGTCGACCACCCCTGACGGTCTTGACCGTGTTAACCCTAGTATTTGCTTGTTGTTTTCTGTTTGAGAGTTAAAACTGCAACTGGCCATCAAAAACAAAAACATGTATGTAAAGACACCACAAGCTTCCTGCCTGAAGTTATGCCCTTCAGATAACTACCCTGGCTGGTATTCATGTTCAGTTTTCTGGCCAAGTAGCATAATGTGTTGGCAGGAAAGGTGTCAGACTCAGTGCCAGCGTGGAAGGTACCGTTTGTGATTAATGCCGGGAACATGACTATCCCTAGTGGCAGCCGAGTGAGCTGCATACATCTATTCGACGATTATGAAGGCTTTCTGGGAATGGATGGGTGGGCATTGTGGATGGGAATTGGCCGTGCTTTCTGCGAGCCGCCCCTGGCATTGGCCATGTCCTCGCCCCTGATGGCTCTCCGTCTTCTTCCCTGCAGGAGTGCCAGCTTCTCTCAGGCCTCACGGGGCAGCCTTCTGACTGGCAGTGACTCTCCGTCGCAGAGAGTCTCCCGCGGCTTCCCCCACTGCCTGAATGGCACCGGCGCCCAGGCTCATGGCTTCTACAGCCTGCCCAAACCGGGCCGTCACCCCAGCCGCGGCTCTGCGACACAGCCGGAGAGCCCACGGGACTCCAGCTACGACGGGACCAGGGCCCCCGCCTGGGACTGGGGGGGCGCGGACGTGTATACCTTTAAGACCCCCAACAACATGCTCGCTGCATCTCTCTGTGCCGACGGGGACCCGCCCCCCGATAACCGACACCCCCACACACCCCCGAGTTCATTCTACCAGACCCCTCGCACCTTCGACAAGAACCACAATGCCGTGGCTGTCTCTGAGGGCCTGGCTGCCCCCCCTCCCCGGCCCCCCAAGCCCGGCCAGCGGGCCGAACAGTGCCGGGCCGGCTCGGGAGCCCCCGCCGGAGAGACTGTGTCTGTCGCCCCTCGCCGAAATACGCTTCCTGCCGTGGAGAACATCAGGCTTCAAAGAGGTACTGGCTGGTGCCGGATGGGTCACCGGTGGGTTGCTACCACCCCTGTCAGCTGAGAGTGGCCCAAACAGAGCTCCTCAGTCCCGGCTCGCAGCTCCCACGGGCCGATATTCCGGATCCGGCCTCCTTCACCTCTCTGCCTCTCCTGCCTTCTTAGGGTCCTCCTTCGAGAACAGCGAGAACTCGCAGCGGCAGATCTGCTTCGCCAGCACCGGGCAGTCGGCCGAGTCCGTCAACGAGATCCTCGGCCCGTACCTGGTAAGTGTGTCGGCGAGCGAGAGCCGACCAGCAGGGGGCCTCGCCATGCGGAAGGGGAGATACTTCAGTTCCTTCTGCGCTCTTAATAAACCAACTAATCTAGTCAGGTGGGGCTTTACTGTCACCCCTCCAGGACTAAGGTGCAGCATGTGTACATAATAAGCCAAGGTATATGAAGCGAATAAAAATACATAGAGCAAACGATGAACAATTCTGACTTGCGTTACAAAAGTAAACAATGATGGAATGTTTAGAATGGGCCTTGATGGAAGCTTAATTAAACCTTAATTATCTCTGGGCTGAGTGAAGGAGTCGAGCCCAAACAGAGCAGACCCATTTGCTGGGGACCAGTCGTGTACCACTTTGTTTTTGACCCGCTGAGCTGGGCATGGGCACGCCCACCAAGCTGAGTGGCTCCCCCTGCCTGTCAGGCGTGGAGTTACTCACTGACGCGCTCCTCTAGCAGAGGCCGGGGGTCCCCCTGACGCGCTCCGATAGTGGCGACTCGGACGATAACTACGTGCCCATGAACCCGGGCTCGGGGGCGTCGCCCTCCTTCGGCGCCCTGCCCGACAGCCCCCAGAACGTCTACATCCCCATGAGTCCCGGGCCGCACCACTTTGACTTTCCGAGTTTCTCCGCAACGCTGCCGGCGCGGAAGAGCAGCTCGGCCTCGCTGTGCCAGCGGCCGGGTCGTCTGAGCGACGTGACCCCGCCCCCCATCAACCGCAACCTCAAGCCGGACAGGAGAGGTACGGCCCGCCGCCACCGAATGTGGCCTGGTCGGGGTTAACGGCGCGCTGACCTCTGACCTTGCCCCCTTGTGCTTTTAGTGCGCCCCGTCCCGCTGGATCTGCGCGGCAGCAGCATTATTGACGAGCTCCCCTTTAAGAGCCCCGTCACCATGTCCTGGACCCGGCCCATGTGAGTGAGCCTCCGCGGCGCTCCGCTTTACCCGTGTGTCCCGCTGCGGACTCACCGCCTGTCGCCTCCCTTACAGGCCCCTCGCCGGCTCGGTGTGCCGGCCCTCCTCCACCCAGAGCGTCACCAGCACCGACTCTGCGGACAGCGAGGAGAACTACGTGCCCATGGTGAGCCCGGCGTGCTGGCAGAGCGGTGCCGCGCCTCCAGGACGCTCACTCGTCTGACCCGTCTGTCCCTCTGTCAGCAGAACCCGACGTCTGCGTCCCCAGCGGCCAGTGGCACCGGCAGTCCGGCCCCCAGGAAGAGTGGCACCGTGGACTACCTGGCTCTGGACTTCCTGGCCGGCTCCCCAAACCCACACAGGAAGGTAGCCCCACGAAGCCTTGCTGCTGTTTACTCTTGCTGTTGTCAATCCTGACTGGCTGCTGTGTTGGACAGTGGAACGTATGCTGATTGGCTGTTGTATTGTGAGAATTTTTATTGGCTGCTATATTGCAGAGTGGAATGAATTCTGATTGACTGGAGTGGTGTGTGGTTAAGTGGGTTAAGATACTGTATCTGTCATTGGATAGATTGCCAGTTCGAATCCCAGCATCAGAAGATCACCAGTGGGCCCCTATTCAATTGTACATATTTAATATTGCAAATGTAAATGTATCAAATGGACTGGGCTACTGTCTTGACGACTGAATTCTTATTGGTTGCCTTATTGAAGAGCAGAGTGAACCCTGACTGCCTGTTGTCCGGGTCAATCAATGTTGTCTGTCCTGTCCCCCAGCCCTCCACGTCCTCCGTGACCCTGGACGAGAAGGTGGACTACGTACAGGTGGACAAAGAGAAGACTCAGGCCCTCCAGAACACCATGCAGGAGTGGACAGACGTCCGTCAGTCAGCCGAACCGGCAAAGAGCCTGAAGTCCTGACAGGGGCTGCCTGCGATGGTGCGAAGCACCGATCTCCAGCGTGTGCCCCCTGCCAGCGAGGCATCGCAGGACTCTACCTGCCGGGACTGTGACACGGCGGCAGGCCGTGCGGCCCTCAGCCGCCCCGGAGGCCCCGATCGCACGGCTTTGCCAGTGAACTTCACCTGCCTTATGCAAATAAATAGGATCGTAAATCCAAGGTGTCAGTCAGCCTTGGTGTCATGGTGTCACACTGCGTGCCTGCTAACGTGTATGTATGTAAAGCGCATTAACGACACTTAGGTAATTAGGCTACAAAGGGTCTTTCCCCATCTTCTTCCTTACTCTGGGTTCCGTCTTTCAGCGCACCAAAATGTTTGCATTCTGAAATCTGTCCACTGAATCCATGGAATAATTTCTGACTCATTTTCACTGTATCACCCCCTTCCTCAATATTCATGTGGTACGCAGGTACTAAGATTTCAGGGGAGACGGCCCCATTAAGGAAGAGTATGTGGAATCACTTCATCCCCTGCAGAATGGTCTGCATCACCTAGCTGGTGGTGCTCCAGTCCCGTGAGCCGCTGAAGAAAGCCATCGCATTCCTTTTTATCTGAGCAGTGTAATTAAGATCTGTTCGCTCTGGTTACGAGGGTCCCTCACCTGATAACTGCAGTCTAACTGCCGTTTCGGTGTGAAAGAAAGTGACCATTATAAACTCCTCTGACCTAGGTCTGCCCCGTAGTGTCCCACCAATGCACAAATGGCACAAACCAAGCTGTGCTTATTTGTCCCGCACCCATGGCAGGGCACTGAAAACTCTGCAGATGCCGAACATTGAGCCTTTCCAGGTGACAGCTGACCCCAGCAGCCTGTGCTCCGAATATAATACTCTAATACCTGATACCCGTCCACAGCCCGCATAACTGAGCCTGGCATGACTTTCCTGATGTGTATATCAGCAAGGTGGCGCCACTGATGCTGCGGGATTAGTTACAGGCCTTCGATTCTACCCCCGCCAAAAGTCATCACACTCATGGGGCCATAAAAACTAGCCCTGAAAATTCAGGAGGCATTTTGGGCCGTCAGCCTGTCCTTGGCTGGACTGTGTTTATGGCTACTTCCTGGCTTCTAATCAGGTCTGCCAGGTTGTGGATGAGATTCCTAAAATGTTGATGAAGTTAGAAGCGGTTCACACTGACCCTACCTTAACTATCGTAGGTTAGCAAGTTGGTAAACATGTTGAGTGACAGGACTTATTAAAGGTCTGGTTCGTTAATGAATGTAGAGGGTTGTAGGATCTCAGATGCACGATTTCCAAAATAAAAGGGGAATTCTCGAATGACCTTCAGCTCCCATGGGTTCAGTCGGGCCAACCGCCTGCCGGTCTCCATGCACCAGTGGCTCATTTTGTGGAAACAGTCCAAGCTGCAGATTGTGAAGAGCGAGATGCTGGCAAGCTAATTCCTCAGCAGATGTGTGCCGTCGTCGGCCGGGTAGGTCGGCCGGGGCGTGCGGATCTCGAGCGCACCGCCCGCTCGCGACAGACCGCTGCAGTCTGCCCTCCGGGTTTGCGTACCTGAGCTAGAGGTCGGGACAAAGCGGCCCGCCCCAGGTGGTCGCCGGAGCCTAGGGCCAATTGCGCATCAGCAGAATGCTCTGAATGCTTTTTCCGACACGTGACGTTTGCTAAGCTCGCTAACAAGGGGCAGTTGTGTAGGAAGTGGCGCGTAAACAAAGGCCTGCTGTCTCCCTGGCGACGGCGCTCTGCCGGATGACACTGCAGAAAGAGCCCTTTCCCGCGCTGTCCTCTCTCCTCAAAGGGATTCCTTTTCACTCCGTCTACTCCTCACCAGGATGGAGCCGCTCCTCTATTTCCATCCCGAGAAATAGGCAGCCTCGTAACTCTTCATATTAATCCACGGCAACGGCGCATTAGTCCTGGTCAGGGTGACATGCTTTAGCTAGGTGGCTAACCCTGTAACAGCCGAAGTACACCTTACGATAAAACAAAGCGATGGGCGAGTTCTTTGCTTCGTTTCCATGTGTCCTGCACTGATATTTATCCAAATCAGGTTTTAGTGTGATGTGTATGATGTATTACTAATAATATGCTGTTATAATAATATACTGTTACCTTTTGTAATTAAATTACAGGGTGTGAAACCAGACGTATTTAATTTATGGTATGTTACATTTTTTTAACTGTATATGGAGTAGCTCTGTGTAAAGTTCTAGGCTGACTGGTGTCAGGGTTATTGCAATGTGTAATATGTTTACTTTTGTTATTCAAGGAAATAAGCCATTTTCTTTTGATGCCTTATTAATCTGCAGTGTGTTTGTGGTTTCCTGGGTTGGGGTTTCCCTCGCCGTGTGTGTACCACGCCGAACAGCGCTGGTTTGCTTCCTGCTGACCTGTCCTGGACGTACAGGGCTCTCCGTCCTCCAGATCTGGTCGCTAAAGTGCTTCACTTGGGTTCCTGAGCCAGTGGGTCGGCCATAAAGCAGGGCTGACGTAATCCAGTTGAACTGGGTTCTGGTTTTAATAATTGGAATATGATCCTCTGTGTCTTCTCTGTGGAGGGGGACGGCTGAAACAGCATTTGCCCCCTCCCCAAAGAAAATGTGTATGTGAAGACTATAAGACACAGTGGCGTGTGTGTGCTGTCACTTTGCCCGGACGGGACGCCCTCGGCAGGCTGGCACTGTGTTTTGTTCTAGAGTAGGCTGTCATTTAGAGTGGCATACTGCTTGTTTGTAACTGCTCTACGGCATTCCTATCCGCTTGTGCGAAGCTAGTGATTAATTTATGAATTTCTGTATGTTGTTATTATTAAGGGGGGGGGGGTGGGTTTGGGTCTGCTAACGCCGATCGATGTGCTGTGTCTTTGTTTGTGGTGCGTTAGCAGACAGGGATGTCTGGGCTAAGAGCCAGGCTCCTTATTCCTGTACTATCTGCGAAAATAAACAATGCACTATGTGGATTGCAGGAGTCCCGAGCTGCTGGTTATGATGGGTGAGGGTGATGGGTGTGATCTCTCTCTCTCTCTCTTTGTCTCTCTATCGCTCCCTCTCTCTCTCTATCTCTTTATCACGCTCTCTCTATCGCTCCCTCTCTCTCTGTCTCTCTCTTTCTATCGCTCCCTCTCTCTCTGTCTCTCTCTTTCTATCGCTCCCTCTCTCTCTGTCTCTCTATCGCTCCCTCTCTCCCTCTCTCTCTGTCTCTCTCTCTCTATCGCTCCCTCTCTGTCTGTCTCTCTCTCTCTATCGCTCCCTCTCTCTCTATCGCTCCCTCTCTGTCTCTCTATCACTCCCTCTCTCTTTGTCTCTCTATCGCTCCCTCTCTCTCTCCCTCTGTCTCTCTATCGCTCCCTATCTGTCTCTCTATCACTCTCTCTCTCTCTATCGCTCCCTCTCTCTCTCCCTCTCTGTCTCTCTCTCTCTCTCTCCCTCTCTGTCTCTCTCTCTCTCTATCGCTCCCTCTCTGTCTCTCCCTCTATCGCTCTCTCTCTGTCTCTCCCTCTCTCTGTCTGTCTCTCTATCTCTCTATCGTTCCCTCTCTGTCTCTCTCTCTATCACTCCCTCTCTCTCTCCCTAGCTGTCTGTCTCTCTCTCTCTATAGCTCCCTCTCTCTGTCTCTCTCTCTATCGCTCCCTCTCTCTCTCTCTCTCTCTCTCTCTCTCTCTCTGATGGGGGTGTGGCTTGACTGATTGCTGCCAGGAAGGAGGGTATTAATTCCACTTCTTACTTCCAGTATGGGAGAAAACCGGAGAGGAGAGCTTGACTGGGCAAATCGCAAATCATTGCTGAAATTCAACACTGTGTTTTTTTTTTTGTGTGTTTTTTTTTCCCTCAAATTTTTGTCCAGAAAAAGATACCCTTTAACGTGTATCTGTGTATTATGCTTTTGTGAGCGTTAAATAACTTGGTAGTAAAAGCCCGGCCAGACATTGGCTTTCATATTACTATTCCGTAACTTGAATGAAAATACTGTTACCTATCCCACCCAACGCTGAGCTGTGCTCCAGCTGACCCATTTCTACAAGGCTTGTGGTTCCCATCAGAACCGCCCTGGTAACTAGCTAATCGTTATGAACTAAGTAGGGTTTTTTGGTTTACAGCCTGCTTTAGGACAGGGCTGTTTCTGCGGCCCAGCTCGGCCGTGCGGCAATGTCATCGTGGGGTCCGAGACTGCATCCATCAGTAGCTGGTGCCTCATGACACCAACAGTAAGTGCTACATTTAGCGTTGTCTTCTATCCAAAACTAGCAATCCCAATGCACTCAGTGGACTGTATCATTTTTTTAATAATACATTTTATTTTTTATTTATATGAAAGAGTATCTTTATTTTGACCCAGATGGGTTACATATGTAGTAAGCTGTCAGCTGGGCCTGGCTAAGCCCCCACCCACTCACTGGTTTGTTTCCAACAGGCGGATTCAGGCATGATGGAAATCTCTTGGCCAAAATGTGCCTCTTTAGGTGTTATGGTGGTTGCCGTGGTGATGGTGATGTTGTAGCTCTGAGGCACTGCTACAGCTGCAGAAGGTCAGCCTGGGGCCTCTTCTTCCCTTTGTAAAGACTCACTGTTTTTACTTTGCTGTTTACACAATCTCTGCTGCTATTGCTTTCCAACCCACACTGGGCATATGCAGGGTGAGCTGAGTGCAGGACGCCCCCCAGGGCACGCCAGTGTTTTGGTGCAGCCTGATCGGGACCTTTCCGTACTCTGATGATTGTGTTCCCTCTCTGACGTCTACGATAGGTTCAGCCTTTTTAATATGTAGATGTACTGAAGTAAGGCGGTGTTTCTCACTCCGATTTCAGTTTCCATAGCACGTCAGCATACAAATACATTAAGCCGCATATTTTAATCCTTAAGAGGAGGCTATAAAAGAGCCTGATGGTGATATACAGGTCCTGCCAACATTCGCATAACTGTAATATGACTAATTGGACGAGCTGGACACGCTGAAGTCACTATATCCCTTATCACCGTGCTTCTGGAGTAGGTGGGACTTTCCCGATCCCAGAACTGTGGCGTGATCCATACCAACGGAAGAACACTGGCGCCCCCTACTGGCCGGCAGGGAATTCGCCGCTTCTCGGGTAACGGCAAAACAAAACGACAATTTTAACGTCAAAAAAAAAACTTTGCATTGATTCAGATATTTGAGCTCCAGATGTTAACTGTTGCCCAAATGTCGCAATAGCTAGCTAAACGAAATAAACCCAAAACTGTCACTGATACAGTTTTACGTACTGAATAAATATTTTTCTGCAATTTAAAGGCCAAATCCTTATTAGCTGTTTATTAAAATCATTTTGTAAGGATTTAATTTCCTTAATGCCCCATAACGCCTTTTGTTGCAGTACGTTTGCTCTATTCCCTTCCACTTCCCTGCTAGTTTATACATTTCCTTTCCCTTGAAAAGAAGACCTTGCGAAGGATTCTTACCTGATAGAATACACCATGCTCATGTCTTTTAAACTGTACTGTGTCCTGTAAATCACCGTAAATTGAATAGTGACCCAAAATCCAAAGGCCAGCTGAGCTATTTCAGTTTTATGTATTACATCTCTTTCTTTCTTTAGAAATGAATTGCTACTCATTCGTGTCAAATGCCTTGGGGTGACTAAAATTACTGTATTGCACTCAGAAATGAGCAGCATTTCAATGAAACGTATTTAAAATACGTGATCCTGTATTTACGGAGGGACCGACCGGGGAGCTTGACGTTTTATTTTTTTGAGCGTATATCTAAAGATGTTTTTTCTCGGAGTTTGGGCATGTTCATCACCCTACTGTAAGACAAAGCGGGAAATTAACGATTAATGATGTGTGATTATTATGATCATTAATATAAGAAAGCCTTGGTGAGCCCCCTTGCCGGCGCACACGCCCACACCGGCGCCCCTGGTTCTGTGGGAAACCCGGGCTATAAATTCAGGGGGTAAGCGGTCTGAATGCGAGACCCAAGCCGCGATCCCCCCCGACCCCCAACACCCCGCTCATCACCTTACTAATGCTACAAAAGGCATTTTCCATTTCACAATTAACACAATAACACATGCAAATCACAAATGTATTATTCTGTTTAAACATAGGGAAAGGTGTCATTTTTGTAAATACTACACATTACTTCGTCATGTTGCTTCATTATTTTACATGCATTTTTGTATTTTCAAATTTTACAGATTCCTTGCATTTTAATTAAATGCCCTTTCTCACACCGCTAGCTTGTATTTTATTTTGTTACGTTTGATGAACACGTATTTGTAATTTGTAACCAGACACTTTTTGGTGCATTTGTGCCCACCTCGGGCCGCGCTGTATTCTGTCTTTTACCCCACTGCCTTTCCATCCCGGACCTGCCCGCTTTGGGGTCCCATTCTGCCCCCTTATGCACTTGTCCCCCGCCCTGCCTTCCTGGGAAAATGAGTACAGAGGAAAAAAAAAAACTCGAAGTTGTTAAACAGTTCCGAATAATAAACAGTTGGCCCTTTGCGCGCCGTGGCCCCGCGGCTCTGCGCGCACCCGGAGAGGCACCAGGCGGCGCCCTGCGCGCCGTGGCCCCGCGGCTCTGCGCGCACCCGGAGAGCGCGCACCCGGAGAGGCACCAGGCGGCGCGCTGCGCGCTCCCCGGCCGCCTCTCCCGTCCGCTTCCACCACTTAAGTTTGTAAATGAAAGCCGGCTCGGGGTTCAGTGCGCCGCTGCGGAGCCCTCTCACGGCACGGCCGGGGAGCGCACGGGCCAGGCAGGCTGACAGCCGGGACGGCGCTGGGCAGTGTGCGGGGCTCGGGCTCCGCTTGCGGGCATCCATGCCCGTCCTACCTGTAATAAGGCAAGTGTATCGGGATAGTACCAGCTTCGGCTCATTCATTTAGATGTGTTCGCTTACGCTTTAACGTTTATCTCTTTTGTTAATTTAGTAATTGATGTAAACCTGATAGCTTATATATTGAGCTCACTTCTTTTTAATATATATCTTTTTTAAAATCGGGGTAATTTCCCATTCATCTTCTATAAGGGGCGATTGTATTTTTTAATTATCACTTTATCGGACCCGATCTGGCTCCCCTGCCAGCCGGACGTTATGCGCCGTTATTCGGGTCACTTTCCTAATGGCACATTAGCGGACGCTCCTGCCCCGGATCGCCGCGCAGCCTAGCGCATCCGTCTGCGGCGGCGGCATGGGCGATGCCGCCCCTCCGCAGCCCCCGGCCGGCGCCTTCGTGCCGCGGCTGCACGGCGCCATCGTGGAGCGCTTACGCGCCCGCATCGCCCTGTGCCGGCGGCACCACTCCAGCTGCGAGAGCCGCTACCAGCGCGGCCAGGCCGAGAGCTCGGACCGGGAGCACGAAAGCACGCTGCACCTCCTCAGCATCGTGCAGCAGGGATCGGGCGGCCGCAAGGTGAAGGGGAGCCGCGCATCGGGCCAGCAGCAGGCGGAGAGCAGCGGCCGGCTGAACGGGGAGCCCAAGGCGCAGAGCAGCGCCGAGCCCCGCAGCAGTGCGCGGATCGCCGTGAGTAGCCCGTCCTGTGATGCGCACGCCAGCTCTATGCCTGTCCTGGCTATTTGTCTGCTTGGGATAAGGAACTTTTACGGCAGAATCACTTGTCAGTTTACCTGCCTTGTAAGATCCCCCCGCACCACCACCAGCGCCTTGAGAACTTCATTTCCAATAGCCACATCTTTCCAGGTACTATAGGTTTTAGCAAAGCGCTGTTGACTTGCAGTTCACTCTAAAACTCTGTGTTGCACGATGTTATTGTATCTGCTGCGGATGTGAGAATGATGTTACACTTTTGGCACCTAAACACAGGGGAGTCCCTGAATCAGTCCCTGAATGAGTCCCTGAATGAGTCCTTAAACAGCCTAATGAACATTATTTTGCTATTTTCCAAAGCCAGCCTTAAGGACGACAGAGAATCATTTTCAAGTGATTGGTGCTCTGTTTTAAAAGCTGTTTAATCAAAGCCAAAGCTCGGGTTAAGTCCCCTTTTTACTAACTGGGGTCCTGGGAGGGTGGGGGCATCCTGACTGGCATTTCGGGTGCCAGTTTGCTCTCCAAAAGCCAGCCACCTCTGTCCTGTATTTAGACAGAGCCGTGACACATGCAGATCCGCCTGGCATAGGGGTGGGTTTGTCACGCAGCAAACAAAGGTCTCTGGATGTCACTGAAGGATTTACATTTTTGAGTAAATAGGGGTGTAGAGAATAGAGGACATATAATCATTTTGCAGGCTTGGTGTGATTTCTCAGGGGGAGAGATGGCCAGTCAGGTTTTTCCTGGCAAACTGGGAGAGAGCTCCTCTGGGTGCGTGAGAGTGCCCGGCGGGGGGGGGGGGGGGGGGGGGGGGGACAGTGCAGACGGGAGGCCTGTGTTGCCCGGGGGGTGGGTTGGTGCCCCCGCCCGAGAAGAGCGGCCCTGCGGCCCCCCCACGC
>JAODKM010000035.1:5736219-5751528 GCA_026780845.1 Petrocephalus sullivani | reverse complement strand
CCCACTATGAACGCAGGCCCATTGTGACATTGTACCTCTTATAACTACTCGCTGCTTCCTATCTGTTAACCAGTTAACAATCCAGATCGATACAGTTCCTAAAATACCTGTTGCTTTGAGTTTAGTAGATTTTCACAGCAGCAATATCATCAAAGACCACAAATAGGGTGCTGTCTGGAAGGTTGGTGGTTTGAATCCCATGGCCAACCGATTGATCATATCACCATTGGGCCCTTACCTCTTCTATTTTATATACATTGATGTACAAGCATTCAACTGAAAACGGGGAAGTCAAGTGTTTACCTTGCACAAGACGCATGAGCAAACACTGTGGCGTTAAGCTGGACCTGGTCAGTTGCTCACGTTGCATGACACGCTGGGCCAGGCAGCCATGGTGCAGCAGAGACAGAGATGGTACTGCTCAGTGCTCCTTCTAGGAACAGGGCTTTACAGTAAATGCGTCACGCCTGACTTGTATAGACAAGGGAAGGGCTCCCACACAGCCTGGACAGTGTCACTTAAAGACGCAGCGCTCAGTGGGCATTCTCGGGGCTACAGGTCTCACTGCTGCAGTGAAAGATACCAAGCAGTCCCACCCTGCGTGCTGCGAATACACAGCCGTATCAGCAACAGTTCCACGTCCCTCTTTCTTGACGACAAACACATGCAGAAAAAAATCGCATTGTGTGTTTGCCGAAGCATGGAAACTCAAGCAGCAAACACCCTACTCTGCACAGGACACGTGTTCAGTGGGCATGACGGTATTTTTAGCCCAGCCAAGCTGAGCAGCACTCCAGGGTAAAGTGGGGGGGAGCCGGGGAAGGAGATGACCCAAAAACAGCCAGCTTCCAGCTCCGTGCCCAGGACACACTCGCAAGCCGCAACATGCACGAGAGCATAGCTGGCAGAATGATTCTCCTCATATTCGCAGACATTGTAAAAATTCCCAGTGCCTTCTCTGAACACAGTCCAGGCGGATCTCTGGACTCTGGGGAAATCGTCACACTGTCTCATAGAAAACCTTTGGTAGCAGGCTGTCAAGTATGAGAGCCTAGCTGGCTCTATTTCCATCATTTCAGATTTAAGTCAATTTGCATTTATTTATTCAGCAGAGACTTTTATCCAGGTTGAGGAACATTTAAGGTCAGACAGTCCCTGGAGCAGCTATGGGTTAAGAGCCTTAGTCAAGGGCCAAAGGTCTTAATCACGCTGCTGACCCTGGGATTTGAACCAATGACCTTCCCCCTTAATTTTACATTAAAGCAATGAATAATAAATGAACTCATGAAGGTCACCCCCCCCCATTCTGCCTTCTCCAGCTACCTGCAGGAAGGCTCTCTGAATGGTCATTTTGACCTGCCTGACTTTGACCCGAGTCTATCAGTGTAACTCCATGAAGCAGAGGTGGATCGCTCAGGTCCAAAAAGTAAAGATCCAGACCAAGATTTTGCTTCAGTCAAATAGTTGAGTACTCTCCGACTGTGCCTCCCTATACTGAACTGGTTGGTTGAAACAAAATCTTGGTCTGGATTTTTATGTTCTGGACCTGAACTACTCTGCTGGGAAGATAGGCTTCTCCCTCGGCAGGATGGAGCAGGGCCCAGCACCAGCCATCCATTTGTGTGACCTAGGCTGGACAAAAAAGCAATTTTTATGCAAAAACAAGCTTCACTGTGAAGAAATGTGGCTGAGGAATTTACCCATGACCGGGAGCTGATGGCCGCTTCGAATGTGAGCGTATTACGGCTCGTCGGCTTTGTGTTGATACAGGGAAATGCAGTTAAACGCAGCCATGTGTAGCTATCTCAGATGTAAAATACACTTCTGAATTCTGTAATCTAACTGCACATCGACCAGTCTCACTTTCAGCCATGTCCTTCAGCTATGTTCTGTTTAAATGGACTTCAGAGAGGAATCAGAGCAGCCCAGGAAGAGCTGTACTGCTCGGTGGATTAAATCAGCCTTGTATACAGTCTGCGCCCCCTAGCGACAAGTTAGATACGTGCATGTTTATACCGGGCTTTGCACAGCGCTACAGCGCCGTGCCAGTGTTTTGTTTTGTGTGTAAACTGTGCAAAATGGCTATCGGAATGCATTACCGCACATTGCAGATAGAGGGAACCCCCGACCCACTCCATGCTTACCAAATCCCCGCAGGTCTTCAAGCTACCGGTTTGTTCATTCAGCCAATTGGTGCAATTTGTTTGAGAAAAATTAAAAGTCTAGCAGCAAGATCTGACACATTTACATTCTTTTAAAACATCCCTTTCACAACCTTTTTTCCCTTTCCTTTTTAGTGAGGGAAATTTAAATGAGCCTGCCCCTCTTCGTCTCATGGCCCCTTGGATCCTGGACCTGATTAGTCTGAGGAGAGAGTCAAGGTGAGAGAGCACAACCATTCATTCATTCAGATTTATAAATATGTTTAAAATAAGTTAATAAATTTACAATAAATTATTCATACACATTGATATGACTAACATAAGCCACGTTTTCAAATAAAACTTTGCAATATAATTTAATTGAACTCAATACGTTCAAATGTAACTTTTATTGACCAGTAGGGGTGCAGACCGTCTACGTCCCCGGCTGTGCACCAGTCTGTTTCACTGCATTTGTTAAGAGGTCGGGACCTCAGGATCTATGACTCGGAACAGACTCGTCTTGTTTGAGCTTGTAAGCGCTTCTCGCGCAGACAGCTATTTGGACGCAGTACGTGATATCTATATTAGCCTTCTGCTCCGGGTTCTGCCTGAGTGGCCGGCATGCTAAATGCTCTGCCTGAGGACATCCATGTTTCAGTTACAAATCCAGTGGTGGGTCCTAGGGTATGGTAAGCTAGTCGCTAAGTGCTGTGTGATGGGGGGGGGGGCAGAGTCATCCGGGCTGCGGGGGCATGGCCTGTTCCAGTGCATGTCACCACGTGGCTTTTCAGCCTTTGGGGGGGAATGAAAACTGGACCCCCAGGAAGACCAGAAACACCAGCAATTTGGCACCATATTGAAGATTTTATATATATATATATATATATATATTAGGGCTGTCAAAATTGACGCGTTAATGCGGATTAATCCAGCACCGTGATTAATCTGATTAAAAATATTAACGCATTTAATCCCTGAAATGCAGCGTTGAGGTAAATTCAGGTAAGAAATAGTTTGAGTCATTCTGCGCTGCAGATGGGTTAAATGCGTTAATATTTTAATCAGATTAATCACGATGCTGGATTAATCCGCGTTAACGCGTCAATTTTGACAGCCCTTTTTTTTTAAATAGGGGGCGTCAGTTTCCACAGGCTTCTCCATCCATCCACTTACAGTAACGGCTTCCCCGCTCTGATAGCTACTGACGGCATGGCCTGTGGCCATACAGTTCTGGCACCTACCACCGACGCTGTTCCTACAGGGAAGGACATCAGCGTTTTCTATTCTTTTTTGGGGGCAGAGTAGATTAGGGATAAAACACAAAGTGGAACTAGATGATTTTCTATAGATCACAGGAATTGTGAATAAAGTCAGTAGCACATTGCACATCTGTTTTTATAGATGGGCTGGTTTTCTTCTAAGCCACTATTTCTTTTGTTAATTTTATATAATGCATCTTGATTATTAATATTAATCATTAATTTTGGAATGCCTGTTTTATTCAAAGTAATGATTTTCAAACGAACATTTAATGAAATTTAAGATTTGAAAATATGTCTTTCACCTAATGTTAAAAAGAATTATTCCCTTTATTATTATATTTTTTAAAAATGTTGCCTGCAGGTAAAATTGAGTTCTCCTTCCCGGACGGGGTTCTTCTGAAGCATGGATCTGTGAGATTACTGAGCGCGCTCCGTCTGCGCATGGGAGGAGGAAGGTCGTGTGGCCAGTGTGCTGGCCACGAGTCTCATACCTGGCACAGGAAAGTAGCTGGAGGTCAGGGGAGGCACCTCAGACTCGGTGTTTTACTCTAGCTTTCAGCCAGCGTACCGGGAGTCTTTCTTGGGGAATCACTGCTGTTTGCTCATCCTGACATGCCATGAACAGGCCAGTAAGGACCAGTATTTCAGACCTAAAATGCTACAGGGAGCGGCTGTAGTCAGATTCTCCCATATACATATATACTGAGCCATCATAATGACAAATTAGGCTTAGTCTGTCTTTTTTAGTAACTCCCCCTACTAGAAATTTTGACAGAAATGGATTTTGAATTATATGTTGGTAATAAATGATATAGATGTTTATACGTATGCCTAGGTGTCTTGTCATTCCACCTAGGTTAGCCTTAGAAAGTCTCTGCCCTTAACAGATGTTCTCCAGCTGTTGAGCGGCCACTAGATTTCCGGCAGTCAGGTTCTCAAGAAAACACAGTTCAACAATCTTCCACACGATGGCACTATTGACTCCAGCAATTTCCCCAAAAGTTCCCCTAAAGGCGTAAAGCCGTACCTACCTCCACCACGTTAACCGCAAAGAGGCAATTTGAGGGATGGCGTCATATAACAGTGAAGCGAAATGGTTCACGCTATTACTTTTCAGTTTTTTCATGCAACACTTATAATGTTAACTCGCATGTTATCATAAGCTACAAACACACACAGGCATAGAGTAAACCAAAACAAAGCAGTCACCAAAGACGCAGTTTCCAGAGCTGGAGTGTAGTATGGCACAGTGACGTGCGTCACTCAGTAACCCGTGCAAGGCCGCGCTGATACTGTCGTGACATTGAGCGTCACTTGTGAGGCTCACTTATCACCACATCGAGGAACAGGGAAGTACAGCGTGCGTGCAAAGCGGCGGATGCGCGCGCGTATAAGTGTGTGCAAACAATGACGTCACGTGGTGACAAACGTGCAATGCCGAGCGGGAACGTGAGCGCAGGTGCATTCACTTTAGTGCCTGTCCCGTCACACGGATGCTTGTGGGATGCCGGGTTGCCAAGGAAACAAAAGTGGAGCTGGGAGATGTCAGGCATGAAAAGGCGAATGATGTGGTTGGTCACTGTGACATTGTTAGCGTGATTTCCATCTAGCGCCAGACTCTTTTAGAGTAGTTAAGGGTAGTGTAGAGAGACTTCGGAGAGACAAAGACAGAGAGAGACTGATGGAGAGACTAAAACATAGTTATGCTATAGAATGCTATATAGAATAGGTTAGTAAGAGCACACAGGTGATGAGCAGGAGATGCAGCCTACAGGTAGGATAGATAGATAGATTTTTTTGTCCATTACCAGTTTCCTTTCCGCCCGTCACAGTAATGAACCATCCGATCGGCCTCTTTATACGTGAAAAGTCGCCTGATCGGCTCTGAGCGCAACATCCGAGAAGATGCGTCCGCCTGCGCGTCTTTTAAGGCGGCCGTCTTCGGCGAGGTCTCCGCGACCGACCTGACAGCACAGGTTACAGAGAGACCCAGGTGCCCTGAAATGTCAGGGTGACCCCCGCTGTCTGAGGCTTCTTCACAGTCCAGAAAACAGAATAATGACTGCCATCAGCAGCCTGCGGGTGTTTGGCTGAGGCACTGCCGTTTTTCCAAGCAGAATTTAATCACGGGGGTCGCAATCAGATCCGAAAAGCCATGCATTTGCATTCCAGTCAGTGGAAAAAAAACCCGTTCAATTTGTGAGATTGTATCTGTGCTATATAATTGTGACCCTTTTGCACGGGTATTGGGTGATGTATGGAATATAGGTCTCGTCAACATACGTGTTTTTTTAACGCACGGACTGTTTGGAAATGATACAGCACCGACTCCATTCATTATAAACAGAGATTATTTAGTGCGTGATGGCGCAGTTTAACGTTTCTCATTAAGCTTCCTTCGATTTCATTAATTGTATTCTTTAATGAAAAGTTAGTATGTGATGAGCATACTAAGTTTTACATGGGGGGAGATATCAAATTGTAACACACTTCCTCTCCCAAATCACACGTCTCAGAGGCAGCTTTCATACACACCATGGTCATACCTCCCCCACCAACTACATCATGGTAGTGTGGCAGCAGGTTAGGTAGGGGGGCTACGACTGCCCAAGCCCCCCGACCATGTTAATGCGCCTCTCCAAAATACTTACCCAAACTGGTATATTTCGACAATGGAAGGCCGTTGCCTACATTGTTTACAGACCCCGTTACATAGAAACAAATGGTCAAACAGAGAGGAGCGGAAAGTGCTCAAAGACAAGTGATCTGAAGTGGCTTCTCGCCTTTAGTTTTCGGCCGGTTACCTAGTTACTAGCAGCGATTAACAGTAGATCATCTGACGAGACGTAAGCAGGCACCGAATGACCAAACAGGGACATTGCCTTGAGCTGCTCTCATTTACAGCTACGAACGAAATAATATTCTAATCAGGTACCGTGGCATTGTGGTGATCACATAATATGTGAGCATCATTCGTATTGCCCCTGGTAATCTAAAACAACTACATATAGGAGACAACTCGCAATTCTGCGCGTCTAAACATTACAGCATTACCTACTGTACCGAATACATGCATTTTGTCGGTGATCTTTGAAATACCCTAGTCTCGATTTTGGATAGATTGTCCCAGAACTGGTGGAGAAATCAGAACTACTAAAATGTGCCCAGTGTTTTCATGCATATACGCTTATTATTAAAAGCACAGCCACACACCACATGGGTAATAGTATACTATTATAATAATAATGATTGTTTGGGATATGTATAATGCCCGCAACACTGTAGCGCTAAAATACGAAATCAGTGTGATTTTACGCGTAGAAGTACAAACCAGAGGATTAAGATTTTGAAAGGGATTTATATACCAGGTCTGTAAAAGAAAGAGAGGACCTCCTTCAGTATGTGCAGAGCAGGGTGCTGCTCCTCTCGAGTGGGACACCCTCTCCTGCAGATCCAAAGGCAGATCAGATAAGCATGGCAGACGGAGCCAAAGTCGGGAGAGATCCCGTCTCCAAGCCGCCCCACGGACGCTCCGCCGCCGAAGCGAATCCCAGCCAAGTGACCCGAAACTTCATTCCAGCCAAGATCGACAGTTTTGACAGTTATATGGACGAGCTGTTCTGTCAGGGAGCGGGTTCGGGTGGCAAAGCCATGGTGGGAAGCCTGTCGCCTCCGGTGCGCACTGGGGACGCGCTGTCTCTCACGCCCTGCTCCAGAGGCGAACTTGCGGGGAACATCTGGCCAGCGAACGCAGAAGTCAGCGGACATCGGAGCAAGCATGCGGGGAAGAACCCCAAAGCGGAGCCCCAGCCCTGGGCATCTCCGGAGAGGCTGCACCAGCCCGGGGAGCAAGCCGCCAAACAAAAGGACACTTTGGAAACTCTGATCCAAGGCGCCGGCTCGGCGCTTCATTTGGAAAAGTTTATGATGGACAAGCAGGCGTTCGGGATGGAGGCGCAGCCTTCGCACTTCGACTTTCCCGCAAGCTTACTGCATCTGGACGCGGCGGCGGCGGCGGACTTCCCCGGGGGCTTCTCCGCGCTGCGCCCCGGTCCGGCGAGCGAGCCGGCGGCTTTCGGCCAGACCCTGGGCAGCGCATTGCCGCTCGTCCCGCACATCAAGGCGGATCCCGGCGACCTGCCGCCGCCGGCAGACGGCAGAGCCGCCGACATGGATGTCATGGGCTACGCGCAAAGCCTGGCGGTGCTCGGCGAGCCGCCCAGGATGGTGGCGGCTTCTGCGCTCTGGCGACAGGAGGAGCAGCACCGGGACGCGGCGGCGCTGTCCCCGTGTCGCAGCGCCGGCGGCCCCGACGCCTACAGCGCCTACATCGAGTAAGATCCGCCACACTGAGAACTAATGCGGCAGGTCTGCTTCTAATATTGCAAGTAATTTGAATATTCGATTGTTTAACCTGTAAAAATGGGTTCAGCTATAAACACAAATAAGAAAGTTACATTTAAATTAACCCACGCAATATTACTTAAGTTAGAAGTACACCGAACTAACAACAGCAATTATTATTATTATTATAATTATTATTGTTTAATTTATTTCAGTGTAACGTGGTCTTTGCGCAGTTTTCTGGGTAATGATCTGGGTTACACAGGGTGCTGTTTTCATTAAAGGATTTATCGTGGCGCAAAGCGCGCTTGAGAACTTCTCAGCAACTTAGGGGCGCTTATTATCTAATTAAACCGTGTTAAATAAGTACGCCATTACTCACAAAGCATTAACCGGTAAATGGTGATTCATCACCGGCATTTCCAAGCAGTAATTCCATTTCCAATATCATTTACGGCCAGAATTATTTTGCATGGTAGAATATACATTTAAAAATATTTTAAAAACCGATGTCAAAAGTTTAAAGTTCGATGCAGCGAATTAAGCATGCTTAAAGTAACCTAAGAGGGACCGGATGAATTGTAGAACGGATACTTTAGGGCATTTTAGGACCCCGACGCACACATTATTTTAATAGATGTGTGATGGTTATTCCACCATTAAACAAGTTCCCCCAGATCTAAGGCTAATATTACAATCACTAGGAGATCAGAGGCGGCAGGTCTGCACCCTGGCACTGTGAGACTTGCTGCTGACAGTGGCATTGCTCAGAAACAGCTGCCCTCTTCCTTCCAGTGTGGTACCCCAGCGGGTGTGTTTCATCTGTGGGGATGAAGCTTCTGGGTGTCACTACGGCGTCCTGACCTGCGGGAGCTGCAAGGTGTTCTTCAAGAGAGCCGTTGAGGGTAAGAGGCCACAGTACTCCAGGATTCTTCATAGGGACCTTTAAAAGGCTTACCCCATGGACCCAAATTTACTGATGGATAGAGTCGCCATGCCATGATATGGTGTCCTGAAACTAGTGACAGAAAGGTCTCTCTAGGATGGGTGCTTTAAACAATTTAAACACAATTTAAATGGGAGGTTCAGAAATACTTCAGCGATAACTTGGCTGTGACTAACCACTCACTGGCACAGACAGTAACCAGCAATACAAGAATATCCCTCATTCACAGTGAAAACCAAATGAAATGCATACATGTTGCCTTTTTAGTGAGTAGCCAGGTGTTGTTGCTGTTCGGCGGCTATCTCTGGTTCTGTTGGTGAAGGCCCTTGCCGGGTGTTATCTGGCTGATACCGCAGTTCCTCACTGTCCATGATTATGTCACTGTGTCCTCTCAGCCTTGCCTGAGGCTGCGCGTAATTTAACACCCTTGATTAAAAAGTGGTCACCCCCACCCCCGGTTACCCCCCCCACCAGCCAAAGTATCTGCCCGGTGACGGCTTGGCCAATGGATTTAGGTGATTTTCGTGATTTTTGTGCAGGCCACCAGAAATATCTGTGTGCTGGACGAAACGATTGCATCGTGGACAAGATCCGCAGGAAAAACTGCCCCGCGTGCCGACTGAGGAAGTGCTACCAGGCGGGAATGATGCTCGGAGGTACCCATGGCAAAACCATACGGAGCTCTGATTAGTTGAGAAGCTGAAAAGCCACTCCCAGTTTACATTGCACAGGCTTCCAACCAATGGTGGCCACACCCCTCTGATCACAGAGCCACACCCCCCAGAAACCCTACCCACTATGGGTTCGAGCCCCTATTTCTCCTCTTTTGGCAGCCCTAGCTGCAGACAGACTAGGGAGTTGCCCAGGGCCCCCGAATCACCTGCGTGGCAGTGAAAATGAAATGATCATCAGTTTTCTTGGTAGGGGGGACCCCCCAAATAAAGCCTTGCCTACAGCTCCTGAAAACCTGCTCTGTGGTCCTTAAGAAATCCATCTCTTTAAAGCAGGTTTGCTGGAAGGCAGCTGATGTATAATGATCATTTTAGTGTGCAAACACTCAGTGCTGAAGAGTATAAGTCACTCTCTAGGACGCCGTCAACTACAAAGCTGGAGGCTTGTAGATAGATACATAAACGTTACTTATCCTCTAGGGGGTGATTCTGCTTTCAAAGTGACTGTAAGTACAAGATTTCATCACAGATTCCGGATGATCCACTGCGGCACTGATTACCTGTGACCCACGCGTGTTCTCCGCAGGTCGGAAGCTGAAGAAGTTTGGCACACTGAAAGCCATGGGTCTGACTCAGGCTCTGGCCATCCCGCCCCCGTCGGGCCGCTCCTGTGATGGCCAGGCCCTGCAGGCCTTGGCCTGCTACCCCACCATACAGGAGCTGAGGTTCTCCCCACAAATCATCAGTATCCTGGAGAACATCGAGCCGGAGATGGTGTACTCTGGGTATGACAACAGCCAGCCTGATCTTCCCCATCTCCTGCTCAGCAGCCTGAACAGGCTGTGCGAGAGGCAGCTTCTCTGGATCGTGAGATGGTCCAAGTCATTGCCAGGTAACCGCGTCTAGCCGCGAGAGACAGCGGAACCCTGTAAACCATTTGATTGAATTCTGAGAACTAACACTAGGCTTGACTGTTTCAGCCTGAAACGTTTGATCTTCCTCTTTTTTTTAAGGCTTTCGCAGTTTGCACATCAATGATCAAATGTCCCTCATCCAGTACTCCTGGATGAGTTTGATGCTGTTTTCTCTTGGTTGGAGATCATTTCAGAACGTCAACCAAGACTACCTGTACTTCGCCCCCGATCCCGTTCTGCATGAGCGAGTTCGATCCTGGGAGCTTACCCCCCCCCCCCGTCCTACAGTCAGGAGTGTAATCCGCTGACTCTCAGTCTAATGCTTCGTTTTTGCACCCCCCAGGGATAGAATGAGACGGTCCCCCATATCGGACCTGTGTTTAGCAATGCAGTTTATCCCTCAGGAGTTTGCTAACCTGCAAGTGACAAAGGAAGAGTTTCTGTGCATGAAGGCTTTGATATTGCTCAACACAGGTAGGTCTGGCCGACTCGATTTGCCTGTAGATGCTTGAGCCAATCCTTGTTCTACTGCAAGTAATAATTCCCAGCATGCCACACCTCACTGCTGTCAACCAGAAGGAAGCCGGAAGTGAATCTATCAGGCGTGAGATACTTAGAAGCTCCCACTCATCAGACGGGTTATCCTGAGTGATCGTAGGGTTGGCCTGGCCCCCCCAGCCAAGAGGGGGAAGTGTATTCTTTTATATGTAATTGCCCCCCCAAAAATCTTCCTGGCCCACCCCGTTACCGAGAGCTGGAGCCGAGCCTGATGTGGACTTTGCCTAATTACCCTCCCGCCCCCCCCCGCCAGTGCCTCTGGAGGGCCTGAGGAGCCAGGAGCACTTTGACTCCATGCGGCAGAGTTACATCCGCGAGCTGCGCAGAGCTGTGCAGCTGAAGGAGGACGAGGGGGTGCTCATCTTCTCCCAGCGCTTCTACCAGCTGACCAGGCTGATGGACGCCATGCATGAGGTATGATCTCCATCCGCTGCTCACCTCAGGCTACTCTCAGCTACCGGGGCCTTTCATCGGGTGGCTGAAATGACCCTGCGGACACAGCAATGCACCGGCGCTGTCTACCGTCAGAACATTGCATTCAGATTCGGGGTGTGCGATTTGCCGAGTTTATATCGTGAATAATTAAAATGTCTCCGCGATCGGCCTTTACAGAGAGATTGTTAGGGTCGGGCTGCAGTGCACGTTCTGTCCGCTGCATGTTCTATGGCTCATACACGCATCTTTTCTGAGCCAAAATCCATTTTCAACACGCCAATAAACCGGCAACAGGAAATAGCGGTTAGCGCCTTGGATTGGTTCCTCTCTGCCTTTCGCGTCCTCGTCCCAGCATGCAATGGGGCAGGCAGGTGGTGTAGTGGTTAGGGATGCATCTGTGTAATCGAAAGATAACCGGTTCGAGTCCCCGACCCACAAGTACCGCTGAGGTACTGTTCCCAAGCACTGCTCCCCAGGCGCTCACGTAGCTGCCCACTGCTATTTCACATGGGTTAAATGCAGAGGACACATTTCATTGTTGCACACTGTGTGCTGTGGTCTGTCAACAATGACCATTAATCACCTTCAATGCAGAACAGGCAACATATTCCCTAAATGGCACTGTAACGGTATGGATGGCATGCAAGAGTTGGTCCATAAAAAGAATCTGACATTGATAATAGTTTTTCTATGAGGTTTTGTTACCTTTTATGGGTTTTTTTAAATAAGGGATAGTTTGGTCGTACAGCTCTGTAACTTTTAAAATAGTCTTAAAAACCAACACGATATGGAATCGCAGAAACATTGTGGATTGTGATCTTGCCTGAAAAAAAAAATAATGAAGTGATATTTCTGCCCAGTGCTAATTCAGAGCTCATTTCACGTCCTACTCAGAGATGTTTAGCTGTGGTTCCTCCCGACGCTGACAGATTTCCCCCGGCTTTTCTGCACAGATAGTGAAGAAGGTGAATTTGTACTGCCTGAGCACCTTTATCCAGGCGGACACCCTACAGGTGGAATTCCCCGAGATGATGTCGGAGGTCATCTCCTCACAGCTACCCAAGATATTAGCGGGCATGGTGAAACCCCTCCTCTTCCATGCAAAGTGACGTCACAGCCTCAGAAGGTCAGGCGCCATCCATGTGAACCGAGGGACAGGGCGTCATCTCTCATCCTGAAGCGGATGTAATACGTGATCCATGTAGGGAGTTGTTTCCATGGTAGACATATAACTGATATCGCACAACAATGAATAGCTGTTATTTTAGGATATCTTATGTTTCACACGTCATTCTGCCTCGTGGGCTCCTTATGTGTTCTCAGTGCAACACAAGTTTCAGAAATAGCAGGGTGAATTTGGACAGTATCAGAATTCAGTACAAGACTCATTCTATGGTATAGATCGAATAAAGGTAAACGACTTGTACTCGGGTGTGTATATAGCGTTTCCACGGAAACTCGCAAGCATGTCAAGTGCCTGTGTGGGAGAGATGAGGTGACCCCCCCCCCCGCGCGCGCGAGGGCCAGGTCTGATGGTATGATCCGGGGGTCCCGTACTTATGTGGTCTCACACACGACAAACAGTGATGCTTAAGCCAGTCATTATAAGGACCATATGTCTGATGTCTTTTCGCTAAAACGCAACATCTTATGCTCCAAAACCATATTATAAACAGCTGTTTGTAACATTACTGTGATGGTTCTCAGCTCTTTAAAGTGTCCTGTAAATGACGTTTATGGACTGTTTCAGATTATTATGTTTTCTACAGTTTTAATATATTCCTTAAAAGGACTGTGCTTTGCCTCCTTAATGAAAATGATCATAGTAATGGCTGACTATTATCTGTTCCTCTTACATATTTATTTGCCACAGAATGGGTTAAATAAAACAGTATTTCCTCTCATTATTCTCCGGCGACGTGCCTTATTCCAGCTTTGGATGGATTTCGTGGGGAGTACTCTTCCGGCACGGTAGTCAAGGCCACGGGACGTTCTCATGCCCTCAGTCGCAAAGTACGTGCTGATTTTGGCCAGCCCTCGGGCTGTTTTGCTCTGATGATTGTCACATTTCACATTCCGTGCGCATAAGCCGAGTCTGTAAATACGCACCACGCTTCAAAGAAGACACTTAAGAATATATAAATGCTTCTAAATCGGCATAATTATCGAATCATTCTATTTCCTTGTTTTGATTTAGCTTTTGGTAGGAATTATTTGTGCTGGTGCTCCACATTTAACAGGTGAATATCCATGTCACGGCGGTGTTTAAAGTGCAGGCGCGTAAAAAGTTTGCAGAATCTCACGAGACACTGTAGCAATTTTTCACGGCTTCTGGCTCAGTTTATTCTCTAAATGGTCCCTTAATGGAGTCCATACAGCTTCTTCATGGTCATAAAAACAAAAGGGGGGTGCTGAGAGCTGCCGTGTTTGGGGGCCGATAAGCTGTGACCCCTCACGCCCGCGACACTGGCTGAGACCTGTAACCATGGCTACCCCAAAGCCTAGGACTCAAGCTCTTATCAGGCCCTAGTGGAAGGCCAGCGGCCAGTGAGGGGGCTTGGGCGTCCAGTGGCGCCGTGGGCGTCTCGGATCGGCTGACGGAAACAATACGAGCAGTAATGTGTGTGAGCACATCTCCAGAAGGTCAGTGTGTTCTGTGCAGATACCCAGCGATAATGAGCCGCCGAGTAACGCTAAAGGAACGTCGGGGGCCGGACGGATCGCGCCGCTCTCCAGAGGACGTTAAACTGAGCGGAGCGGAGCTTAGGGGATTACCCGCCCAAGTCTCAGCAGATGCCTCTGCACTGGAGCACAGAGTGGGAGCTGGATCCTCCCCATCTGGAGGTCACTGCGACCTGGAGGACATCCTGGTGGAGGCCTAGCTTGTCTATTTGGTGGTAATGAATCAGGAAGGAACATTCCGGGATAAATACCTTAAAGGAACTGCCAAACCGCAAAGACGGCACAGCGATCCGGTAGGACCTTCACCCGCTAGTCTGACTCGCTCGTGTCTATACGTTTTTCTGTAGAAAATGTGAGGGTGGTGTTTAGGGGCGTTACGGTCAGCCACTCGGGTGTCAGTCAAAAGCCCATGATGGAACATGGCAAAACCATTTTGGGGATCTCTCACAGTAACATAACCCCCAAATCACCAAATAAATGGTATTTATAAATTCATTTGCTACAAAAAGACAAATGATATAATCAGCATATAACAATCCTGGGTTGCAGGGGTCTGGAGCCAATCACAAGGCACCTCACATTCACACCCATGGCCAATCTGGCAACTCCTCTTAGCGGAGAAACGGGAGGGAGCCCACTTGTAACACAGGGAGAACATGCAAACTCCACACGTGGAACTGGGGCAGAGACTCAAACCCTGGACTCCAGAGGGGTGAAGAAACATTGCTAACCACTGGACCACCATGCCACCCCCCCCCCCATATAATCGCCATGATGTTACATAAAAAAAAAAAAATCAAGGTATAAGTACACAAATTACTGAAGAGCAAGATTTCTTTTAATGGGGATTGACCAGTAATAAAGACATTATACACGCTACAAAATGCAGCCCCCTGCTGACCAAGTAACGGGACACAGAGTCAGCAAGCTTTGGGGGCACGTCTATCCTGAAGCCACCTTACAAAAGTAAGAACACTCAGAGAAACCTTTGGCTAATAAGAGTGCCTTCTGACAACAAACGGCAGATAGGGCGCCCCTCTCTACACCCTGTCAGCTGCGAGGCGAAGGACTCGCCTTTTCCCCAAATCGGGGGTAAATATTTCACAAACGTCAGACCCGTCCCTGCCATAAAATGTCTTTATTGCGCACGAATCCCTTTGCTTCTGCTAAAACCTCCGCTGAGGTAGCCAAATACACCAATCAGCTTCCCGGCCACTGCCATCAGAGAGGCTGACAAAAGTCGGAGAGTTTAAGGAGTTACAGGAGCCCGATGACTCAGCCTTAAGTGAGGTACAGGCCAGTACACAGCTGTACTCAGGGGATGACACAGCCTTAAGTGAGGTACAGGCCAGT
>JAODKM010000035.1:5724901-5736119 GCA_026780845.1 Petrocephalus sullivani | reverse complement strand
GTACACAGCTGTACTCAGGGGATGACACAGCCTTAAGTGAGGTACAGGCCAGTACACAGCTGTACTCAGGGGATGACACAGCCTTAAGTGAGGTACAGGCCAGTACACAGCTGTACTCAGGGGTAAAATGATCCCCTATGAGTTTTGGCTCAGGTGAATAAATAAAGCATTTACTTGGGATGTCTGTGTCAAATATAAAAAGTTAAACAGAAAGCAGGGCTTTAACTTGTCGGGGGCGGTAAGGCAGATGTCATCTGTGCGCGGTAAGCCACGCCCCCGGGTCACATCAACCTTGTCACCGTTAGTGAGTAACTGCGCCTCATGCAGACACAGTAAATCAGAAGTGCACTTCTGAAGCGGCCTTAATTCGGGCCAGCCTCTGATCGCTAACGGCTGGCTTTTTCGCATGTGCATCCCATGGATCATGGGGGCGACAGATGTACCTCACAGCGTTATGGCACCAAGGGGGGGGCGTTACTGTGGGAGCAGCATTCTCTCTTTTTGGTGGGAAATAAACAACACTGGACGTTGTGCAGGAATACCAGTGCTAACTGCTAACAGTCCTCATTCTGGTGTTTCACAACATTAAAATTTAGGGCCTTCACACACCCACTCTGAAGATGGAGGGTGAGAGGCAGAGAACATCTACACAGTGGCCCCTACTGTGGCTCAGAAACCTGGGGGCCATTTTCCGCTGAGTCCAGCTGGCCGCGCGATGTCTGTCTGGGGTGAGGGTCTCTGTACGCTTGTGTCTCAGTACTGTCCCACTCGGCAAAGCTGAATCCCTCATGCCCTGAAAAACAGCAAACATACACCAAATGAATCACACGGTGCCTGAAACAGGAAATTCAGACATAAGGCAACCCTGATCCTGGAGTGGCGGTGTCCAGCAGGTTCTCCATACTACCGGATAGAATGAAATGCCTTTACTGTCACTGCACAAGCACTATAACAGAATTTTTTTGAGTGGTTCAACGGAAACAAAACAAAGATTCCGTTGTACTGCCTGTGCAATGACAACAAAGGCATTTTATTCTATCAGTAATTCTATCAGTGACTATCTGCCTGGGATCTGCTTTGGTTCATCAGAGACCAGGTGGGATGGAAATCCTGCTGGGTAGTTATACTCCAGGAACAGGGTTACCTACCCCTGCTCCATTCCTTCTCGTCATCAGCTGCCTGAATCTTTATTATGCGCATTATTAACTGGCAGCCAGTCACTCCAGTTGTGGACGTGTGTCTCGCATAGGTTTGGTCATTAATGGCATGAGTTTGACTCTTACAAAAGGGGTTTCCGAAAACATCCAGTTATACTGATGAACATATATGAAAATGTAGCAGATTATTTTAGACAAAAGGCATGGTTCTCCATAGCCAGCCACAGGACTCCTGCATAATTAAAAGTAAATGCTAAATGCACCTTCAGCATCAGGCCATGGTTTCTGGCAGGGGAGGAACAGGTCGTCTGGATCTGCATATTCAAGTTCTTCCGGACTTTGCGGTGTGTGCACAGGTTGGGGCTTTGGGGACAAATCTTCAGACACCCGCCCATCGGTTGAGCTGCTGGAAATGGGGGTTCGGCTGTGGATCTCCTGACCCTTGCTGGTAAATGGGTAGAACATCTCAGGACTGGGCAGCTGAGAGGACGGGTGTTTATGCTCCAGGGGATAGGAGGAGAATCTGCGGGCCCAGCTCAAAGGGTCCCCATCAGAGTCACCTGAGGGCCAAAAAATGAAACATGGGACAAGGAAGATGGGAGTTCAGCTTGGTCTACAGCCAGATCAGGCTGGACAAACGGACACCTTGACAACAGTGGCAGTGAGACAGTCAAGAGGCCACCAGCATGACAAAGGTGGAGGGACAGACCACGGGGGGGCTCACCGTCGGTACGGGTCTGCCACATCACAAGGCTGCTGCTCCGGTGGGGCCTGGTGCCCGTGGAGAGACGCATGCCTCGACTGCGGAGGAAGCCGGGCTGAGGCCGGAGCGCGACCTCCTCCTGGTCCCGAGCCTTTAGGAAGATCTGGGGTGGACAACCAGAGCGATTAGACTGTAGCCTGTCGGAATCCATCGCCCGGCGCCTTCAGGAAGTGCAGGATTCATCTGCAGGACCCATCTCCACCCGGAGGCTACCATTCCACGTCAGAAATGGCCACTTCCTTTATCTGACCACTCGGGACAGCAAGAAATAAAACCCTGTATAGCTCAGGCCGAATGAGCTGCGATTAACTGCAGGGTTTTCATAAAGACATGCGAGCCTTAAAATCGGCAGAAACTGCCGTCACTAATGCATTCAGAGTGTTTTTCCCTCTCAGTTTAACACTAAAGAAAACACATTCAATTTTACATAATTCGTTCGGTGTGACGAATTCAATCAAGGCGCAGTAATTAAAAGCACAGCGGGAGCGTAAACTGGCGTGGTGTGGGATTGCCGCGTTGTGCTGCGGCTCACTGACGATTTATTACAAAACGGCACACGTCGGCAGCAAGGTGTAGAAGGTCAGTCATGGCCCGCTGCGAAAGCACGTCACGCTGAGGAGAAACGGGTCTCTACTCAGACTTGCCTTCTCATAGTTTTCAATCAGAATTTCCACCACAAGGTTCTGGAACTTGATGTTCATCATGGCCGCCACCGTCGCCTCATGTGAGCGCATTAACGTCGGCCCAAAAACCACACCCAGGTTGGGCACGGTCATCAGGTTGACGCGGCTCTGAGTGGAGACCCTGGAAACAAGTGAGAGATAGCTCACAACGTAGCCTCAGGTCATCTCCATTCTGACAAACGATTGTTCTCGTTTCCTAGAGAAGATAATGAGGATGACTGCTAGAGGCGGCCTACCTGACTAGGTGTGCCATCAGAAGGCCCAACATCTCCATGTTTTTCTCTGGCAGCTTTTGAACCAGGGCATACACTGTGTTGACCCTGTAGTCTAGATCGTCTGACTCTGTGAGGGAAAATGTCACATGTACCCATGTCTTCAAGTGGCCAGGTGAGTGGGAGGAAGAGTCAATAAAAGATGAGCCAAGGACTCCAGAAATAATGATGTCCAAAACGGCAAAGAGTAAATCATGTCGGCTGATGTGGCCAGGGCTGTAAGGATCAGACCACTTACTGACAGCCAGGATGAAATCCTTGTGCAGCTTGTAGGTCAGGAGGGGCTCACTGAGACATCTGGATAAAGACAGTTAAACAGGGACACTGGGATGGAAGCAGGCCTCCAACATACTTCAGGAGAATGACACCTCACTCGCACTGTAGCAGGGCTCTCACTCACATGGGGGCAGGCCTCTCATTCGCTTTAAGAGCAGGCTCCTCAATTGCACGGCGATACACCTGTTACTGACGTAGGAGCAGGCCTCTCACTCTCATGGTGATGAACCACTCGCTCGCATGGGAGCAGGCCGCTCGCTCGCATGGGAGCAGGCCACTCGCTCGCATGGGAGCAGGCCTCTCACTCGCATGGGAGCAGGCCTCTCACTCGCATGGGAGCAGGCCTCTCACTCATACAGCCCAGCTAGTATACCATTTACCGCTTCGAAAACGCAGATGGTCACACAGGACATAACCGGGCGCTGGTGGCTCACCTGAGGTAACTCTTCAGACCACTCGAGATAGTCTTGTTGTCCCAGACATCTGGATCCAAGTCCATGTCCGGGGAAGCCTTAGGAGCTGCAAGAAACCGGGCCGATTACAATGTTTATAACGCCGTGACCTCATGCTGGAATATCCATGCAGAATGTGCAGAGTGATGCTCCTCTAGGGCAGAAAGGCAGCAGCCATCCATCTTACCAAACACTGTGGACATCAGACGCTGGACTCGGGAGCTGACGCCTTCAGTTCTATAGAGCCCCACTGTGCTGAGGCCTGGGAACAAAAACATTGAGGGATTTTACTTCATATAGGGTTTTTCCCGGGTCAAGATGGAACCTGACGCGGTTTCTGGGGAAGTAAGGAGGTGATAGAAGAACAACAAACTATCGCGGAGGGTGGGGTGCTGGAGAATGAGCCGACACGATGAGGAACACGCATCTCACCACCGGCAATTCTGGGCAGTGAATTGTAACAGGGAGACGGTGAACAGGAGTAAATGCTTCGGCCAACGTGACAACAGTCCAGAGGAAAACGTGGAAAACTTTCTGAGGGGGGGCCCTGCCACGTATAACAACACTGGCTTCATTGTCACCTCCACCAAAGAGAGCTTCTTTGAAACTTCATCTAGCACTTGGAAAGGAGGAAGGTAGATTTTCAAAGACTCCACCAAAGCGATGCTCTTCTTCACAAAGTTAAAGCCGGTCTCGTTTAGCAGCGCTACAGAGAAAAACGACACCAGCATCAGTAAAGCATGCGTGGGGGGGGAAGGGGGGGGGGCATGCCAGTCAACTCTCCCAGGGCACAGTCCTGTGTGTAACGGGGGGGGGGGGGTCATTAAATGAAAGGAGTACAAAATGGAACTCACTCTCCTCCTTATTAGTCAGCAGAGCTGGAAGGCTGTATATCTAAAAAGGGAAAGCCTATGATTAGACCTCTTACACGACATTTTCACTTCATTCGCTTCTACACGGGATGTTTATAAAAAGACCACAGAAGTTAATAGAAACACCACTGTGTAGGGGGCATAGTAGGGTTTTAGTTACAGAAATATATCCGATCATGCATCATGACGACCCCACACCGTTACAGGTGTTTTCATGACAATTTTCGATTCAAACACATAATCAAATGATAGTGTTATTAAAGTCCAACTCTGAGGCTATATGCACTTGTAAAACATAATAAACAACTAAATACTTTAATGATAATAATATGAAATATAGACAAGTTCTTATTTAAAAATCTATGTATCAAATTATTGGATATTCATCCTTCTAAAATGTGTAGGCAGTTCATAAATTCGCCACCAGGGGGCACACAAGACGCACAAATAACTAAAGTGGCGTCAAAGTGACACAGCAACAAACGGAAAGGCGGCAGCACTACAGCGTCCTCACAGGCTCCTTGCCGTCCATGGCCTCCATCCACAGCCTTCTGTTTGACTCGGACAGGCCCTGAAGGGTGATGGCGGCGTGTCTGCCAGCGGACAGAAGAGGGACAGGTGTTTTTGGGTGCAGAAAGAGACTGAAGAGGCTGAATTTTACACACAGATGGCGCCAAAACATTATAATGATGATGGTTATCAACAAAATAATAATAATAAATAATAATAATAATCTTATTATGATTATCATCATCATCATCATTATTGTAGTCTGCTCAGCTGATTATTTATCCAAAGTGACTTTTCCCCATTAAGCTGGGTGTGATTATTAGATGATGTTTTTTGTATTTTTGGGTAAGAGAATGTTTTAGCTGTCTGGTGTCATTTGTAGAAGATAACAGGAGTACAGGAAACCTGACCCTAAATTTACGGAGCCCTGGGCTTTCAGCTTGAGTCACAAAGCCATGTGACCGACTCCTATCTGCAGGCATGTGAACAAGCCGGCTCCTGCACGGGCCACGGTGAGACTCCCTCAGTCACCATCACGGCTGAGCACGGACCTTTCCACAACCTCGATATCGAAACAGAAGCGCTTGTCGATGGAATCTGTTCTCCGTCGGATACAAGACTTCAACTTGAATATCTCAGGTGTGGCGGTGACCGGACAATTCTATAAAAGGAAAACAGGACCCCACCAAAAACAAGCAAGAAGCAGAGGTGTCAATTACAGGTCCAGAAAGTACAAATCCAGACCAGGATTTTGTTTAAACCAACTAGTTGAGCTACTCTGTGACTGTGACTCTTTAAGCTCAACTGATTGGTTGAAACAAAATCCTGGTCTGGATTTTTACTTTCTGGACCTGAAATTGACACCTCTGCCAAGAAGACAGTTGCGTACAGCAGCATACTGAGGGCATTAGCATCCCGACCAATGCAAATGTCTCACCACTCCACTGAATCCGTGTAGTTACTATGATCAGTCTTTTAATTTATACTGTCTGGTAAACAAGATAAGTATTCCTTCAAATCAGCATGTTATGCATTCACAGCATTCTGATATTTTACATTCTTGTTGATTGTTTTATATTTAACAATCTAGTTTATCTTTTGTGCCTTAATATTCATTCATTTTAATATATACTTCAAAGCATCCTTATGGAATCACATGCATTTAATTTTGCTATAACTAGTTATGATGGTAAGAGAGGTGCCCTGTTCTATTCCAAGTTAAGCCCTTTTTACTGGGATACGGGCTATAAAAACTATAAATTAATGTGCCAGTGTTTTCATCTGAGATCTTCACCTGTCGAACCACGGTGAAGGTCTTACTCTCCCTCTCGTAGGCGCAGTAGTGTCGGCTCCAGGTGAACCCCCAGGGACCTGTGGGGCAGCCAGAGACCGGGTTAGGAAGGAGCCCCGCCCCTCACACGGCCGCGTGACGGCGGGCTGCAGGAGATCAGCAGCGGCTGCCACCAGAGGGCTGCCTGCAATCTTCCTGGGAGAAGCTACTACTCAGTAAGAAACGGACTCAGGAAATATACGGAACCGCTGCCAAGAGGGGTCATACCCACGGAACATAAAGACCAGTTCTTCCCAACCTGGTCCACATTTTTTTCCCTCCCGGCTCTCTGCCAGACAGTCCACGTTTTTGCTCCCTGCCAGACAGTCCATGTTTTTGCTCCCTCCCGGCTCTCTGCCAGACAGTCCACGTTTTTGCTCCCTGCCAGACAGTCCATGTTTTTGCTCCCTCTCAGCCAGACAGACCATGTTTTTGCTTCCTTCCAGCTCCAGGTAAGGAGCAAAAATGTAGAGAGTCTGGGGGTCTCCAAGGACCGGGTTGGCAAGAACTTATCTAAATGTTTTGAAGGCTTCTAGAGGGCTTCGTACTTAATGCAGAAGGTGACTGGAAGCCAGGTAGGACACTCACGCTTCTCCTGAATGTAGAGGAAGCCCTCCATGCTGCACTGCCCCAGGGGGGTGTAGTCACGGTCAACACTCCTCATCCTCTTCATCAGCTTCCCCATCTCCTCCTTCGTGCTCTCGAAGTTATTCCTTGTCTTTGGAACACAAAGACCGGTGAGCGGATGAAAACGTGTGCCGAGCGCAAAGGTACACACTCGCCCTTCCCACCCACTACACAGACTCTTTTCCCTCCTACCGTCTGGAAAACGGTATCGAAGCTTCCACTCTGCCCCTACCAGGCTGTTCAACAGCTTCATACCGCAAGCCATCAGGACTCTAAACACACACTAATATCTGGACCGACTCTCTTCAATTTCCTCTAAACATATACAATCTACCTCTAAACTGCGACTGCACTTTACTTACTTACGAAGTTTATATCTCTGCATTCTTTATGTACTGCCTGTTTGCACCTTGCATGCCCTGTTACTGTAATGTTAAGTGTATTATATGTTGCACCGGGGTCATGGAGAAACGTTGTTTCATCACTCTTTGTACATGTATGAAGCTGCTGATGACAATAAAGTAACCAATGTAGCCTTGAACCTTGAACAGGAGAAACATGTACGTGGTGTAGTGCCGGCTACAGCAGGGGGCGTCTGACTTCCATACCCGGGTGAGCGGGGGCCACGCGGCTGCCTCGCTTCCAGCGCATTTCAGAAGCCGCCGTCCTCACGGGACACGGCACCCCTGCCCCGTTACCACACCGGAGGGGGCCCTTAATGCCATTCCGGGGGACGTCTTACAGCTAACGCACAGATACCTACAGCATGTTCCAGCTTACGGAAGTGTGTTTGCCGCACACTGACGTCCCCCTTCTCCCAGTCCCACCCCCCAGTTGCCACAATTTTGCTGCTCACATTCTACATGGGCGATTGCATTCTGTGGAACTGCAGAACCAGGACAAAACTTGGCACTTTGTGTTACGTGACACCAGAGGTCAAAGGTCAAACAAAGACACTTACGTTCTGCAGGTTGAACAGCAGCTGCTGCTTATATGGCTCAAACTCGTGGACAAGCTCGTAGCCTTCGTGGTAGAAGTTGAAGAGACCCTGGAGGAAGGCCAGCAACTGCAGGGGAGAAGGGAGAGAAAGAGCGACAGCGGACCCCGAGGGAGGGGGGTCCAGCATGAACACTGGGCATCATCACCTGTGGGGATTCAGGGGCATCGCTGGAGTCCGGGACTCTCAGCCAGCAGTGTGAAATAAAATAAAAATGAAATGAACGCCTCTTGGCATGTAAGTAACAACAACATTAGGAGCTTTCAAATCCTTAGAGACCTGCATACACACACACACGCACACAGGGGAAGGAGCCCTATTTGAACATGGACAGCTGAGAATTAACTGCACAGGGATTTGTAAACGAAGTAGCCCTTCTGTGTGGTTACTCTGGGCCAGCGAATCCGTGCATGACGCCACCTGGTCCCTGCTCGTTTGCCGGTGACGGCGTCCCTACTTCAGTTCGGCGCTGAACGCGGAGAACTTACCGGCTCCACAAACTCAAATTTCTTTTTCTCCTGAACTTCTTGGATTTTGAAGACGTATTCAAGCGACGCATCATAAAAGGCCCGCCTGTCCAAATCGATCTGCGCGTCTGCCTAGGAGGAAGGGGGGGCTGCTTACCTTTACAGCAAACAAGCCACCCGACGTGCCCCACACCCCTCCATAATGCTCCATTCATGCTGACCCCAGCACACAAGCTCACCTCTTGCAAAAACACATCTTTCTTTCTCGTTGATAAGTTCATGTGCTTGTCCAAAGCGGAGTAGTATCTCTCAGTCTCCCGCTCAAACTTCTTCCTTCCTTCCTGAAAGAAGAGAAAAAGCAAAAATATTTAAGAACTGAAACCCAACACATAAACTTCCATGTAAATCAGACGCTGGCAGAGCAAGGGGACCGTCTAGCCTCATACCGTCATTGCCAGTCATTTATACACAGCAGCAGATTAAAATAAACTATTAAGAGTAATTTGAGGTGAAATAACATTATTTTTCTAGAGAGGTTAATGTTCTAATTATCCGTATTTTTGTTTTCTCTCTTCGCATTAATTACACAGAACGGGCACCACTGCTTCCTCCCTTTTGTCCAGACACCTCACATGCCGTCATAGGGTTAGGAAATGCAGCTCAGAAGTCTGCTGACGCAGACGGAGCCGTCCGGAGCCTGGGGAGATTCTACTGCTATCAGCAGACAGAGTAATGTCGTCTCACGGGGAGTACAGATGCACTCTCTGGTGAAAAGCGGCCTTCAGAGACAGCTACCAATTAGCCGCAAAGAACAGAATGCAGCTGGACGCCGTGACTGAAGGCGCTTGCTTAACTCTTACACAGTATGACCGACAAACTTTAATGTTGATGCCGAAGAAACAGAAATTATAGGCTGCCTTTGCCTCCTAGGTACGATTATCCAGCAGTCAAGAGAGGTGTCAGAGACCGGCACTTGGCAGAGGTGCGACGAAGGCCTGCAAAAAATCCCAAAGATTAGCGGGCTGATCTCTTAGAACAAAGTTCTGTTCAGAATACGGCACTTTCTGTGACCCCAGACAAATGTGAAAGCAGGACCATGGAGAATCAGGACAGGAAGAGGGCCGATGCCTTTGAATTTTTGCCGACAAAGACTTTGAAGAATACTGTGAAATTTAAGGACAACAAACGAGAGGATTCGTCATCTATTGAGCCCTGGACTTTCTCTTGAAGTCCAGATCACCGGACTCAAGCCGTCTTACTTCGGCACATTATGAGGAACAGTGGTGAAGACCACAGTGCTTGGGAAAGCTGAAGGTACCAGGGGAAGAGGATGATCAACAACAAGGTGGATGGACTCAATCATCTCACCAGTGAACCTTTGGGAGACATTGAAGGTCCAGAGAGAAGACGGGACACTCTGGGGGATCACCATCTGTATGCTGTCTGTATAGTCACCATCAATTTGACGGAACAAAATATTATGATGATGATATTAATAATAGTAATAATAACAATAATAATAATAATAATAATAATAATAATGATAATGATAATAAAATAATAATAATGCCATCATCAGTATCATCATCCATAATAATAATCATCATCATCCATAATAATAATAATAATAATAATAATAATCATCATCATCATCATCATCATCATCATCATCATCCCTGCATCACTACCTGTCATTTCTGCTTTGACTGTTGTGGGTTTTCTCTGAAATACACAGGAAACCCCTATGAAATGAAGCAGGAGGAACCAGAGAAAAGACGGGTCTCATTTGGCAAGAGAGTCACTCTCTCTGGCTTCCTGCAACGCGCCCTCTGTCTGGCCATACAGGGGGCTAAGACATATGTAGGCCATGTGAGATAACAAGACACTGAATTATCAAAGGACCACCTACAGCTCGGGGAGACGTCAGAAACGAATAAACTGCAAACGTTCCTTTTTTGCCAATGCGTGATGAAAGAAGGCTGTGTGTCATTTTAAAGGTGGACAATGGTTCTTTTACCCCGTCTCCCGATCGACACACGGATGCTGGGCTCACATTAATTAGCCTGTATAGTGTTACAGCAAGATCCAAGTGACAGGCAGGGCTGTACCATTGGTACAGACAGAAAAATGCCGTTATGGGCCTTTCGATATGTTTTTTACGGGTGTCTCCACATACTGAATGTGGGAGGCCTTTACAAGGCTTGGGGGCGTGGCCACTGACTGCTGCTATATGCCAACTGCTAACTACGGCCCTGAGCCAGATGAGGAAACGGAAACACGGCTACGGATCTGCTGTTCTCCAGTTCCACATGTTGGCCCTTCTCCAGACGATCAACATCACCTCCAGGAACTGAGAGCGGCAAACATCTGTTACGGGGGAACCTGAGCAATTACCACAAACTAATTAGTGAGCAAGCAACAGCAGTGTCTGTTTTGAAATAGCACTGGTAATGTCATTTGAAAGATGTTAATAAGCCCTTTAATATTTAAAATATTGTAAATAAGCACTTTATTTTGATGCTTTTATATTACAGAAATTTTCATCAAGAAGACCATGTGAGCAGAGGTAAAATTAAAAGTAAAATCAATCTCTGGTTCCACAGATAAATGTCGACTGACAGTCAATAGCGTTAAAAACTGGTGTACAAGAATTTATCAAGTAAAACTACAGCAGCTCGGGGAGCCTTGGCCTACATTTTCACAGACAGGAAACACAAGGCAGATACAAGACAGGCCATTTTTTGTATTGACCTGAGGGCTGATACCTCAAGTCAGAGAGATGAGGAAAGATGGGGGGGGGGGGGGGAGACGG
>JAODKM010000035.1:5714346-5724801 GCA_026780845.1 Petrocephalus sullivani | reverse complement strand
GAGAGAGGGAGAGAGAGAGGGAGGGAGAGAGAGGGGGAGGGAGAGAGAGGGAGGGGGGGGGGGAGAGGGGGGGGGAGGGGAGGGGGGGGGGGGAAGGGAGACTCAATTCGTTGTAGCCACCGGGAACGCTGAATTCCTTTCGGGATTTAGTGCCCATGATACATCAAGAGGTTTAGCGCTTGGAATGACGCTTAGGATCCTCGGAGGAGCATTGTCAGGAATGGCTGTTTGATGTGTGCCTGTAAATGAGCACCGGGGCGGGATGGGGCGTGCAGCACGGCGCCAGCCGCGGTGCAGGGTGCACCCCAGCGGTGACAGGCCTCCGGCTCACCCTGCTGGGAGGATGTTTGTGCGAAACGCGTCCTCACTCTTCACTACACGTGTATCAGCTGGCATGAACACTGCGCCTGTTCTCTGCCGCGCACACTAAACGGTGTTAGATTATGCGGCACGCTGAGGCAACCTCCTCTTGTATTTAGCAAGTGCCGTGAGAGCTGAGCACATGGCAAATGATCGGACCCTGATTTTACTGGCAGAGCTGGTCAGGTGAGCAGAAGGATGGGTGTGTGGATGGGTCTGAATGGGAAGCCAGCACAGGTGGCAGTGTGTCTAAAATATGATGGACCTTGTCCCTCCTCTGGGAAAGTGGGTGGTAGATGCCTGAATAAATGGATGGATGGATGGATGAATGGGTGGAAGATGAATGAATGGCTGGATGGATGAATGAATGAATGAATGAAAGGATGAATGAATGAATGAATGAATGAATGAAAAGATGGATGACTGAATGGATGGATGGATGGATGGACAGATGGTTAATCGTAGTTCTCTCTCCTTCAGAGATTCACTGCTGACATCCTGCAGTTCCACATGGAAAAATACCCCTAAATATAAATAGGTTTCCACCGACCCATAAATGTACCAAAAATCGAAAAAGCTTCCCGCTCAGAAGTGTGGGAAAACATTTCAGTGAATCCGGAAAACTTATTTCCCTAAGAAGGTGGTTTTAACGGCATAGTTCCGCTTTGGCTCCCTTCAGATTCTCATTACCCAGCTGTATACTGAATATTGCCCTGTATTTACGACAGAAATTAAATTTACCCAGAACCCTACCTGCAAATTGAGAAAGCAATAACTTTGTTGTTATTTGTAATAAAGTAATTTGCTGATCTTAATGACAACTTCATAACCTGAAACCACAGTCCAATCTGACGGTTTCAAGTTCAACGAGGCGTGGACACTTTTAAATGCTGCAAATAAAAGCAAATTTATGATTTATGGCCAGCGTGGAATCATCTGAATCGCCCAGTTTCCACCCACAGAGACGAGTGCATGGACCCACCTTGGCAGCATCAATCTGCTCTTTGCGAAACTTCTCCAGTGGTGTGATCAAGACGTCACCGGCATTCTGAATCTGAAATCAATGTTTGACAGTTTTTGAGCCCGGCATTTGAAAGCCACTATACTGCAAACATATTTTACTCACATAAAAGTCTAGCTATAGCCGATAATGACAGCAAATCTAAGAAAAAAGGGCCAGCTACCTAGGAGTGCAGAGAAAGACAGCAGCGAGATGTGCTATAAAGTGGGACACTTAATCCAGCTGACCAGTAACGCTGGGTGCACCAGCACCTGTAACATGCCAACATCCATCACTGTCACATCACACAGAAGGGGCACATGCTGAGAGGTATCAGCTCAATGCGTCTCGGGTTCGAGGAGGGACCGTCACTGCACTGCAGCGCGCTGTGTGCGCAGCTAATAGGAAATTATCATTATGGCCAAATAAATCCTGCAGAAAACATTTAAACAGCCTTCTTGCCTCATGTCGCCACTTCATGCAAGTCTGTGTCCATTGTTTCGTTTAAATCTCACTTCCTCTCCTTCAGAGAGGGGGGTGTGACCTGCCATGCAGAAAGGGACACTTCCTTTAAAATCGCTTGTTAACTCTCCACAACACTAGGGGGCACTATGTGCACTCTGTGACGGCCAGGGGAGAACCAGGCTGCTGGTGTTTCAGGCTTTCATTACACCTAACTGCTTTGTAAAATGTCCCTAATAAACGAAACACTCAGATACAGATATAAAATACATTATTAGGAAACTGGAGTTAAAAATACAAGTCGATTTACATTTTAACATCTTCCTTATTTGGATTCGAAGTTAGTGTAAAATTTAGAGCACAGATAAAAGTAGATCTCAACAGATATTTCGACACACCTTTATACACACCTATTTTATTCAGTGACAAAAATAAATTAAGGAATGTGCTAACCCAGCCTAAAAGACATACTTCTGGTATTTGCAATCCATTTCTCAGCCGGGCTTTACGGCACAAAAAATTCACAAGAACGGGACCCTGAGGCCTTATTTAGAGCCGACCTTGGATGTACAGGGACTGAAAATCACAGCAGAAGACCTGAGGTTGCTAGGTAAAGGAACAGTGGAAAGTTGGAGCACAGAACACCGTGTTTAAAAAGGTCTCGCAAAAAGATGCACGCGTTTATTCACAGCCCGTCTTCACTCGCCGCCTCACGAGCATGTTACTTCTGCACTGTTACCTAGACAAATGCTAACGTGACTTCACAAGGGTGTAAAGGCCGTATAAAGTGCAGTCAGGCAGAATCACGGAGTGGGTCTCCCCCCCGTAACATAGAAAATGGAACGTTCCAAAGCGTGGACATCCACATGCTGATTCACTGTGACCATGCGGCCTTCTCCTGTGCTTGGATGGCCAGCACCAAGTGTCCCCCGGAGGAGGGGGATGATGATATATATATATAAAAACAACAGCCCATTATTGATGAATGAATGAGAATCCTAACAGCGCTACCACTGCATAAGTCTGGCTCCGCCCCAGATGCTCTTCTTGGTGGAGGGTGACCTTACACCAGATGCCCTCACGAAGATGCTCACCTAGCGTGAGTGTGTGAGACAGCAGGACTGTGATCACCACCCGTCTCGAGGTGAGAGTCAGATGATGTGGATTATCAGAGGTCAGACCTTTAGGTGTATTACTCTGTCAACGTAGGGCTGGTGTGATACTAATACTGGAGCACAGACGTGGAGTTCCTGGACCGGAATCCCATCTGAGCCTAGACAAGGTGCCCACACACTAACCGAGGATCCTGGTGGGTGGCCACTTGGCCGATTCCAAATTACACGTTCTGTTTAACGTTCCCCGGGATCGTCACGCGGGCGGGACACGCTCTTAAGACATTAAGTAAATCTGTGCAATTATCGGCTGTTTCATTTGGGATCCCAGGGTTAATGTTCTTAAAATTATGGGCTGTACAACACTACCATTACAAACTGTAGCGATTTTCATTAGCTCTCCGCATCTTTCTAATCGCACCCAACTGGAGGCCGGTCCGGAAAAATAAAGAGAGATTTGGTTTAAGTGATGGGATTAAGTCAAGCCGTTGTGCAGCCCAGAGGCCCGCGTGGACACCTGGTCTCCAGCGGCTAAGAGGCTGGAGTCTGATGGCTGACTTACTCCCATTTATCCTGCTGTTGTCTGCTAACGGGATAACGGGCAAGACCAATGAGGGCTTCAGGGCTAAAGCCTGGAAGACAGGCCAATATAAGTAAGAATTATGTTGTCTGGGAGGTGATCGAAAACAGCAAGCGTCCAAGGGCGTCTTTATGTATACCTGAGCAACTGAGAAAAACGACGTCCGTATTTTTTAGGTCAGGCCAAAGCTCTGCAATGCTCTGCAGGGATCTTCTGGGGTACACACTGGAGCTAGACTCCAGCACTCTGATCGATAATGTCTGTGCGGGGATCCCAGTCTGGTATTTACATGGGACATGGAAGATGAGGGTAGATGCGCTGGTTTGGGCCATGGGGACACGGCGCTATGGTGTACCCCTGGCATACAGGCCAAACTCCCTCATGGGATTGGTGAGGACAGAGTCTGCAGTACCTGGGGGTCAGGACAGGGAGCCCATGAACTCCTACAAAGCTCTAGCAACTAATTACAACGGCAGAGTTACTAAAGACAATGTAATCCTCTTTAACGTTGTGCAAATCATTCTGAATTATGTCAGTCCCTTCTCAGTCTCAATGTTTATTTTTATCTCGGCCAAAGCGATCTCCCTCAGAGCAGACAACAGAGACACCATCCAAGAACGAGCTGATCAGAACCCTCAATGGGACTGACAGAGCCCAGAATGAAGTGAGCAGCTATCACATGCAGCAAGGCGAGCCATTGGGGACTTCCCCTACGGCCGACGTGACACCACACAGAGCCCGTGGCTTTAGAGCGCGGAACCGACGCGTCCGACTGGGCAGTAGGTTCGCATTTAAAGCTGTAAAGAGCGGATTTCTGCTTACCAGGCGTCTCCTCTCCTCTTCTAAGGTGTCTAACAGCTGGGAGAATTCTTTGAAGGACTGGGCTGAAAGGAGACATGCAACAAGCGTTCAAATTCACGACACGGTGCAGCACAGAAAATCGGGCCCCATTTCCATGCCTTGCCCTAGTTGCATGTTAATGAAGTCGTCTAGAGTGCGTCCTAGAGGTAGGGTATTTATGTCATCGAAGGACCTGCAGTGAAAACTGCATACAGCATAGCGATTACCCCTGAACGAGTGGAGTAGCCGTCAGAGCGGATGACACGGGGAACGGTCTGCGCGGCTGACAGCTCGGCGATAAGAGACGGCCCGGCAGAGGCTTGGGGACACATGCAACCGGCTGCTGATTATATCAGGGATCAGAGGAGAGGCGAGCATCCCCCCCGTCAGGATGCTATCATGGTGAGCAGAGCAATGCAGAAGCCAGCAGCCATTAACATTAGTGTGATCAAGATGGGGTCGGGGGGGGGGCTGATGAATCATCTATGGGAGTGTTTCCCAATCCGCTCCTCAGGGACCCACAGCCGGTCCACTTTTCTGCTCCCCATCACAATCCACATTTTTGCTTCTCATAGATGGAGCTGGGAGGGAGGACCCCGAGGACCACCTTGGGAAACACTGATCTACCATCGTCCCTTTTAATGGCTTCCAAGGAGACTGTTGCCAAGGCAACCAGTGATCGTAAACAAATTCATGTACAGTTTTACTATGTAGTGGTACATGGGAGGGTCTCAGGCACAATTGGCCCTGCTCAGTACAGGAAGGGGACACACACGCCCTGCCTCGTCCCGAAAGCGAGCCGCGGCTACAAAGAATGACCTTCGGAACTCAAACTTTCTTTCCTTCTATTGCTGTGCAATTAATGGCTTCTATGGCCATATCAATCTGGCGTGGGGATTGATTTCCAGATAACTCCCTTGGCTTCTGAATGTCACCGGAGGAAGTCCCAGAAAAATCGATAGGGGGTCAGGTGACCTCGTCTGCCACGGACGTGGGTGGTATGGTAGGTTTCCGTGGGAAACTCCGGGATCAAAGAGCGACCACGGCCCATGTCCGGATACCAGCCTGGGTCTGAGGGAGTCGTCAAGTCGAGATTGATTTCGGCACAACATTACGTATCAGCTCTGTATGTAATCCTGGCCTTTACCACAGGATCACAGGGGCAAAACTGCAGACCAGATCTCATTAAATTTCCCACACCTTCTGAAACTGTCCAAATCTAGCCCATACTGAACCAAACTAAACAGAACTCCAATCTGAAAAACGTGTCCGAGGGAATTAGGCAAGTCGCTTAAAAATAGGCAGAGCTGCGACTGGTTCCTACATCCTGCGGGGGTGTCATCTTCCTCTACCACGCACCTCACACATATAAACAAGCCAGAAACCCGCACAAACGTAGCGATAGCAACCCGGCCGCTAGGGACGACGTCAGCCGGACCGAGGACGCCAGCGAGACCTGCACGCTATACTGTAGGTGTCTTGTCTAGGTTTGGTCTGAATCGTCAATAAACTCGTCACTAACCTCTTCTGACTACAAAGCTGGTCCAGTACATGAAAAAGAAATATAAAAATAAGACGCAGTACAAAGACATCCAGGGGCGTGGCCTGCATGGGGTGATTATGGGGCGAGCCAGCTAATGTGGCAGGCCAGCTAATGTGGGAAGGTCAGACATCCTGAGCTCCTTTCTGAATAACTGACAGTGGGGCATTTCCACACGGTGTCTTTCTCGAGGGCAGCATAAAACGCACTCTTCAGAACATCTGAAGCACACCTCCATAGGTAACAAAGCATGTGCGTGTGCGTGTGCGTGTGCATGCATCTCTGACTCCCGTACTTTGAGATCAGCCATTTCAAAAACCCATGGGCTGGAGAAAAGCTACAAAGCCTTAATAAATAAGTAAGGGCTTGGGCATTGTCAGGGAACGCTCCCTCTCGGAAATGCCAAGGAAAGGTCATAAGCGGGCCGGGCGGGACGGCGACCTTCTGGAGAGGAAGACTCACCCGCGTTAACCTCGTCGTCTGTCTCAGTGTCACCGATGCACTCAAACTGGAACTCCTGCAGTGAGCTGGAGAACTTCTGTACAGCGGCCGAGAGATCTGGGGGTAGGAGAGGAAGACGGGGATGAAAATGGGGACCGGGGACAGGTATGGGGGCCACGGACCTGACCTTGGGGCTTCGCAGCCGTCGGGAGCCGTTTAAAGGTCCATCTTCTTACGGGACTCCGGGTTTGTTCTACGGCTCCTGTAAATTTTTAAACACTATCATCAAAGACTGGGTGCTGTGGAAGGAGAAACCTGAATGAAGGAACTTCCTACGAATGCCATCTGCCTGTTTTGTGACAATTGATGGCCAGGCAGAACTCAGCGGGAGAGGCTGTTACTGCCATCAAGGCTCTGTCGCAATTTATTTCACTTCCCAAAAGCTAATAAAAATGAGAAACTTTAAAAAAAAATCGGATTAGAAACAGCCTCACATGGCTCAGTATAGGAATGAACATAAAATATGGCCCCCAGTTTGATTTCCAGTACCACAGTACTAATGAGCATCAATTCGCATGTACTTTCCGAGTCCACTGAGGCTGCCCTGTTAAAATAACTAAAGCATGAGGACAGTTATACTGCGATAAATGCAAAACAATCAACTCCTCAGTAACACACAGCATGGGAATTAATTATTGCTGCCTCTGAGAGGAATTTCAGTTCCTTTTGTACAGCGGACCCCAGCCGATGCCGTGTGCGGCGGGATCCAGGAGGCAGGGCCAGGAAAGCCTGCTGCATCCTGGGATTTCCTTGGCGTTTTCTCGAATGAGGCGAGACCGAGCACTGGACCGCGCTGCACGGTCAGAAGAACACTCCAAGGCTAATGCCAGAGAAGGCCCACAAGTGCTGCGTACATCTGGTGTCACAAGCCGCACACAAAATGCCGGCCTGTGCGTTTTCATCAGCGCCGACCGCCATAAACCGGGTAATTAACCACCCTCCTGATTAATCCACGATTTTAACGGTGAGACAGCAGATGGGGGAACTGAGCGGCTCATGGAGCTGAAGGGAAGTGAATCTCCACGCAGCATTAAATAAAAGGTTTCGAGAGTCACGTTCTTACCCGTGCATCTTGTGACTGTGAGAGCCCCCAGGGGGGTTAAAGGTCAGCCAGTTTCTGCCAGAAGGAGTCTGTTTTGGGCTATCCATTCTTTAAGGCTTTGTGGTGTGGTGTGGGGGGGGGGGGGGGCATTCGAGCCATATTACTTCAGTTAATCGCTGCTGCAGTTCAAACCACCCGGTTAACTTAATTTAATAGTTCAGACCCCAAGGCAAAGCTAGCTGATAATACACAGACTCTTATGCACTATTGCCATTCTCTACTGGAAAATGCTGCCCGCGGGACGTCCAACCTAAGGGGCCTTCAAAGCACAAAACACTCATAACGGTCACAAGGCCCAGACAGACCTCCAGCCTTAGAGTCCCGGGTCCTGGACGAAATGTACTCATCAGTCCGGCAGGAGCCTCTGGGACTCGCCACACTCACGCACTGAGCTGAACACGGCGTACCAGATCCCAGCCACCGTGTCGTTCCCAGACTGATGCTTGGCACCGCGGTGCGGTCAGGGCGACCCACAGCCCCCAGACCAGTGCCTCCTCTGCCATGATCACTTGGTGTGTGTGTGTGTGTGGGGGGGGGGGGGGTGAGTTCCAGGCCTCTCCTTAGAAACCACACAGGTCACCATATGGACATGACACTGAATTTAAGAGCGAGTGTTAAAAGACGGTTTCGGTGAGTCCGGGGAACAGACGGCACAGGGGGGTTCCCCTCACCCACTACCCTCCTACAACAAACATCGCTCCCACTTCAATCTTGCCCAAATTCGAAATACACATGAAAAATAAATAAGTATTTCATATTTTATATTCACTCTTTGGGCTCTGTGCCGCGCAGCATTCGGAGCAGCTCGGTAAATCTTCACACAGAATGTAAACATGACGGACACGCGGCGCGCGGGGACACGCGTGAACCTAAACACATGCGTGAACCGAAACACACGGTTCACGCTGTTTTATGGAAGCTGGTGTCAGTGAAGTACTGGGCCTCAGAAGCGGACGGGGCTCCGCGTGCCTTTGGCCGTATCTGCTGCCGCGTCGTAGCGGGCCGCCGCACTGCAGCACTGCCTTCGGCGTCCCTTTGCTCCGAGTGTGTCATACCCCACGGTGCTGCGGAACACGCAGTATGTGCCGTCCGGGGACGCCACTTCCTCCCCGCAGCATTATTCCTCTCCGGACACCCTTCCTGAAGCCCCGGGACATCGACGGCTTCTGGCTAAAAATCACCAGAAATCTTTTTTCGCCGTCTCAGACCTAATAAGAATAAAGCAGGGTGCGGACATGCCGAGACTGTGCTCAGGTGTCTGATTCGGGGGGGTGGGGGGGCGTCACGTACCCGCGGGACAACAGACACCCTCGATGCCATCTCTACGCCGGCAAGCTTAACTCCCTCATGGCTAACTAAAAATACATATCTTTGGCCCCCCCCCCATATGTAAACTGCTTTTCCAAAAATCTCAGCACATTTTATTTGCTTTTTTTTAGCATTATAAATGGTGTGTATTTGTGGTACAGATGTCTTTCTTGGGGCAGGAAACAAAGGGCATATTGTACATTAATAGAGTTTCTGGAATCAATGCAATGCAGCTCAGTAAGAGAGTCCAAAGATATCACCAGCGTCAGAACCATGATAGCCTCAGTACCCGGTCATCCATCAAGTGCACACATCAGCACAATACAAACATGGCACTGACGTTCAAAATGCATTTTACTCCCACATCTTCTAAGATACCATAGTACTGGCGCACTACCCATAATGCCGAGGGAAACCAGAAGGGAGGTAGTGAAACTGCACTGATTCAAACTGCCGCCGTGGACCGATTCTGCTTTATCAGATGCCCGAGAGTCACATGACAGGGCCGGGCCACCATGCTACAGGCAGGGGAAAAGAGTGGGAAATGAATGTTTAATTATTCACAGGAGACTCAAATGAAGGCGTCTGCCTTCTGTGATATAGAGACGGTTCCTACTGCCACGGGGGTCCTGTAATGGCTGAATGACAGTGTGTCACTGGGTCTGAGGGGGCATCCGCAAGCAGACAGAAGGGGAGGGCAACCACAGGTCGAGGCACAGAGGCACAGAGACCCCGCCGGGCTCTCTGTCTGAGAGGGGCAACTTCCTTTCCGAATTGGTGATGACACCACCTTGCATTCAGGCTGCTATTGCCTACCGGAGATGAACTAGGGGACACGTAACCTAGCAACCAGCAACCGGTGACACTGTGATTTCGGCTAGGAGTCCTTGCTGCCAGCTCCGGCATCAGGAATGCCCCGTGACCGCATGTGACCGCACCGCGAACATTAGGCAGCACTACCCAGGCGGCGGACAGGGGGCGCTATACGGGCGGCTCGCTACCGACCCATATGTTACTTAGATTTTTTAATTATTAGGTTCGAGGCGTTTTCAGTCAGATCCGTGCCTCTGTACCCATCTATCAGGGTCGCGCTCCCTTCCCATCCACCCGCTCCTATAATAAATCACCTACGTTTAAGTATTTAGTGATTAAAAGGCTCTGGGGAAGCGCCAAAATAATCCTTCAGGAGTAACCTTTAAGGGTGTATTTTTCTGATCCGCTTAATGATCTCGCAGAAATAATGGCCATGTGATTCCATACGTCTTCGTGCTTCCATATATTATTCAGTGGGCAACAAGCGGCATTCAGATGATTGAAGGTAAAAAGTTAATCTTAATATATCCAGATTAGCCGTGCACACTGCCCGCTTAGTCACGGAGACGGTGCATAGCGCAGACAGCGGGGTGGCGCGGTGCCTATCGGCTGGTGCTGCATTGTAACATCTGGGTCTCGGTGCCTATCGGCTGGTGCTGCATTGTAACATCTGGGGCGCGGTGCCTATCGGCTGGTGCTGCATTGTAACATCTGGGGCGCTGTGCCTATCGGCTGGTGCTGCATTGTAACATCTGGGGCGCGGTGCCTATCGGCTGGTGCTGCATTGTAACATCTGGGGCGCGGTGCCTATCGGCTGGTGCTGCATTGTAACATCTG
>JAODKM010000035.1:5699603-5710817 GCA_026780845.1 Petrocephalus sullivani | reverse complement strand
AGAAAAAGCAGATCACCATTGAATGGGTTTACAAAAAGAATCAGCTTCAAACCACAGACCCCCCCTCACGCGGAGCAAAAAGGCCCCTCAGGAACGACCCCCCCCCCCCCCAAGTCTGAAAAATGGGTCACTATTCTGACATGTCCAGCATAATTACATAAGTGTGCATGAGCCGGCTGGGAGCATCTGAAAGGCTGTTTGGTGATGCCGCTGTCTGCCACTCGGGTTCTCACATGCAGCGAGTGGCTCAGAAGCTCGTCCTGAAACGTTCCACTGGGCCCCTGGCAGCTCGATGCTCTCGGCACGTCTGCGGTAATGAAAATACATGAAAACACACCAAGCGCGACCCCTGTTATGTGATTAGAGGCCGCACTTTACTTCCATCTCCCGCTCTGTTTTATCTCCAAACTAAAACGGCAACTGGAGCAGAGTGAGAATCATATTTCACGGGCTTCCAGAACGTTCTTTCAACAGCAGGAAGTAAAACTGCAGGGATGATAGCTGACGAGCCGAGAGCGAATCCACACCTGGCGCGGCTAAGAATAACGCGGCACGCCGCGTGCCACCGACCGGCTGGGGGCAGAGGTTTGCCTCTTTCTTTTTGCTTACCAGTGAGGGGATTTTTCACCTAAATGAGGTTGTTCTGAGGCTGCATGCTGCAAACGCTTCCTTGTTTTATATCCACGCTAGCCGTGGCGTGCAGATAAAAGAAAAACCTCAAAGTTGTCAGCGCCGTCTCACAGAGATATTTTTCAGAAAGTTTGCCATCAGAAAAACAAGGGATGAAAAATGAACACGTTCTGCTTTTGCACTGTTAAGGACCCGTCTCAAGGGGGCAGTATTGCTTCTCACCTAAGGGCTTGTTTAAACCCTACAGAAAAATGAAAGTACCCGTTTTTATTTATTTATTTTTAACTAAACAATTTATGAATCTGGCTACGGCATTTAATAAACCTGTTTTGCAGGGTGTGCCTGACAACATTTTTGCTCTTCCTCCAAGATAATAAAATATAAGCATATAGATACACTATATTCACAATACATATTTATTCCTATAGGGGGGAGCTCCAAGTTTCATCCATCTGTTGGCTAATTGCTTTTCCTGGTCAGGGTCATTTGGCTATTTATAGACACCAATTAGCTTAACTGAAGGTCTCTGGACTGTGGGAGGAATCCCACTCAGCACTGGGAGAGCATGCAAGCTCCACTGAGACAGCCCAGAGGAGGCCAATTCAAACCCGTGCTCGGGCAGGAAGGCCAGCCGCCACTCAAAGAGAATTATTCTAATCTCCAAGTGACCTGAACATTCTAAAGAAACGGCACTATTTAGACCTACATAACAGCATTATTTGTACGGCCTTTTCAGAAAATTCCCTCTAATGTTATCATGCTCTGGGAATGGTCACACGTATAATGAGATCTACTTAGTGCCTTTTATAGCTAAAGATAGCACCCCCCCTTGGAGGAGAAGGGTACATGAAATTGTTTAGGAAAGTGAAGTGACGTTCAGCGAGGGTTGTTACAGCATTAAGCGTGAGTAAATGACAGGGTAATTCCACTTAACGACCACAGAGTGCTTACAGGCGGGAGATGATGGCGTCAGCATACCACAAAAGATCTCAGATCTTCCAGTTAGTCACCTGAGACTCTTGCAATTGATTTTTGGCTGTTTTGTTTGTTTTAAGAGCACCCAGTGTACTATTATGAAGGCTGACCTTTTCTTGTGATATCAGCCTAAGCGAGCACACAGAATATCAGAAGACAGACTCCTCCTTATGTGTGAAATACCTATTCCTAGTGATGGACAAAGCCATTCCTCATGAACCATTTGCTGTATTTTTGACCCCACCAGTAGATGGTGCTTTCTGTTCAAAAAAAGGCATACGCATACCCTACAGCAACCCAAGAGCACCATCTAGTGGGGTTAAAAGATACAGCAAATGGTTCATGACTGCGTATTTCTATGCTGACCAAAAACATCCAATCACAGGTCAGTTTGTCATCCCATTCATCTTCAAAGAAAACCCATTGCTTGTTTTGGTTCTGTAGCCAGCAGAGGTGGAAATTTCAGGTCCAGAAAGTAAAAATCCAGATAAAGATTTTGTTCCAACCAACCAGTCGAGTACTCTGTGACTCTGACTCTGACTAAGTGGTTAGTTACATAGTGTACTTAGTGTACATTCTGGTTGATCCATGTTGTGGTATTAATAAGAATATGCATAACAAGACATTTTGGACAATTCATTGCTTCCAACTTTGTGGGAACAGTTTTGGGGAAGGCCCTTTTCTGTTCCAGCATGACTGTGCTCTAGTGCACAAAGCAAGGTCTGCCTGGATGAGTTTGGTGTGGAAGACTGGCCAGGGCAGATGCCTGACCTCAACCCCATCAAACACCTTCAGGATAAGCTAGAATGGAGATTGCGAGCGATACCTTCATGTCCAACATAATTTCCTGACCTCACAAATACTCTTCTGGGCAAAAATTCTCACAGACACACTCCAAGATCATACAGAAACCTTCCCAGTAGAGTGGCAGCAGTTATAGCTGCAAAGGGGGAACCAACTCCATATTGATGCCTATGGATTTACAGTAGGACGTAACACAAGTTCCTGTGGGTGTAACGACCAGGTGTCTGTATAATTTATCGGTTGTTTTTTACCCAGTGAATTGAACTTGCTAATTCTGGTAAATTCCTAGACTGAATGGGACAACACCTACCAGACCTGGTCATGGCTGTCCCCTGGAATGAAATTATGCTTTATTTGCAAGTACAGGTACATCGGAATGTACTTTTCACATATTCCGTCTCCTTTGAGATGTACACACACATATATAGGAGAGAGTGGGGCCTGGGGTCTGGGCTCAGGGCCAGGCCATTTATCTGGCGTCCCTGGAGCGTTGCTAGTAGTTAAGAGCCTTGCTCAAGGGCCCAACAGGAGTGTGACCATTCTCCTGAGGATGGGATTGAAACCAGTGACCTTCTGATCACAGGCACAGAGGCCTAACCCTCTGAGCCACTCACCACTCCGAGGGTGGGGGGGGACTTTCAGTATTCCCCTCTTCTGTGGCCACCTGATAGGGAGACAGAGGATTGAGCCATTAAAAGGGTTTAAAATGCCCTTGAGGTACCACTTACAGTTCCCCTCAGGGGGTTAAAGCCAATAAATTAAAAGTCTGTGAAAATTAATTAGCGTAAAATTATATAAGGGGTTTTACACAGAGGTACCTGGTGTGGACGCAAATAATTAAATCAACAGCAACCAGAGGCTACTTAGCTGTAAAAGTCCTATGGCATTCTGGGAAGCGTAGTGCTTACATTAAGATAATGAGGCCCTGGGCAAAGAGGCTGGGTGATGTTCCAGCAGCCTCCTGTTCTTCATCACGCTCTGACTTCCTGCTGCTTTATGTGCCACGCGATTAGTATTCCGGCAGCTCAGGGGCACGCAGAGGAGGAGACCTTGGCGAGATTGAAAGACATTAAGAGTCAATCTGAATTACAGCTGCCCTCCCTGCTCAGGACCCCCCCTCAGGGCATATTTAAAATGTGAACTTCATGCTTATTTCAGAACTTTTTTAATCATTGCTTTTCTCGTGGCCAGATTTATAGACCATTCGTTTTACGCCTTGGTGACAGTGTGCACTGAATGAGCGTCTACAAGCAGAAAAGTACAAAGGTGGAGAAACTCCAGAGTCCTGAAGGGCAGCCCCCACTCCTCCACAATGTCCCATTTACAGCACAACCCCTGTGAGCCCTTTCAACTGAATGTTTTTATTTTTATATGCAGGAGGAGTTTCTGGGGGCTTATCGCACCTGGGAGAAAACTGTCCATCTCCTTTACAAAGGCATGCCTAGCGGACACACCATTGTTTGCCAACTGAGGCCTGTAGAGTCTCAGATGTAGCGGTTGGGTTCTGAAGATCACACAGTCGGACTTTGGGGTGAATTTCCTGGGTCATCCAGTCCTGGCAAGATTGGCAACTGTCTTGAACATGTTCCACTTGGAAATACCCTCTCTCACTGTAGAATGGTGGACTTCAGATTGTTTGGGAATGGCCTTATAACCCTTCCCAGACGGATGGGCAGCAAGCGCACTGCTGAGATCTTTCCTCCTTGGCGTTGTGCTGACACACACCTGATTGCTCCAGACCAGCAAACTGCCAAACCATGTCCTTATATAAAGGACGTCATACTCGGTGATGATCAATTAATCAAGTGCATTCGATTAGCAGCACCTGGCTGCTGCTTACCCTCTTAATCCCCCTGGAATCAGCAAGGGTGTATTTAATTTAATTCTGCATTTTGGCTCAGTTTTTGTTAAATAAATAATGACGTTGTATAAAAAAGGAAGTTGTTGTCATTCTCCTGAGCTTGCATGCAGCTAATTTTATGGCCTGCTAAGGACCAGATGATTTTTTATTACGTCCTGATACATAGAACCTTAGTGTTGAAAGAGAGTATGCTTTCTCTTTCACACAGCTGTATAAGTGGTGATTGATCTCGTCCTCCAGTATGAAAGATAGCTGAGCATCCAAAGCACCCATCATTAGTTCAGTAGTTGCTCTAGTGCTGCTAACTTTGAATACTGATAAAGATTAAATATTGGATGTTTTCGGTATGTTACCTGATTAAGTGACTGTGCATATCCACTTACTGTTTGTTACATTTTCAGAAAGAAAGGCCATTCATCCATTTTCTGTAACCACTTGTCCTATTCAGGGTTGTGGGGGGTCTGTAGCCTATGGAAGCAAGGTGGGGGACCACCCAGGCTGGGGTGCCAATCCGTCACACACCATTCACTCAGACATACAAACCTAAAGGCAATCTGGTCATTCAGATTTGTGTATGTGTGTATACACTGTATATGGATGCTCCGTTACATCACACCTTGGGTGTGGAGCAGCCCATAAGTGCACGTCGCCCATCCCCAGCCACGCATCCACACGCCTCGTCTGCTGAGCGATTTCTCCTTCAGGGCGCCCGGAGAGGCACGGAGACCGGGGATGGCTGCTTAAAGATTTATGGTAGTTTGCAGGCGTCGCTGGCAGCTGGCAGCTGCGTTTTGTGACCTTTGGCCGCTTGGCAGTGGAATGAAAGTGCACGAATCACAGCGTGAATTACTCAAGCTGCCAGGCGTCTTAGGGGCCGCGGATGCTGCTTGGCATAGGTGTGTTTTTCTCGGGAAGGATGTTTCTCTTCCTGAAGGATGACTGATGAAAATGAAAAACATTCCATAAAGACGTTGTCACTAAGAAGTAATTGTCTGCAGAAGGACACACTATGGCGATATATGAAAGCTTTAAAAGATCACCCGTACTTATTAAGTTGTGGGTGAAATATTTCCCTCTGTCGTTTCTATAAAAAAAAAGGTTACCTGACATTTACGCAAAGTTTAAAGTGGTTTTGTTTTATAAGGGGAAACAGTCACTGAGCATTGCTTAAAACCTTCCTTAGGAACTGCGGACACTCTCCAAAGCTGCATCTCCATGTTCATAAGGAATCAGGAGGAGAGCAGCGGATCCAGCACCAGCAGAGGACCATCTTCCTAGGGGCTGGAGTAGCTCAGTACGGCGCTGTCCCTTTATCCCCGGACCCCGAGACTCACCGGTGACATCCATCTGTGACACCTGCGGATGCTGAGTTCTCAGAACACCACGCCGTCGCTCTCTGCCGCATGGATCTTGCCGGCAGAACTCCACAAAGCGGTTCTTCACTCCCGAGCTCCAGAATGCCAAGAAGCCGGGGAAGGGAACATGATTAATCGCACAGAGACCAACGGGAAGGTCTCAGCCCTTTGTCAGGGATGTTTTCACAGCCCATCAGATCTGTTCACATGGCTTTACCTGGCTGTCCTCCCCGGGGCTATATGCAGTAGTCAGGCTTATGCCCTGTATCTGAACAGGCACTGAAGGACCTCAGAGGACTTTTCTGAGGCCGCATCATAGCTGGCAGTGACAGGCATGGCAGGTGAAATTAAGGCATTCGTGGCCTCGGTGTTGGAGGTTTTCTAGACGTATCAGCAAACCGATTAGCGGAAGGCGACATTTGAGAGTGCAGATAACTAGGCTCAGCTCGCAGGAGCAAACACAGGGAAAGCCCGAAACAACCCTGGGCTCAATCTGTACCATCCAGGTCACTTCAGAGTGTTCTGTGTATGCGAATAACTGCTGAACCATGAGGAACTCGTGCATGCCTGAACGTACGCTGAGTGAAGGCTTTGGACATGGTGCATGCCATGCGTCTGCGGCAGCCTGTCAAGGGCTACAAGAGACAGTTCTGAGTAGGTTTCATTAACCTTGAGCTATAGCTCTTTATTCTCATGGGTCACAGATGGCGTGTGGTTCCTGTTCGGAACATTTCGGAGCCGGTATACCTTCCTACCGTTTATATTGTGCTTCTTACATAAGCGGTACATATGGCATGGTGCGTTGGTGAAAGGGTCAGGCACCCCAGACTGTAACATCTGGACAAATCATTGTTCAAGATTTAGGCTAAAGCTCCTGCTGTGACTGAAAGAAGCAGAAATGGATCTCTGCTGAAGGAGCAATGGGGAGACAGATATTAAAGACAGAGAGACACACACATGCACCTACAACACACACACGCACACACACACTGTATCTAGGCAAGCTAGTAAGCAGCCTAATGTTGCACCAGAAAAACATCCCGGGAGCCAGTTTAATGAGCTTAACAAATTGTAGAAGCAGATCAGAGTCTTCTTACCTTGATGCTGATGATACTGGAGGTTCTCAATTGATCTGCACCTGTTAGGGAACCTTTGATTTCTGCTTCCTAGTGCCATAGTCAGACATGGTGACCTACACCCACTGTGTAAGTTTTATAGAGAAAAACAGCACAGCAAGGCATGGCACGGTGAGGCACAGTGTGACGGAGTGAGACCGCGAGGCACAGTCAGGCACAGTGACACCCAGCATGGTGAGGCATGGCACAGTGAGGCACAGTGTGACACAGCAAGGCACAGTGAGGCAAGTGAGACAGCGAGGCACAGCCCAATGAGGTACAGTGACACCCAGCATGGTGAGGCATGGCACAGTGAAGCACAGTGTGACACAACGAGGCACAGTGAGGCACAGTGAGACAGCGAGGCACAGCCCAGTGAGGCACAGTGACACCCAGCATGGTGAGGCATGGCACAGTGAGGCACAGTGTGACACAGCGAGGCACAGTGAGACAGCGAGGCACAGCCCAGGGAGGCACAGTGACGCCCAGCATGGTGAGGCACAGCCCAGGGAGGAACAGGGACACCCAGCATGATGAGGCATGGCACAGTGAGGCAGGGTGAGGCACAGTGAGACAGCTAGGCACAGCCCGGTGAGGCACAGTGACACACAGCATAGTGAGGCATGGCACAGCACATAAGCAGTTCCACCTGTAAACCCGGCTGCATCCTGGTGGCTATGGGACACTGAGGGGATATATACTGTAGGTGAGCGGGAAAACTGCACCAACGTGAGCCTCACACGGCCAATTCTCACGTCATTCCATATGGACTTCAGTGACAGGCATTGCAGTGGACAGGCATTGCAGTGGACAGGTATTGCAGTGGACAGGCATTGCAGTGACAGGCATTGCGGTGACAAGCATTGCAGTGGACAGGCATTGCAGTGACAGGCATTGCAGTGGACAGGCATTGCAGTGGACAGGCATTACAGTGACAGGCATTGCAGTGGACCTCATAGAGCCTAAGGTGAGCTGATATTATAGGTGTTTAGTTGCACCCCAGCAGTCATTGATGATTTAGGTACACAAGAGATCAGCCATCAGATGGCTTTTGGGCTACAGCATATTAAGGCCCAAATGGATTTATTCAGCTGATGAAGGCTCTCCATCCACATCTGTGCGCAATATCTAACATCTCCAGTCAGATCAGCTGTATTACTATTATTCATTTTCCAGTGACACACTAATATACCCTGATCACTTGCTGGCAGCTTGTAAGTGATACTTTTGACAAACAGAGATGCATTCGGGGCCAGGCACTGGCTGAATTTAATCCGGCCGACTGAGAAGATCTTTAGCTCATTCATTACGCCGGTGTTCAGCTGTGTGTCAGCTGGCAGCGAAAGAGTCATCACACTCTATCAAAGCTCACAGTGATCGCTGTGACATTTCTCACCTGTCAATACAGCTTAAAAAGGCTGCGGGGAGTATGACAGGCTATAACCTGATCTGACCCGGCCTTTGTGTCTTTAACTATTACGCCACCCCCTGGCCTCATTCAGAATTTTAATCCATCTGCCCCCCTCATGCACGAATCGCTTTGCACTTGCATTGTGTAGTTTGTTTGTGATGATTTGATACAATCGTGACCTTCATATCACACTGTGATCTAATGCTGTGAGCTGAGACAGACCCATTTCTGGTATTATGTAGAGCTGGATCTAGCGTTGTTTGTCAGTTGAAAGCCACGGAAGTGTTTTGTTCTTTGGAGCGGCGAGCGGCTCCATGGGCTTAAGTCTCTGTGCCGGTGGTCTGGCCCCCCAGGCAGAACAGTTACATGCCCGAATCCCTTAAGTCCCGCCCCCAGTTTTAGGGGTGCCACACATTGGCTGACCCAGCATCGCAACCTGCAACCACCGAGCTATGCAGAGCAAGGTGGGGCAGGCAAGGGGGGGGATCCAGCATACCTGTTTCTGTTTCACCTGAACAGATGCCACTTATGACACAAAAAATAACGTATTATGTTCATTTATTGGAACTGCTACATACTTCTGTGTCGGTAGATCCATCCTAATCTTTGTTTTGTTCTGACTAGTAAATCCAGGCTTATGAAGCGGAATACATAATTAAGTAGGATCTTTGATAACATCAGAGTATCATTAAATTCCATGTTGTTTTGTGAAACTGGGATGAAAAAAAAATGTAGCGGCAAATTACCGCAGTGAATGTATGATTAATTTATTATAACATGCACTCGGAGAATGGTAAAGGTAGGGTTAGAGTTAGGGTCAAACCCAAGGGGCCAGAGATAGAGTTTTATGTGTAAATCTGTGCAAATGAGCGCAACTTACAAGAGGCTAGTGTCACATTTAGATACAGGGAAGAAACATAAACAGAAAGAAGGAGCTTAGTGCTGAAGCTTAGGTTGGCTTCTTTAAAGGGACCCCTGGCTTGAAGGGTAATAGTGTCTCTTGCAAAGTTTTGCTGTTAATAAATAAAAGCGGGACCATCCTTCATCTCGGGTGTGGAGCAGACGCCGTGTGAAGACTTGACAAGGATGAATGGAGAGTGTAGGAACAGCACTGAGCTGGTGCAGTTGCTCTCTCGGGCTCCGTACATTGCAGAAACAACCCAGCAGCTGCAATTCTGAACTTTATAGCTCGGGGGGGTGGGGGGCAGGCACCTTTAATTCCACACCTCTGAGTGTGGACGACAGAGGATGAAAGAATCGGCGAGGAGCAGAAAATGTAAGACGGGGGGGGGGGGTTAGTCTAGGGCTACTGGAACTATTGATGATGGCAGAGTATCTAACATTTTATCCATGTACAAATCTGGATATTGAGAGAAGTAATTAATTTTAAATTTAGAAGACATGTTCATAGTTCATAATGCTGTTATCAGGATATTTGCTGTGAGAGGTTCTTTGCAGCAAAGTCCCCAGCCAGGTTCGGGAAAACTCATTAATATTCATGAGAGAAGCGCCACTTGATTGGTTAACTTATTAATATTAATTTCAGAGACCGTACATGACTAGTAAAATTCATGAGAGAAGCGGTACCTGGTTGGCCGGTGAACGTACCCCCTTCCACGTGTTACCTGTTTATTTATGTCTAAGCTATTCACTGGCCAATCCTGTACCGCCTCTCACCAATATTAGTAAAGTGTCCCGATCCAACCTGTACAAAGAAAACTGGCGGCCGGGCCGGGCAGGATGTCAGCTCACCCCTCAGGAGGAGGGGTGGCAGGGCTCCCAGCAGGACCATCACACTTGCTGTGCCCACTCCTAATGAAAGGGCATCCATGGCCAGCTGCTCCTAGCACCACAAACGGCGAGTTTCATGCATTTCGTTGATCTTTAAAGTACAGCCAACTGAAGGACGAACATCACAGATCTCCGCGTTCCGCTGGGTTCTGCCCAAATGCGGTCATCCTCAACAGAGGTACAAGACGTTCTGTATTAAGGTGCCAGGACAGACTTAAAAAAGTAGAAATTTTACATGCAGTGTGTTCTACAGGGAAATGAGACAGAGAGGTGCTGTAGAGCCTCATTCGGGTACATGGGTTACATGTGCCATCATATAAAGGATGGTGCCTATGTTTCAGAGAATAAGGTCAGAGAACATCCATTTTGTTTGACCTAAAACTGGCACATCAAAACACACATGGGTAGACAGGTAGACACAAGGGGAGTTATGGAAGACCTATAAAGACATGGATATCACAGTAGGCACCTGGTGCTGCTACTTGTGCTGAAAAAGACTCCAGCTTTGAGCTGCATGGAGGATCTGCACACGAGCACCCCACTGTGCTCTTACTGTCAGAACATTTCAGACATATCTCCTGCTGGGTGATCAGTGGGAAAGTGCACTGCCTGGCAGAGATGTTCAGAGAGGTCCGGGGTATCTGGTAAAGGTCAGAGATCACGTTCCGTCAGCACATTCCAAGGCAGAGGAGACACAGCCTCAGACTGGGATGGACACGTCCCCTCTGTCAGTGCACGAGGTGCCGTGGTGACAGAGCACGGCCACACCCTCCACATCACGCTAATCAGAGAAACAGTTCATGTTCGATTAGGCGTCCATGTGACTTCCTGTGCCCTAAGTGAGAAGAAACGCTGGGGGGGGGCAGACTGAGTTTATTGTGGATTTCCTGCAGATCTCCGCCCTGGTATCAGTTCCGTGGCTTTATCGTAATCCATCCAATTTGTTTCAATCCTTGATGCGGGCAGGAGAAGGGCGGCAGACATGGGGCCTTCCCTCTTTATGAGTCAGTGCTGCAAAGCCGCCCTCCCCCTCTTCATTGATCCCGGGTTTTAAGCACAGCCAGACACCCGGGGAAACCACAAATCCAGCAATATGTCAACCGGACAAAAATCCCACCTTTCAGGGATTTACTCCAAAAGCACCAGGGCTGTGAAAGGCGAGTCGACGAGCTTGTGGCTGCGAGTACTAACGAGTCTCACGGCCGGAACAGCAATCCTGCGTTTACCTTGCTCACTAATCTCCCAGGCCTGGGGGGGGGGGGCAGGTTTCAT
>JAODKM010000035.1:5666337-5682793 GCA_026780845.1 Petrocephalus sullivani | reverse complement strand
ATAATGTCTTTATGATCACGCCAGCTCGCATGATGAAGGCTATAATTGTGTTTTACCGTGTTTGGTGTCACTGGAAAGAACAGTGTTAAGTGGGTAAATGAGCAAGGTGAATCATGCAGGCACAGACATTAATAATGACTGAGGGGTAAACTTATTATTAGTCTTATCTGACTGGATGGATTTAGGCAGATTAAACACACTTAGGGAAGCATTGTGCCTTGACATTAAAGCTTGAGAAGCCAATGGCTCTGCTTTCAGCTACACGGATGAAGTTATTGGGCTCCTGACAGCTCCATAAAAGTGGCGATGGAAACACGGTGACCTGCTTCATTTTTTGAAGCACAGAAACCAGCTCTGACCTCCAGAGTTAGAAAAAAAATCTACAATTTCGCTGTGGATATGATTTGAGCCTCTCTCTTCAAATGCGTGCTTAATGGGAGACTTATTGGACTGTTGATTAGCAAAGAAGTCTTAGCATGGACTAATTAAAGTAAAATTAAGCCTGAAATTCTCATCATATTTTGTACTGAGGGGTTAGGTCAGAGCTTTTTAAATGTCTACTAGAGCACCCCAAAGTCTGAGACATTACAGAACGAGTATAGTGCTTATAAGAGTAGACAGTTAGCAAGCTAGCTGGGGGTCCCTTCTCTCAGTGTGATGCCATTCTCTTTGCCCCAGTGCCACCTGCACGTCCTCCTGCATGCTCAGATAGACCTACTACCCCCTCCAGCCACAAACACGCTGGTCAAGTGTCCTGTGCATTTGTGTGTGTCAGTAGCCATGTGGCTCAGTCCTTTGCCTACATCACAAGATTAGAGCAGACTCCTGTTACCTGTCTTCACCGCCTGCCATCCCAGCGAGTAGGGGCTCCGGGCTTGCAGGTTGTAGGCCACGATGGGGCTGTGGTTGTCCACTCCCCGGGTCCAGGACAGTGTTGCTGTGCTGTCTGTGATCTCCTCCACAATGACTATCCCTGGTGGTCCCGGGGGTCCTGGACACCAGAGTGAGGGTCATGGAAATTCAAAGCATTCTCCCTGTTTCATGGACTTCCTGTTTTTACTTTATTATCACATGACCGTGGTGAAAAGTCTTCTCTCAGAATCGGATACATCTGGTATATCTGCACGTCCAACATGCCAACAACACTCACCATTCACTGCATTCTTGTGGCACCACAGTTACGCCCAAAACTCATCTTACAGTAACACCCCGAAACTCGGCTGGAATAACCTGATTCCAATGATTTCACCTGAAGATCCCAAACCAGCTTAGGTTTGTACAATGTATCAGTAAAATATTCAGTGATGTCGGTGATCGCTAACGAGTACCCATCTTAATTAATCATAACTAATCATAAAGAAGAATGTTGGCCAGGCTTAAGGCTTAAAACTGAGACAAGAGTTTGAATCCCTCAGATGTATCCCTCAGATCTTTGCTCAGATGTACAGTATCTTCTTTACATCGTCAGCCAATAAAACATGCCTCCTGCAGAGATAATGTGGACAGGTGCTGATTTTTATTGATTTATTCTTTCTGGATCTGAGGGGCCACATCGGCGAAGCTGCACATCCAAGACATTAAGGATGTTTAATTCTGCATTTTAATTTTATGAATCAGTGAACGTTTAAGTTCTCTGGAGGGATCTGATGTCATTGGGAATCTTCCAGCTGCTGTAGTTAATTACAACCAGTTGAAAGACGGCAAACATCAGCATTAATATTCATTAATATCTATGAAATGTTGCGATAGTTACAAGGGAGGAACCCTCTAAATTCTTCAGTAGAAGAATATTTCCATCCATCCATACATCTTCTGTAACTGTTTAACCCAATCAGGGTTGCTGGGGGTCTGGAGCGTATCCTGGAGGTTATTTGTACAAGGCAGGGAATAACTCAGGATGGGGCACCAACCCGCCACAGGGCACACTCACGCAGCCAATGGGGCACACTCACGCAGCCAATGGGGCACACTCACACAGCCAATGGGGCACACTCACGCAGCCAATGGAGCACACTCACGCAGCCAATGGGGCACACTCACGCAGCAAATGGGGTACACTCACACAGCCAATGGGGCACACTCACGCAGCCAATGGGGTACACTCACGCAGCCAATGGGGCACACTCACGCAGCAAATGGGGCACACTCACGCAGCCAATGGGGCACACTCACGCAGCCAATGGGGCACACTCACACAGCATTTACACAGTTGCACTCCTAAAGGCAATTTGGTAGCTGCAGTTAACCTCAGCATGTTTCTGGGCTGTAGGGGAAACTAGAGTACCCAGAGGAAACCCCATGATGACACGGGGAGAACATGCACATGGACACATGCAGCCATGGCGGGGGCTCGAAGGCTGGCCCCAGAGGGGGGAGGCAACAGCGCTGCCCCCCCCCCCCCCCCCCATCTGTCTGTAACGGTCATAATTTGTCACAGTGTAGCATGGTAGACATCGAACCCCATAAAACAGTTTTACAACAAACCCATATAATCCGAAAATGAACGACTGATAGCGCTGTGTTGATTTCCTGTCTTAGCAATTCAGTACTAAAAAAACGGACAAGGCCATAACTTTCTGTCCATATTAAAAGCAAAGCCATTATTCAATAAAGCCGTGGGAATGTCCAGACTGGCAGAGGCAGGTCTGCCATTCAGAGGGATCCATCTCACTCTTAAAATTGCTGTTTCAATCTTATCTGTTCAGTCATGCATTTAAGCCACGCAGCTCCCCAGAGGTGATGCTGGAAGCCTGCCACGAGCGAGTCGTGCCGTGGTGTGGAAGGTGGGGCTCCTAAGGAGATTTCCTGGAGCTACTAGCGTCCGATAACAGGCTCACCTCGAACGAGAAGCTCAGCCTCCACGAAGACCGTGTCTCCACTGGTCTGGGCACGGCAGCCATATTTCCCAGCATGCCTCAGAAGAATGTTCCTAATCATCAGATCGGCTGAAGAAGATTGCTGCATTTGTGTGGGGGGGGGGGCAAACAAACGAAAAACAAATAAACCATCAGAAAACCATCTTTGTAAACCCCTGTTCATAAGATTTTTAACTGGCTTTTTGTCACTGTTACGAAGTTTCTATTCTATCCTTGTCGTGTTCTGCTGCCGCACTGGCACTGACAGGTTCTGCGGAGGGAAACGGGAGATTTACGGGCAGCCAGTGAGGGCGCCGGCTGATTAGAATTACAAAGGCGGAATCCGCGACTTGCCCTTCCTGTCTGTGCCTCAGTGCTCCTGCTACTGCACCACAGAGGCAGCCACGGGCAGGGGGAGCTGAATTAACACCTAAGCCTGGCATTTTGCACCTGGATTCAGAACAAGCTTTTTGTTCGATCTCCAAGTAATCCCTGTCTATGGGGTTAAAGACTACAGCCTGTTTCACCAAAGGCCCAGGGCAGACAGTGCCTCAGTCTGGACCCATTAAAATCTTGAGGTTCACTTACCCAATAATCTCCAGGAGTTTATACATCACTTATTTGCACTCCAAATATTACCTTCTCGCATCCGATGTATCGTTAGATCCTTAACCACACTTCTGTAAAAGCAATCCATCCATTGTTCTGAATTCCAGCTTCTTACACTGGTCAGGGTCACAGAAGCCTAGGGCCAATTCCAGCCAACACATACAAACAGAGCAGTGGTCGTGTATGTACCCCCGGTCCTGAGAGTGGGAGAGAGCGCCCTCTACAGTGCCTCCCGAAATGCAGCTTCACATATTGAGCTCTCAGACTTCGAACCACAACTATTTCATGTTTGCGTTGTTATCATTCATCACTGCGAGCGAGATCAGTTCTAGAATATTCCAGCCATAATAAAGCTCCGAACATGCCTCCCCGTCGATGTCGGCTGGTCGAAAATCTCCCACTAAGGGGGGATCATGCTTAACGGCACCTTTATCAGAGCCAGGTACAATCACTGTGAATTGCAGAAGGCCACAGAGGAGGAGGACATTGTCACGGCAGGTGAAATGTACATCATTTTCCCAGCAAGATTCTAGATCAATGTTTTAATCCCTGTCAACAGTGCAGCTCTTCACATGAAGCAAGTGGAAGGCTGTCAAATGTTTTTTTTTTAAAAGGGGGCACTTACTGCAAAAAAAAAAAATCATAAATGGCTTACCCTGGCTTTTAAAATGGTTACTGTGCTATTATGATATAGCCTCACTTGAAAAAACTACGGCTGTGAGAAACATAGGTAAACCAGTGACAATCTGTGCATAGAATGTTAGAATGTCTTTTGAAGATCTGCTCTTGGATTTAAAAGATGTCCTTCATAATCCACTCTAGTTATTCATTCTTTATTCTACCTTTCTGTGCTATCCTAAACAAGCAGTAGTGTTGTGCTATACCTATGTGTCACGTTTTCGGTGGGATAAACGACCCCTGAATGCAGGCTGCGGGTTTAAACCACTCACAAGGGTGTTTATTTCCAAAATGGGGAAACAAAGGGAAGAAATGGGAAGCGGGATACACGCAACATCGACAACAAGCGACAGGGGAAACAGGACGCAGACCAACTAGGGCAGGACTTCAAGGGTTAAACACGGGGCAGCTGTTCAGGGCAAACAAGCGGAGAAAAACACGAGGCAAAGCACAACGAGGGACAGGTGCGGCCAATCAAGCCCCGCCTGAGGGCAAAACGGGGGACCAGACACGAAGGGCGGGGCTGAGCGTGACACTCTGTTGGTGTGGATGTCTTTATACAATAACAAACAGCTGATAACAAAAACAAAAGGCCACTTAAAAATATGCTGCTCACATAACTCCACGCTGGTATGTAGCTCAAGAAGGTACAGGGATTTCGTCTATGATATTCAGTAAAGATAAGATACAAAGCGGATTCTACTGAGTATTTTGTTGAATCCATTTAAACACTTTTAAAATGAGTCCACTAACTCTGACGAATATTTCAGGCATGGTTTGGATCCATTTTATTATTAGTGTATGACTATCACCTAAGTTCAGGTATCAGGTCATGCAGGCTGAGCCATTATGTTCAGCAGCTTAAACACTTACTGTCTGGATGAATTCAAAGTGCCCCCCCTGCTGGTGGAAGTTGAGGGGCTGGCGGTTGCGCATCCACAGAATGCTGACATCCAGGGAAGGGTCGTGGATGGCCTTGCAGGTAAGGACCACGCTCTCCCCGACGGTCACCTCCACCCGGGCCGGGCTCACCTCCACACGCATGGCCTCTGGAGGGGTAGGGAGGTGGGGAGGGTGCAGTGAGAGCCGCTTAGCGTCCCTTGGGTTACAGTGCTGGCATAAAGACACACGTCAGTCACATGCAGAGGTGGGTAATCCAGGTCCAAAGAGTAAAAATCCAGACCAGGATTTTGTTTCAACCAACCAGTTGCATATTAAGAGTCTCAGTCACAGTCTGCGCAACTAGTTGGTTGAAACAAAATCCTGGACTGGACCTAGATTACCCACCTCTGGTCACATGTGACGTAACCCCCGAGTGTGGGGCTGCTGTGACGTGGGGCCCGGGTACGAAATGTCTCGGAGGGGAATGTCAGGAAGCAGGAGAACGCAGGTGCTCCGCCGCAGAATATCAAAGTTCAGGGGGGAGGAGGGGGACGCGCGCACCTTTTACCCAGAGGACTGTCGTCATCTCGGCTGCGCCAAACTGATTCTCGGCCCGGCACACGTAGCTACCCTCGTCGGCGCGGCTGGAGTTGAGGATCCGCAGCGTGTTGTTCCGAAGCAGGAGAGTCCTGTAGATGGAAGCATCAGTGTGGATGTGGGGCGCAGTGGCCTCCTCACAGAGGAGCCAACACGAGAAGGTGCCTTTTTAAAGCTAATCGCTTCCACTTCATATGGACCTTGCTGGATTTAACTACAGATTTATGCCCATTTTAATTCCAGACTGCTGGCTGAATGTGATCTTGAATTTTATCCAAGTTAAATATTATTAGGAGTCTCTGCTTAAAAGACGGAAGGTGGAATCGTACGTCCATCTTTCGCCTGCCAATGGCTTTGAGAGCTCCGTCTATAGCAGGGGTGGGTAATTCCGGTCCTGGGAGGCTGTGGTCCAGCACGTTTTGCTGATTTCCCTGCTCAGAAACACCTGGTTACCTCACCAGTTAATTGTCAGCGTTCACTTAAACCTGACAATTAACTGGTGAGGTGAACCAGGTGTTTCTGAGCAGGAAAATCACCAAAATATGCTGGACCACGGCCCCCCAGGACTAGAATTGCCCATCCCTGGTCTATAGAAAGCTCACACATCATTCTTCACTGAGACATTAATGCATCATGCCTTATTTAGAGAATGTATTATTAATACATTAAATAGAAACTCATTGCATGGCAGAGTTACTCAATGTTCATATTCAGTCTGCAGGCGTCCTCGTCTGGATCACACTGCAGCTTTATTTTGGGTAGACACTGGTAGGGTGGTAACCACTGTCCTGATCCCTAATTCATTATAAGGTTATTAAACCCTATTACTCACAACCAACTGGTGCAAAACATCAGAAGTAGGTACAGCTGGCTAATAGATCTAGGTCCAGGGTGTTGTGCTAATTGTATCTGTTAGTTATAGCTTAAGTTGCATAGTTAACCATTTACAGCAAATAGTCATTAATCAAATAAGCAACATTAAGTGACACTAAGCATCATTTGCTGTTCACAGTGCAGAAAATGTTAGGTATGTTATACAGTAAGAGGGAATTCAGCAGTTTTTACTTAAACTAAGTATGTGGTTTGCCGCACTGTCCTGGGGTAGAGTGGGAAGCAGTTCTGGGTACAGGCAGGTTACGGGGCACCGCGCACAGGAACACAAGCTCCACTCAGTATCAACATTTCACCTGAAGGGCAAGTTTCTGGTAAACGGGGGGAGGGGGGGCTGGGGGGTGTTATCTTGAGGAGACCCAAATAACACCAAGGACAGCAAATCTGCATAGACAGCCTCAGGGCTGAATATGGATCCGCTGCACAGCATCTCCAGAGATATTTATGCTCATCCTTAAACCTGGTCTGAACAAGAAAGCGGCTGGGAATGGCTGGTGAATGGTGGGGGATGGTTGGGGAATGCCTGGGAATGGGTGGGAATAGATGGGGAACAGCTGGTGAACAGTCGGGAATGGTTGGGAATAGCAGGGAATGGTTGGGAATAGCGGGAAATGGTTGGGGATGGTTGGGAATAGCAGGGAATGGTTGGGGATGGTTGGGAATAGCGGGGAATGGTTGGGGATGGTTGGGAATAGCAGGGAATGGTTGGGGATGGATCTATTTCAAACAAAACAGATCAGCTACGTGCTCAAGCCTGCTTTCAACATTCAGGTCTTCAAATATTTGTCAGTGATATTTCTAATATGTAAATATTGATAAACTAATAGTGAATCATACACAAATATCACAAATTAAAGCATTTTAACTGGAAACGTAAACAGAGTGCGTTCATTTTGTTGACATTCCTGCACAGCAATTTTGAGCTTTTTTTTCCGATAATCTTGATCAACATCTTTTTTTGTTGTTGCATCTCCGGCACTTCACAAAATGACACTGAACGTCTAATCGCAAAACATTTCAAGCTCTAATCACTGGTGATAGCAGGGATTTTCAATAGTCCTATATGAAAACATAAAATGAATCTAAATAACTAGCTATAGCGATTTAAGCTAGTACAGCACAGATCAAAGACGATCAGATTATGATCGTACAACATGAAAAGGTCAACCCTTGCTTCAGCTCTGACACTGACTGGATGAGTAAATTATTGTGAGATGTTACAGGAATCTGGTTCACACTTCTGTGCCACAAAGGTCACACTATACTTTGAAGTTCTACTAAGTCGCTCCAGATCCCTAAGTTATACATAGATCACGCTGAGAAAAGTTCACCAATGTATATCTGTTTAATCAGAGGGAAAACAAGCCCAACAAGGAAAGCTCCTCTGAAGCTTCAGTCTTTCAAAAACGCCTGGATGATGAAAACAAATCGAATCAAACGAGAGAATGAGAAAGTATGACTTTTGTCAGCTTCCTTGAAATGTTTCTGAACGTTTCATCGGGGTTCCTGTAAGGCCTTCTGCAAGCCTGGTGTCCTGAACGCGAGTCCTGCATACACCATGTGTCCTGAAACTTATCACGTTAAGGGATGTAACCCTCAAAAACGTGCAACGTACAGAACAGGAAGCACAAGCGGCCGGCCCTTCCATGCTCCATTGCAACTAGAAGGAATTATAAGGAAATGCCACCACTTCTCAGCACGGTCTCAGCCAACAGCTGTGGATGGCACAGTTCACATCTTGCTTGTAGCAAGCAAGCTCACTCTTTCTTTGGCAGTACTGTCAGCATGCCCAGGGGGGTTGGGCAGCCAACTGACCTTGGACCCCCAGAGGTTACCTGGGAGATTTTGGTTCCTCTCCTCCATTGTCATCTGACTTTCTTTCTTCGTCTTCCCTCCTCCCAGTTTTTGTATTATTCTGTCTTAATGTTGTACCCCATGTACCACAACACACCCACATACAGCGCCTTGGGGGACTCTGTTGTGAAAGGTGCTATATAAAAGTAAACTGAATTGAATAGTAGATTGAATATATAGATTGAATTTGGTTTCGTTCTTTTATCAAAGCAAAATCCTTTTCCTTTATTGCTTATGATCTGAGTTCATAAACCAGCTAAACTGATCCATATTTACATAGCGTATGATATGCATTCACAGAAATCAAACAACTACATTCTTAGTGTTGGATCTTGGAAGAGCTGAACTCAAGCAGCAAAGACACGGCCTGGAGGAGATTGTGGAACTGATGGTGAACTATGTACATTCAAGGCTCCAGGAGAAGATGAAAGGGAAGAGTGAGGCCATCCAACTTAGAAGAAGTGACCTAGAGACTGTACCCAGTGCCTTGGGGGGAAACTCCAGAAACCAATTTGAGATGCTGGCCCAGCCTGAACCTGAGGAACTGTGGAAGGATTTCAAGGCAATCATAGGAGTATGAGAAAAACCCCACAAAAATGAAAGTGGTAAGGAAATCAAAGTGGATGACAGAGAGCAGTGGGAAGAGTGAAGAGAAGAAACTAGAATCAGCAAAGATAAATGACTCAGCCCAGAAAGCGAGTGAGAAAGGCAGCATGACGGCAACATCTATACAGGAAGAGAAAATACACATGGAGAAGTGAGGCTGTTTCTGAGAAGATCCAAGAGATTATAAAGAACTTCCAACCTTGTCAAGGGTGCTGCTGAAGAAAAAAAGAATAATAATAATAAAAAACAGGCAAATAAAAAATCGGAAAGAAAGACTGAGTTAGATACATGGAAACACTTTACAGCAAAGACGTGGATATCCAAGTGGTTTCTGGAGAGGTCTGGATGCAAGAGGAGCTCCAGCTTCTGCTCACCACACCCCAGGACGAGGTACCTCCAGCAGGCAGCTCAACAGCTCTCCTCATCCCAAGCTGCTGATTCGCGACTCCCGAGTCACTCAGTCATTTAAGAGTCATAATGTGCCGCAAAAATGAATGACCTCTCGCTGACTAACAAATATCTCTGATTATATTCTGAAGGCAGTGACCCTTTGACAATGTGGTATGTGCTTTATTCAAAAAGTGAGCAAGAATTGATAGATTCAAAGTTTATGTCCCTTTCTAAGAGTTCAACAGTTCAAACCTCATTAGGTGTCCCTGCCAGTTATGGTATTTTTAGACGTGCCACCTACAGATATATGGTCTCACGCGGTTTTTAGGTCATGGAAAGAAAGGTGAAGTTCTTGCAGCTTTTTTGCAAAAAATAAAAGTCCCCGCTATAATGTCACCCGACAGTCGAGAATCTATAATTCTTGCTATAAATTCTCATAAGACACTAATTTTCACAACTGCTCCAATATTGCCTTCTATTATCTCAGATTACACGTTATATAATCACACTCTATCACTATAAAGAATATCTTCAGCCTCCCGCTCTCTTAATGAGAGAGAAAAAAGCCGCAACAATTTTATTATTTATTTATTCTTATATAATTGCAAAATTAGATTCTGGGAACAAGGAGAAAATCTGAAGATGAGCGAGTTTAGTCACAAGGTGTGATTTCACGGCTTCTCGCGGTCCTCAGACTGGATCGACACGGGCGACAGTGCAGACTGCGCAGCACCATCACCCATTGTGACTTTGTTCAACAGCACTGATCAAAGCCTCGTCCCCAGTGCATTGTGGGAATTGGAGCACAATACTTCTGGGAATAAAACGGCTGCGGAGGGTTTCGGAAATTTAAAACCAGATGCTTTTCTGAGCACCATATTCTCTCACAGAATCAGAGGCTACTGACCATTGCCTGCCATAAAAGAAGGTCTTTGAGGTCATCTTCTGAAATGGTACCAAAAAATGCATAATGCTTTACATTAACTGCACATTCATAATGCATTCATTATGCAGGCACAGAACATTCAGTGTACCTTCATAATGCATTCATAAGAAGCGCATACGTATACCACATTATACGATTATAATATTTGTTATTATCACATAATGTTTGTTATTAATGTATATTTAAGCTGTTAAGGTTTAATGTTAGGATGTTAAGGTATATTTACATGCTGCCTATGAATGTTCTATGAATGCATTAAAGCATTATGAAGGTGCAGTTAGTATAAAGCATTAGCAAAACAGTTAAACATACTTAGACATTAACTTTGATTAGCATTGCTTTGAAGCACTTGAACGACAACCATGCAGTTGTACATAACCATCAAAATTTGGCTTACCTCCTGCTGGGCTGGATCCGACGGTCTCCTTTCCTCCAGATGATGGTGGGTTTGGGAGAGGCTCTGGGTTTGCAGTTCAGCGACACGTCCTTGCCGAGGGTGGCCACCAGCTGCACAGGGCTGAGCGGGAATGTGGGTGCTGAGGCTGTCAGGAGGACAGGGCGAAACTAAGCGGGGTGTCAGAGCCAGTAGGAAGAGCCAATGATCACGCACTTAATTCACACAGGGCCCCATGAAGCGTGACCCAGTTTGCTCTGTGAAACAGATACTATAACAGCCTGAGATGCCTGGAAAGGTCACGTTCTAGTCACCAAGTGGGGTGTGAATTTGTTTGGGATGATGGAAGTGGGAACAAACACCTTGGACAACCTCAGTTTGCCTCAGTTCTGAGCCAAAAGTTCAGCATGACTGTGCACCGAAACATGACTCTTTTTCAGAAATAAACATATTTACTACACCGCCTCTCAGCAGAACTTCTCTGGAGAATGGGACGCCGACCCATCATGGGGCATACATGGGCCCATCATACACACACACCTACAGGCAATTTGGTAACTGCTTGGAGTACCTGGAGTAAACCCTATGGGGAGAACATGCAAACACCATGCATACGGAAGACTCTAACCCTAGTCCCAGAGATGTGAAGCAACAGTGCAAACCACTGCACAACTGTGCCACACGCTACCTAAAGTATAATCATGTAAAATAAAACATAAATAGGGAGCAGAAGCTTGAGGCTTAAGAGAAGGTGTTATGGGCTTTTTGGAGCCTGATTAAATGTAAGCACCCTCATGTTTGAACATCATTCAAAGTTAAGGGCATACACATGTAAACACAGGAGTTTTTCCATTAACCAAATATTTGCGTCAGTAAATAAATGTTTCTGTTCTTAATGAGGAGACTTGCAAATATGTACGTAGTATTATATTGAAAAAGAGGGCTTGATAGAAAGGGCAGTTTAAAGCCTGGTTAGCGGATGCGATCAGCCTGCTTCCACGCGTCACCACACAGGGAGGGAGAACAGAGAGGGCCACCTGCAGGAACAGAGGCACAAAGCCGAAAGTGCTGCGGACACGGCGTGTACCAAACTCGGCGAGGCGTGCGGGATGGGATGGCACACAAATTCCTGCAGCTACCCGCTTTCCTGCAGGAAAGGCACATCCCATAATTTGTGACATTGCCCGAGTGATGGTGAATCACAGCTGAATTATTTCCAGGCTGCTTAGGTGACAGAGCTGAACACCAGCATCTTCTAAAATTAGAAACAAGCAAATAATGCATTTATGTTTCTCTTCTCAGGGGAAATTCCCTGTTCTTTCGGAAATATATCCACTTATCTCAGTTGCGTAATATATATAAAACAGCAATGCAGAAAATGTGTTATGAAAGTAGGGCACACTATTTGTTTTATGATGCTTTGTGACAGTATTGTACTAACATGCTTCAGTATAGCGTACAGGTGTCATATTCAGCATATAAAAATACTACTATCAATGCCGCTAATAATAACAATAATAATCTGAGCCCAGAGCAGAAAGGTGAGCAATAAAAGAGCTGCACTGTGCTCTCACCTTCGATCCAAAGCATTAAAACTACAGTAGCATTGATAAGTAACCCTGTAATCAGTGTAACCAATACCCGAGCTGTCACCTAAATCTATTTAGTCGGTTGTGATCAGCTGTTATCTAGGTACTGCAGGGCCCAAAGAGAGCCGCTTTCACACGTAGCCGACTGAAATAATTACCAACAGTGCATGTGAGTCCCTGGGAAATGCTTATAAATACATGAGACGGACCGGAAGTGGGTGGGCGCCTGCCTACGTGAACCGAGGCTTTGTGGGGGTGTGTGCCACACCCCCCTCCCCCCAGAGAGTCGGCGCTCAGCATGGCCTGTGGGCACGTAGATGCGATGCACTTTATGGCTGTAATAAGCTGCGTGTTATTAGAGGGAGGTGCTCTGGTCTGGTGTGACGCGAGGTCCTCAGATCTCCTGCTTTCTGGAAAGCTGGTAGTGACAGGCGTGGAGCCCGAGACAGCCGCTCCCCGCTGCGAAAACAAGGGGGCTTTTTAAGCGCGGACGCATCATTTGGCCGTCGCGGGACGAGGGCGTTAACGCCGTCTGAGGATGTAAGTGCGACGATGAAATTCCAGCAGGAAGAAGCTTGCAGACAGAGAGAGGGCCCGGGACCGAGCGAGTCAGCGGGGAGCTGGCGGGGAGCCGGCGGGGGCCCTCTCAGCGCGTTAGTCAGGTGCCGACTGATGCCTCTGTGGTGCCATGTAGGATTATGACATTTCAGACCCCAGCTAGCCCTCTCCCTGTCTGCCTGCCAAGCATCACTCCCCCTTCCTAGAGCCTGTCTAGTCACATTCAGCTGGCAAATCCCTCCCAGAGCCCACATATTAAATGTAGGAGCTGTCGTGATATTACAGCCCGGGAGAATCAAAATCAGAATCAGGGTTACTGGCTAGCATACGCAGGGGATCTGTCAACAGTGGCACTCAGACATACAGTTCATAGCAGTCAGATGTATGGACACACCAGCTGGTCTCTGTTGTAGCCTCTGGGCAATGAAGTAATGTATATCAAATACTGCAGCGACCAAGAGAAGTGTTCAACATCTCAGCATTTTTAGGGTTTAGGCCGGGGGATTGTGGCGGGTCAGGTCATCTGTCACAACACGCCATCTCTCTACTTGTTCACAAGATAATACTTACTACATACCCTTGAGGTGTGCTTAGGGTTGCTATCTTGAAAAACAAATGATTTTCAGCAAGGGTCTTCAGACTTTTGACTGGTACTGTATATACATACACAGTAAGTGGACTTCCCGTTCCTACGTGTAACAAATATGCAACATTTTACCCACAGTAAAGTGCCCTGATTCACGTTCAGGTGAGCATGTGAGGTCACAGCTATCACTAGGCCATGCTGGAGAGATAACAAGGCAGAAGACCGGAGCCGGAAAGGCCCAGCTGGGGCTTTCAGGAAATCGAGGGCCATGCTCCACAGGGATCCACGTGCACGTAGAAGCACTGCGGGCCAGTACTAAGCACCTCCCTCACAAAGCCACCTCCGTCCCTTTCATGACGATGACCTCGCCAGACTACACGTGGACTCAAGTTCCCAGCAGAACATCTCAAGGCTTCGTTCTGTCCTCTCCAATCCAAGTTTTGTTTGCTCATTGTGGCAGAGAAGCCTTCACTGTGAACAGGGCACACTTTCAGCCGGTGTGCATCTCTGTTGACAAAATGACACACATAGGCTTTGTGGAAGGGCTAATAATTGGTTGGTTAATATTTGGTCTACAGCTTCACTTAATTTGACAAACTACTAAGCCTGAGGCCTGTACTTCAGAAAGGCCTTTTGAAAGCGTAGAAACGCTAAGCACGTTAATGGCACAAGGCGCCACACTAACCGACAGCCGCCTACCCACATAGTGGCTATACAGCAGAGCAGATGGACCTCTTCTGAAGCACAACCCAGCAGAGCAGATGGGCTTCTTCTGAAGCACAACCCAGCAGAGCAGAGAAGGGATCCAGTGTGTCGAGACGCGCTGACCGTACCTAGGACCTTGAGTTCGGCTGCAGAGTAGATGGTCCCATACTTGTTCTCGGCGACACACTGGTACATCCCTGAGTCGGCAGGTCGCACCCCCCGCATGATGAGCTCCCCGTTCACAATCTCTACTCCGTCCTGTAGAGAGAAGGACACACTGCCACTGCTGAGTAGTGTCTCACAGCTGTTGGCCAGGGCATGACCTGATATTTCTCTCTCCAATGCAGTTTTTCCCCAATCTGGTCCACCGGGACTCGCAGAAGGTCCACGTTTTTGCTACCGGCAAAAAACGTGGACCGGCTGTGGGTGCCTGAGGACCGGATTGGGAAACACTGCTCTCATGTATGACCGACTCACAAGGATAAGATGGTCATACAAAACAAACCTAATGTCAGTTTTCAACAGGATGCATTATTATAGCAATGTAATATTATTAATATGTATCCATGCTATACAATCCAAACAGTATGTATCTGCATGTCCTACAGTTAAAACATTATAATAAAATGAATAAAACAAGAAAAGAAATGCATGCATGACAAGCCCTTGTTTAGGAAGAATATCCCTGCTTGGCTGCTCCAGTACATGGCCGTTCTCCAAATCACACGTTTCCGCGGTTGTGTACCTGTGTTAGCAAGGGGGCGCTGTTGCGCAGCCAGCGGTAGGTGGGTCTGGGCCTCCCAATGGCCTTGCACTCCCACTGCAGCATGTCGCCACTGTCCAGCTGGGTATCGTTAATCACGGTGTGCCACTGTGGGTAGGCTAGGTGGGGGTGGGGAGGGGGCATGTTATGCTGTTAAGGGGGTCACTTCCATGGTCAGACAGACAGGTACACAAAGGGGAAACACAGTGGGAACACACACAGAAACACAAATACAGACAGACACAAAGTCACACAAATACAGACAGACACACAGACAAACAAATACACACAGACACACAAATGCAGACAGACACAAAGTCACACAAATACAGATAGACAGACACACAGACACAATCACACAAATAGAAACAGACACAAAGTCACACAAATATAGACAGACACACAGACACACAAATACACACAGACACACAAATGCAGACAGACACAAAGTCACACAAATGCAGACAGACACAGACACAAATACAGATAGACAGACACACAAATGCAGACAGACACAAAGTCACACAAATACAGACAGACACAAAGACACACAAATACAGACAGACACACAAATGCAGACAGACACACAGACACATAAATACAGACAGACAGACATAAGCATGAATATAGACAAGCACACTGACACATGAACCCAGACACACACAGACACAAAGGTGGGGCCCCAAACACATGGGCACACAACATTTTTAGAGTAATAATAACAATTTATAGATAGTGCTATCCACTGAAAAAATTCCTGCATCCATTTCAACAGGTTTGGCAGGCAAAGTAAGAACATCAAAGCACAAAGCTCATTTGCACAGTAAGAAGGCCGCTATCTGCTCTCATTTAGGTGTTTTAGCAAAGCTCCAGCTGGCCCATGTTTCTCTTTTTAGATGGTAAACAGTCTTCAAAGCTGCCTGAAGCATACTTTGCATTACCCCTCCTCACGCCACTCAAATCCTGAAAGGATCTGCCGTCGTGTCCAGTTCTCTACCATTTATATTCTTCAAGGAAATTAAGCTCAGCCTGCATGTCAGAGAAATCAGTCTGCATCTTAGCATTTTGTGTTTTTCATCCAGAACAATGCTTAGTAAAAACAAGTAGCAGTATTTGGGAACACTGACTACCTTACGAGCACTGCGTCCTGTCAGCCTTTCAGCGGGACCCAGGCTGATATTGTCAACCTGCAATCTTGCTGTGTCTATAGTGTAACTCCTATTCTCCTCACAGGATACCCAGCCTCCTTGCGAAAGCCCTCTCCCTCTCCAAGACTCATTTTTTTTTAGCAATTCCCCCGAAAGGGATATGATGCCAACATAATCACAGATCTGTCACCAGAAGAGGGAAATGTCAGCTGGATTGCAGGCTGGCGCGCAGGGTGACACATAGGGTGACGCGCAGGGTGATGCGCAGGGTGATGCACAGGTGGCACACAGGGGGACAGGGTGATGCGCAGGGTGACACACAGGGTGACAGGGTGACACACAGGGTGACACACAGGGTGATGCGCAGGGTGATGCACAGGTGGCACACAGGGTGACAGGGTGATG
>JAODKM010000035.1:5648794-5666237 GCA_026780845.1 Petrocephalus sullivani | reverse complement strand
ATGCGCAGGGTGATGCACAGGTGGCACACAGGGTGACAGGGTGTTGCGCAGGGTGACACATAGGGTGACGCGCAGGGTGATGCACAGGTGACACACGGTGACAGGGTGATGCACAGGTGACACACGGTGACAGGGTGACGCACAGGGTGACACACAGGGTGATGCGCAGGGTGACACACAGGGTGATGCGCAGGGTGATGCACAGGTGGCACACAGGGTGACAGGGTGTTGCGCAGGGTGACACATAGGGTGACGCGCAGGGGGACATGCAGGGTGACACGGGGGGTGATGTGCAAGGTGACATGCAGGGTGACACACAGGGTGACACATTGTGCAAAGACCTTTTGATGGTGGCTGGCATCATGAGGAAGCACATGCAGACACACACGATTGTATTCCTATCTTTGTGGGGACCGTCCATTCAGTTCTATGGGAAAAACCCTAATCCCAGCAATGACAAGCTTAACCCCTCCCGAGGTCTAACCTTAAGACTTTTTTTTTAGATTTTTGATTACGGTCATGGATTTTAATAAAATTAAGTTTCCCCTTGTGGGGACTGAAAAAAACGGCCCCACAAAGTCAGAATAACAGACTTTCATCATATTGTGGGGAGATTTGGTCCCTGCAATGTAATACATACACAATCCCCACACACACTTGCACGCACACGCACACACCTACACTCACTGTGCACCATTGGCCTGGTGTTTAAATGATACGCCTTGATAGTGAGACTGTAAGGCGGCAGGGCTGAGGCAGGGTCATTCCTGGGTTACTGCTGGGCAGCGTCTGCTCGGTAGATAATTATTGTAATGCCTTTGGCTCCCTGCTCTGATGTACAATACACTGTACCGAATGTCCCCTATGTGTGCACGCTGGCAGCGAGATGTAACTCTGTGGCAGGACTGTAAAGAGGACGGCCGTGCGGGTGAGGAAGAAAGCCGGAAAAGGCCTTTCTGTAGCTCCGACGTCTTCAAACCGCAGAGGGAACACCCCGGCAGCGCATCCTTCTGAGGGAACGTTTACTGCGGAGATTTCAGCCAATTAAACATACATCCCCCGCCTGCTGAAGTAATGCACAGGCAAGTCATTTCTGACACGGAGCATGCAAACTGCTCCCTCGGAAAGACGGCCTTCTGAGGAAGATCGGTTCTGGGGAGAGTACGCCAACCTCCAGACTGCCTCCCATGTGAATGCCGCGAGTCTGTATGATATAAAGACCCACGTCACGAAAATGCGGGGAGCCGGAGTACCCCCCTAAGAAAAATGTTCGCCAGCACCCCAATGGCCATGCCTGGCAGGATAACCAGAACCCGCGTGGCCGTTTGGAGAAGCAAATGAGCCGCAGTGGTGCTGTCAAATTAGCCAGGGAGCAGAAGCCATTTCTCAGAAAGCCGGCACTAATTGCGTGATGTATCCCACAGCCCGGGCTGGTGTGTGGAGATCTCCTCCAGTGGCCCCACCCCTAGCAGAAGCCACAGAAAGCTCATTAAAATGAAGACGGCAAGCGGTAGGAGCAGAGAGGAGCACGCGTCACACTCAAGGGGCAGAAAAGCCCGGCTCGCTCAGCAGCGACCTCTGCAGGCGGGCGGCAGAGCTGCTTCCTGACGCCTGGTTACGATTATGATTATTATGATTATTACTTTATCTTCTGCCCGCAGCTGTGCCTTCCCCGCCGTATCTCTGGCATGTTAAACACGTTCCCCCACCGCGTGTTGGGATCTACAGGCGGCCCGGTGGAGAATGTTGTGTATTTGTGTTGGGCAGGAACATGGAGAGTGTAGCTGATGCACTGTGCTGATCAGAGGAGAGAAACATCTGATATGTCATATCTACAGGGCGCAGCCCACGCCAGCGGCCAGCTGGGGCGCTGTCCCTCTGTCTGAAATGGAAATCTTCATTGCCCCCCCCCCCACGTGCCTTTATTGCGGCGATATCCGCACCCTGCCCCCTACCACCCCTTCCACGGTGCACCGACTCCCTGCTGGCCGGATGCCGGCATCGCATCTCTCCGTTTCTCCAATCCCTTTCGTAAGGCGACGGCCCATTAATTCTCAGTACAGGTCCAGCCAAAGCCGGAAATGGCAGATCAGTGACGACCTATTTGCAGTTCATTGCAGCGGCTAACAAGCATTTCTCCATGCCGTGGCTTTTTCGGAACTCCTCACATAGCGAGGACAGCGGCGTTCTTTGTCGAGTCAGCCATGGACCATTGTTCACTGCTGCGACACAAATTGTTTTTGGAAAAAAAAAAACTGTTAAAGTACCTTCTACACTGAGGTATAGCAATTTGCAACAGTTCTACAGTAATATTTGAAATATATTGAAAAAAAATATATATAAATAAAATATATAAATACAAAATATAATAATAGTTATATAAATAATAGCTAGTGATAAATATACAGTTATGATACTGAAATAAATTGAAAAAAGTATGAATACAGTGCAAACATGATCATATCTGTCTGGGTGCAATTGATGTACCATCAGATTACCGTCATTTGTATATTTATTACAGGAATATGGTAATAAAATAGACTGTCACTATTTACTGAATTTTATTGAATTTTACAGTACAGCTGTTTCAAAAGCTTTTCAAATGACAGTACTGTACAAATTAATTTACTGAACCACGCATAATTAAAATAGACTATAATATTATAGAGCACTGTGGCTTATTGTAGTTTTTGTGCTGTAGTTCTTGTTGGCTCGTTTTAGGCTGTTCATCATAAGCTTTGAGGAGTCTGTATTTGTCACTGAGAGGAAATTACTTTCTTTTTCCCCATCATACTTCCTGTGCATGCAGCATTAGCCTCAGGTGGCTAACCAGAAGGAAAAGTAGGCAAATCACAAAGTAAAATAATAAGAATTACTGTAGTTTTAATTTTTTCTATATGTTGCTGTGTATAAAAAGACCCTAAATGAATACTGTAAGCTGACTACTTGATTACTGCAAGCAAATTATTTAAACGTACAGTGGTGGCCAAACTTATTAGAACACCTGACAGATCTGAAAATGTTGACTTTTTTGCCTCCACAACATGATTTCATTTCATAATGTTCATGAAATGTGCAGATTTTTCAGCAATTACAGCAGCACATCTCTCTGGCATAGTGTCCATATATTTCCTGACAACTTCAACACTTATGGCATCCGTGCCAAAGGCTTTCTTTTAAATGTACAATAGATCTGTACAGTTTAGTTTCCAACTCGTCACAAAAGTGCTAGATGGGGCTGAGGTCTAGACTTAGCACAGTGATTCTCCTTATGAAGGCTCTATTCTGTCGTTTATAGAGCATAATGATCACTTTTTAGATATTTAATTTGTTTTATGGGTATTTTAATGGACAATTCAACAAAAACAACTGAAACCTTTTAAATATGCCAAAATGTTCTAATAATATTGGCCACTACTGTATATGTACAGGAATGATTCTGTCCCAAGCATTTTGACAAATATAAGCGATATAATATAATATAATATAATATAATATAATATAATATAATGATAAAAAGGAGAGAAGGAGAAGCAATTAGAGTTCATTCTGCTGAAGGTCCACCCAAGAAACATTTCCAGATGCATCTCCAGAGAAGACATTGGATGTGATGTAGGTAAAATCTTGTGGCCAAATCCAGAAGAGAGGGCGGACTTGCACCCATATACTTACTCATAAAGCAGTGGATTTTCATATTTGGATGCTTTTACTTTTAGAAATAACTGTAATGTTTGCACAAACATAAAAACAAAATCGAGGCCATTGAAAAATATTGCAGCATTTTGACTCATTCCAGTAGTGGGTACTTTAGCACTTTCTTTTGAGTGAAAAGGTGTTATTCTCCAACAGAACATCGATTTATGTGAAAAAGGAAACATATTTCAAAGACATGACGCAGGTCTGGGTCGTTAGTGTTTCTAGGTCAGTGTATTATATGCGACAAAGTATGCTTGTCGGGTGAGAATGTTAGCCAGTGCTTGGCGGCATGACATTATTCTGAGACGAGTATGAAGAGTTTTGGTGGTTTTAGTGCACTTCGAGGTGAGATTAGTGTTGGGCCAAGCTCGCACGCTGGTAATGCAAACTTTGTGAACACAGAGTTTTGCAAAAGGGGAGAAATGCTTGTTAGTGATTGTACAAAAAGTGCAATAAAGGTTTACTTAAGTTGGCCACACTGTTACACAGTGATATGATTATGACATGAGAAAATGGAAAGTGGGCGAAGGCAGGTGCATGCTGGGTATGTTATTTTTCAATAATATAGAATTTGTCCAAACCAGAAGTTAAAAGTACTGCATTCCAGTTATAAATTGAAATAAGTAAGTATATAAGACTGTGGAGGTGACTAACAAGAGTCACATCTCTGTATTGCGAACTGAACATCAAGCAAAATCAGGCCTAATTCGATCTTCCAGACGAACAGCATTGATCCAGTTCAAAACCCCACGCATTCTCTTTCAGTTCAGCAAGTGATACTTTGTGTTTTCGTGCCTAACGAATCCTATTAGTGTCACCATAAAAGACCCCAGAATGCAGTTCATGTAACAAAGAAATAACATTTCTTAGTTACAATTGAAAGACTGAATCAGACCCTTGTTGGCACAAGATTAAATTCATAAATCCATGCAAAGAGCAAAGCCATTTCGGCACGAGGCAGATAAGGCCTGTTTGTGGATCAAAGACTGTAGTAATGTCTGGTGGTAATCTGCCATGCTTGAACGTGAAGGATTTAAGGAGCGAACGGAGCTTCTAAAACTGTGAAACACGCTGGAAAAACAGCAACAACAAAGACATTAAACATCTAAACAGGACAGCAGCTAATAAGAACATCGTTTGAATGAGGCCATTCCCCTCTGTGCTGTTTGGACGGCGAGCTTCAGAAGAGCTTCACACAATATGCCTTGGGAACACCAGAGGCAGCAGGAACATGGTTAAGGAAATATTTCACGCTCCCATCTTTGCGATGCACGTCGGATTCAAGTGAGGAGCATGACAAACACCACGGCAGAGAGGTGGGAGAGCTGGAGTCTGCCCAGTGAGAAAGCGTGGCAGCTAAGTAGCTAATTCTACCGGCGATTAAACAAACAAACAAACAAAATGCGGAGACAGGCAGTGCTGCTAACAAACGAAATGAGCGAGAAATTATTTGCCGCAGAAAGCTTCTGAAATCTCCAGCTTTACACACTGAAGGTCAGAAATGCATGGAGAGAATTACCAGCAGTCAATGTATTTCCTGACAAACGTGTAATTTAATTACTATCGGTGTTAAAGGACAGGATGAATCCTTACTTTATAAGAGCCAGTTTCTGACCAGAGCACAAGACCAAAAAATAACGGCATTTTATCATCTTCATATTGGTTACGTGGCCAGGTCTTTCAAAGACACAGTTCCACGACACAGGTAATGACGAACCAGCTGACGAGCCAAATCGCAGAGGACGCCACACCGGACAGGACGATGGAATCCTGTAGGTGTGGCAACCGCCAGTAACCACACGCAACTAAACGCCGCACAGGCTGACTAAGAAGTATCCTGAAACACTCACTGTAGACCTGCAGCTGTCCCCGGAAGGCGTTACTCCCACGGTAGTTTTCGGCTTTGCACTCGTAGGTCCCGGAGTCCTCCAGCTGTATGTTGGGGATCTCCAGCACAGCCTGGGACTTGCGCAGCCGTGACTTCTTGGGAATGTTGCCGTTCAGCTTCCTCCAGGTAATGGTAGGGACCGGACTGGACCATAAATATATGGGGGGAGAAAACCAGGGGGTCACAAAATGGTGAGGCAGTGTCAAGACAGAATTGAGGCTCCATCGAGGCAGCATTGAGGCAATGTCATGGTGATGTCGAGGCAGAATCGAGGCAGCATTGAGGCAACGTCAAGATAGCATCAAGGCAGCATTGAGGCAACATCAAGGCAGCATTGAGGCAACGTTAAGGCACCGTCGAGGCAGCATTGAGGCAAATGTCAAGGTGGTGTCGAGGCAGAATCAAGGCAGCATCAAGGCAGCATTGAGGCTACGTCAAGGTGGCATCAAGGCAGCATTGAGGCTACGTCAAGGCGGCATCAAGGCAGCATTGAGGCAATGTCAATGTGGTGTCGAGGCAGAATTGAGGCAGCATCAAGGCAGCATTGAGGCAACATCAAGGCGGCATCGAGGCAGAATTGAGGCAACATCGAGGCAGAATCGAGGCAGTGAGGGAAACTGCATCACGCCGTTTCCTGTGCTAAAATTACACTCATGCAGACACATGGTGCCGGTGTCTACAAGCTGCCACTGCTTCAAGATGGTGTGAGGCAGCCAGTGATGAAAAACGGTACTTAATGTCACCTTGACAGGATAACAAAATGAGATCAGAGCTGGTGAGCTGGTGAACCCACCCCCCCGGGGATATCGTGATTAAGAGTTTCTACCGCCTCCGACAGGAATAAAAGGAACCCCCGACTGCGCGGCTCAGCATGGCATGTGTTCAGGTGATGGGGATGACTTCTGCGATTATGGATTTCACGTGTATTTGCATAAAAGGAGAAAGCGTGGAAGCAATTGGCGATCTAATGCCTCTGCATGGTAGCCTGATGCTCTCCTGCCGTGATCCCAGTGGGAATGTGGTTGCCTGGGGAGGATCCCTGCCAAAAGAACCACGTTAGGTATGGATCCTGGTTAGGGTGAAGGTCTGACAGGTTTTTTAGACTTTAAGACACCCTCAGTGCCTCATCACTGGATAATTCCCGAGTGGATTGTGGGCTAGCAGGCACCCCTGGTGAGATCTCCGTCCCCAGCCTGCATGCGTGCTCATAAGAAGGATGGATGGCATCATTTCCAATGGGGGCTGGCTGTATTCACCCCAGGCCTTTCTGCATCAGCCCATCACAAATCAGCAGCTCACAATGTACTCTCGTACAATTGGGTAGCAGCGTATCTGCAGACTGGGAAGGGATAAGTCACAACAAGGTGTGCGGTTATACAAAAAGTATCCATGATAACTGGGTGTGATGGGGCCCAGCACAAAGCTCTTAAAAATATAGGACGTCCGATCAGGCTACTCAGTGGAAGTTACCATAGAAACTGTCAACAAACAGGGGCTTGCATTTTTTAAAGCCAAGGAAAATTATGATAATGAGAATGACTGCTTATTTATGAATGAAAGGTCACATGATTAATAAAGCATTAAGGCGCATTGATATAGAACTGTTATTAGGCTGCCGGAACCCATGTGACACCTCTGGACCAATAAGATTTACCAAAGCCGTGGGATATTAAGTTATGTGTAACATTAGCTAACAGGTTCTAACAGGTTATTTACCGGAAGTAAAGAACATTAAGAACTGTGCATAAATATTTAGGCAGCGCACTTTGACAAAGAAACACATTTCCCATGTTAAGGACACTCACAATTCACAGGGGCCTGCAGGGCGAGTCATGAGGCGAAGTCTTTAGAGGCCTAATCCAAAGCTTAAGGAGCAACACTGAGACTGGAGGCCTGACAACATTTTTAGAAAATATTTGTGGTCTTTCTGCCTACTGAGTATGATACTATGTCATTATTTGCATAAACCCTGGAGGTAGTAAGTCACAGTAATTAATAATAAAAATCAAAATGGTCGTAATCTAGGAACGTCATCCACCGAAGCTGATCACATAACATGACATTATAATGACGTGATGGCATGACATGATAATACTGCATGGAGCACGGAGCGGCAGAGGTGCTACATTAGGAGGTCCTGACTGAGCTGCCCATCAGCAGAACCGAACCCGTCATCATTCCAAGCTCACAAAGAAGTGGGACTTTTTGCCTGAGGTCTTCTCCTGCTACTCTACTCTGCTGGATGAGTCTACTCTGGTGAGGCTGTCAGGGTGCTGTGACACTCACCCCATCAGGCGCTATTCAGGCCGGCTCTAGCCGTGTCCTGCTGTTCGTGCCCGAGCCACCGAGAGCGGGAGGGGCCTGATTCAGGCATAGACGATGAGGAGCATAATAAGCATGTCAGAGTAACGCCATGCTGGGAGGAAGCTGCTCCCCGGGACCGGCACGCGCCGTTATTTCACAGGCAGTCCCCGTCCTGGCTCATCCTCCCGCGCCGCCCGGCAGGCAGGTCTTAACGGGACTTCTGACTTCATTGTCTGTGTCTAAGCCACGGTGGACTAGGCGTGATATCAGGCATGCCTGCATTCATTTGTACGCAGGGAGGAAGGTCGTGAGCAATCTCGTAGACACAGAGGCCATTATACCCAAATTTATTTGGAAAAGAAGGACGAGGCGGGGGCCAGAGCGGATCGTCTGTTCGGTGAGCGAGCGATACTGTCCTGGCTGGCTGGAGTTAATGAAGGCAGGACAGAGTGACAGTACGTGGGAAAGGTCCTATTCAGAGGCAGATAATGGCGTCGAAATTATATTTCCCATTTTTGAATCAGTGTAAACAATCCAAAGATCTTTACCAATATTTATTATCTCCAAAGACTATCGCTTATTAGCCCCTAGGGGTCATTGCTGAAGCATTCACGCGGTCAGTTTATAAAAACAAACGAGAAAAATAAGTCTGTACATCAGCGAGATCTTTCTGAATCATTAATGCAAAACCAAAGAAGAAAAGCTTGAGGCGGACAATAAACTAACAAACAAAATATTTTAATTTTACGACAGAGAAGGCAGACCAAAGCTAATTACCTGGTCATGGATACGAACGGAGAATTCTAAAATTCCCTCAGGTTATGTAAACAACGTCATCGATCTCTCACAGCACAAATGATTCTTAACCTTTCATTTTATTCAGTTATTGCACGTTGTATCCTACAGGCTATGTTCAATGATCAATAGTAAAACATAATAAAGTACTCTGATTAGTTTTAATCATCCAACGGATTTGTTTACTATTGAATTTTCATGTATAATTCACAGCAAAACAGCTTCTTAAAGAAAACGGTTTGTGTCAAATACCAAATATCGCTGCCGGATGAGTTTTTAACTCCAGTAATGCTGCATCTGCACGGTAACGATGTGTGACTCCAGTCAGCCTCATAGAGGAGCTTTTCAGCTTTGCCGACCTGCTGGAGACGGCCAGGTAAATTCTGCTTTGAAGCAGCAGATGGCCCTGACCAAGCTGGGGCTGAAATCATCAAGTGAGCCCAAAGCCAGCTGAAAACTCCTCCTGAAGTCTGATTACCTTCACAGGTTCCCCCCCATCAGAGATGGAAAGAGAGCTGGCAGGCTGGCTGCAGAGCACGGCTCGCTTAGTCAATGGACAGGGGTGAACCAAACACACAAACCATGCGAGCCCAATGCTAACTCTTTCCAGAGCAGGGAACATGGGCAGAATTAGGGAAGTAGGGATGGAGTTAGGGAAACGGAGGCAGTGATAGGGAAACGGAGGCAGTGATAGGGAAATGGAGGCAGTGATAGGGAAACGGAGGCGGAATTTAGGGATGGACAGTGTTAGAGAAACAGAGGAGGATCTAGTGGTGTTAGACAAACACAAGGCAAAGTCAGAGTAACTGAAGTGGAGGGGGGGTTAGGGAAATGGAGTGGAGTTAGGGGAAACAAGGCAAAGTCAGAGAAACAGGGCGGGGTTAGGGAAATGGGGAGGAATTAAGGGAAACAAGGCAAAGTCCGAGAAACAGGGTGGGGTTCGGGGAAACAAGGCAAAGTCAGAGAAACAGGGTGGGGTAAGGGAAATGGGGAGGAGTTAGGGGAAAACAAGGCAAAGTTAGTGAAACAGGGCGGAGTTAGGGAAATGGGGCGGGGTTAGGGGAAACAAGGCAAAGTCAGAGAAACAGGGCGGGGTTAGGGAAATGGGGAGGGGTTAGGGGAAACAAGGCAAAGTCAGAGAAACAGGGCAGGGTTAGGGAAATGGGGAGGAGTTAAGGAAATGAAGGGCAGAGTTAGAAAAGACGGCACAGTTATGGAGACATGGGGGGAAATGGGGCGGGGTTAGGGTATGGTTAGACCAACTGGGGTGGGAATATGGAAAGAGGGGTGGGTTAGAGAAAAGGGGCGGAGTTAGGGAAAAAGGAGCAAGAAGCTCATTCCATGCTTTGCTTTTACTTACTTTCCCAGGGCAAAGCATTCCAGCCGCACAGTCATTCCTTTGGCTGCCAGCACAGTCTGGGCAAAGTGCACCTCAATTTTGGGCTCATATTCCCCCATTACTCCTGAAAAGAAAGAACACAGAGCCCACTGTAAAACACACAATGCACAATAAAAGCACACGGCCTGCCGCCGGAGAAGGTCAGAGACCTGGCTGCTGTATTTTGTAACTGCTTTGGTGATGATATCCATCTGAATTAGGAAAAAAGGAACCTTCTAATGCATTGCTGTCAAGACATTATTGTCCTTTAAACAGGAAATGGTAAAGTGGTTCCTCCACTGAGATCAATAGTGCTGATGGATGAACTAGAAAAACTGAAGCGCACGTCCAGATTTGTGCCGTCTTAAGGCCCATTTAAAACTTCTCCTGTCCGTCGCAATCTGTTGTTCCTCCAGGAGGTAAATATGCTTGTTTTAGCCCTTATTTCCACCCAGACGGGGTCAGACTGCAGATGATAGTGAGGAGAATAACTGCATGTGATACATGAAGTTCCCAACAGAAGCACACTAATCCAGACTTAGACCCAGGACAGATCAGTACAGATATTAGACTCCTCTCACTAGATGCTCTAGCTGATGTTTCCCACATCCTGACGAGAGCCCTACGGCCTAAATTAAGTGTGATATTTCGATTGGTTTGCAGCATCTCTGTGTTTTGTGTGTTTGGATGTTTCTTGCATGTCACATCAGGCACTCCTCACATGGCGGAGAGACACGTGCCTAGAGAACATCATGCACATTTCACACTTGTTCCTACTGGACTGATATGCAGCAGTACATGTTCTGTTTATAAGGGAATACTGAGGAAGGGCGGCCAGCCCTAGCTGTCAGACGCTCACACGCTATGCTACAAAACATCTTTGTCCGTCAATCTGTCTCCACTGCTCCAAGGGAAACTCGCATTAAAGTGACTCTGCCACGTCTTGCAGTTTAATGCGGTGGTGCATTTGAAGCATGCACCAGATTTAGTGTGCTCCAAGTTCAGTAGCGAAAATGAATAAAAACTGAGCATTTGGCGAGCTTGAGCGAAAGCCGCACATTCGCCTCCGTTGGCCGTGCGACAATTTCACATCAATTCAGCTGTTCAATTCCGTTTCTGCGAAATACATCGTGATGGTTGCACAATGTCTTGTTGCACTTATTTCATTTATATTCATTAACTATTTTTACTCTCAAGACTGCTGTTTGGGGGAGAGTGTAAAACATACCATCCATCCATGAATCTAAGGGGCTCTCCCTCTCTCAGCCCAGGTGAGAGGCTCCCGGCATCACGCCCCCTAGCTGGGGTGTCTGGGTATCAGGTCCTAACCACTGCTGTATGTTACATGAGCTGAATTTCACAACTACATTCCAAGGCATCAACAATTAATGATTTTAATTCTAAAATATGTGGGAGAAAAAAATCCAGGAGACTGGAGACTGACCCACATAAGCTAACATGCCCAAATTGTTATGACATGCTCTTCAATAAAACCACGCAGCCGGTTCCCAGGGCATGTCCGATGGGGGGGGGGGGTCTGACCCATAGTCATTCTCTGTTTCCTTGGGCCATACCCACAGCTCAGCAAAGTGATACCGATATCCCCGCCCAAAGTGACAGTCAGGACCGGCTCTGACCCCTGACTCTGCTCTGCCTGCCACTGCCCATTCCTCCCGTCACGGCTTTCAGGGACATCCTGATTTTCTCGACTTCGATGGGTACCTGGGTCGACAAGGGCAATCACAATCTTCGCCAAAATTAGGACATGTTGGCTTTCTGTATGTACACAGCTGGACAGTCCTCTGTTTGGGGGGGAGGGGGGCGTGTAGTGTCACAGAGATGGTCCTGAGGTAGTGAGCAGCCAAGCTCCACCAACTCCAGTCAATTGCCGCAGACCCCCCACTAGTGATGAGGAATGCAGCGGCCCTCATGCCCCCATAATGCTCCCATGCAAGCCCCCGAGTCGCACCGCCAATCTCGGTGATGATGGGGGTAGTGGGTGTGGCCCTGCAGGCCCTGCCCCCTCGGGGTACCCTCACCGTCTGTCTTGAGCGTCAGTGGCGTGGGCGGGCTCAGCACCCGGGCGCTGGTCACCGTGTTCTTCACCAGGCAGATGTAGCTGCCCACGTCGGAGGGCTGTACCTTGGAGATGTACAGATTCCCCGTCTCCTGGGAGATGAAGCGACGACTGTCCTCAGCCACGAACGAGGGGAACTCGTTAAACACCCAGCTATAAGAGATCTCTGGGGGTGGGGGGGGGGGCAAAGGATGACCGGAGGGGGACACAGAATACATCAATGAAAAACAGAGAGCGAGGGAGGGAGAGGGAGAGAGGGAGGGAGAGAAACAGAGAGAAGGAGAGAGAGGGAGAGAGAGGGGGGGAGGGAGAGAAACAGAGAGAGAGGGAGAGAAGGAGGGAGGACACAGTTCATCCTCTACCCAGGCCCCGAAGCACGCTCACGTGTCATGGCCGTGACAGATGAGAGTCACTGTAAGAGCAATTTGCTTGTTTATTTTCAGTTTTGGGACCAGCACTGTCAGAACAAGAAGGCACGTTTCAGATCATATTAAAATGTCCTTGTCTGAGTAGAAGTTTTGCAGTCCCTCAGCTTCACACAATCCAGCCACTAATCCTGCAATTATTTAAAGAATTTGATAAATACCAAAATTACACGCTGCTATGAAATTGTCTGGAGTCAACATTCGGCTGACTTATAACAGTGTGGGCACTGTAGCGGGGCACGAATTCTCATGAATACATCACCAGACAAAGAGCAATTAAACACACATTTTGAATATGAGCTGTCTCGCCTGGCCGCGTACTTCCAGGTTTCTGTTTACTCGAGACACGCACAGAGTCGCGCCTACACACCGGTTGCTCCAAGAAGCCCGGTGGCTTCAAGCCCCATTTTCTAGGAGAAGCAACAAGCACTGTGAGGAGAGCCATGAATATTTATGATCAAAAACAAACTCCCGGTGCAGCTGTTTATACGGGGCGTCCCTAATGGACCGTCACTCTGTGTTAACCGCGGGGCCCCGCGTGTGACCCCCTCCTTCGCTTACTCAAAGAGAAGCCCCCCCCAGCACCCGCTTTTTCACAGCATGCATGTCTCTCTGCACACGCTCTGCTGATTAGAAGCCCAGACGGTGGTTTAGTACCACACTAGCTGTAGCCTACCAAACAGGCCCGGAACTAACCATGGCCTTGACGAACCCGCTTCAAGGCCTGAGCCATGCATCCCGGGGTTCTGTCCGCCATCCAAGTGGACCGCTCACGGTCAGCTGAGCGACTGGGGAGAGGGTCACCTGCATACAAACTGAACGGCCAGTCGCAGTCACAGAGCCCTCCTCGCTAAAACTGCAGGAAACCGACGGGGAGGAGGAGATTTATTCAGCTCATTAGAACGCCAAATATCCACGTCTAATGTTAGCAAAGCATTCGTCAAACGCTAGGAGCCGTGATGCAGTAAATTGAGAAATAATGTTCTGTTTACATCTCAATGCCTCTAAAAAGATGTGGCATCTACAAACTAAGTGATCTTGCAGAACATCTGCTTTAAGTATCACTCACTATCATCCAGGCTTTTCATTGGGCAATGTTACCAAAGAGGAGCTTGTAATCTGGGATTTCAGTTAAATACTAGAGGATGCGCGGTTAGAGTCGTTCAGAGATGGGGATCTGATGGGATCTGCCCTGGATGCCGTCAATCAGACGGTGCGGAGTAACGGGAGATGCCTGCAGGTCTTTTTATCTGGCACTGATGTTGCACACTGCCCTACACTCTTACTAAAAGGCTCAGACATCCATAAAAAGGCCGATCACAGAGGACACACTCACACTGGGACAGATGACATACGTGTGGCAGGCGTGATGCGCAGGATGCAGATGGTCACAGTCTCTCCGCAGAAGAGTCTTCCTGACAGACGTGTTCACTTTTATTTATGCATTACTCCCTGTCTGTCCTCCACGCTGCTGTCAGCTGAGTGACTGAGAAAGTGCCGTTTATCGACGCTATGCAGGGCCCGCGTTCTGGGGCTCATTGCCCCGCCTTCCCAATTGTACGTCGATCATTTCTCTTTAGCCTAAAATGTCGCGTGAAATGTCATTCAATTCCCCTGTGTCGCCTACGAGTTTTTTTTTTTAATTAATGAAATTTAATGCAGATCTCATTTGACTTCCATGCCTCTCTCTGCCGTTCTTGGGCTGAAGGCTCCGTCGAGACCTCTTTGGAAAGTGATTTATGGATGAAGGACTGATTTCAGTGAATGCGCTTCTGAATTTCTGAGCAGCTGCGTAGCCGGAACAATCTGCCCCCCACTGACGGGTGACATGGCAACCCAGAGGGGAGTGGAGGGTGCTGTCGGCAGGGCCCGGCCAGGGATCTCGGGCTGATTATTACCCAGCTCCCCACTTCTGGAACACAGCTGACGTAACCAAAGCCAAAGTGACTCAGACAGAAGGTGCATTAGAGCGTAGCTACAGCAATCCCCGAAAGATGGTGGCACGCGATCCCGCCACCTGCTGGTACCGCAGTAAATAACGGCCTGTATCGATCAGGGAAACGTATATACGCCATCTCTATGGACATCGGCCCGAAGTCCAGACTCAACTACCCTGCGGCTGTGAGCATGGTTGGCATCAGAGGTCGCCATGCCTCTCTCAATTAGACCTGGCAAAAAGGCGACACACAATAAACACGCATTTAGAGGCCCGATTCCTGCCGGGAACAGAAAAATCGATTGCAGAGAAATGGCGCAATAGGACAAAGGATTAGGATGATTAGATGGTAAGTGCGACATGACACTGTCCTGCAGTCTAGAGAACTGCTCCCTTCCCCATCTCTGAAACCTGACATGACTCTCAGAATTGGCAAAAGTGCATTAAAAGCAACCGCCAGCCCACAACCAAGCCAGCGCTGTGAGAAGACACTGCGGAAGAGGACAGATTGCGAGCACTTCTGCCGCAGTCGTTTCTGTGCTCAGTCTCACAGGTAGGTTCACTTGTGGAAGATGGATGGGGTGCCATTGGCAGGGCCATCAGAGAGGTGCTGACCCCCCATTTAGGGATCCAAAGCAGCCAGGCATGGAACCATGGTGCATCCTGGGAGGGCAGGTGGCACAGGGCTATGGCCGTAGTTCACGATCATTAAAAAAAGAGTCATAAGCTGAAGGATTTGTTGCTGACAGCATCCTTACACCTGGATGATGGGGGGCGGGGCGGACATTACCTGGAGAGTGAGGAGGCGGAGCACAGAGAAGCACCACGCCCTGGCCCTCCCGCACGGACACGCCCCCTCTAGGGCGACCACTGAAGTTGGCCAGATCTGCAAGGACACGAGGAACATGAGCCGGTCAGGGTTAGGGTAAGTTAATGACATCGCCCTCTGTCCTGTGAGGCGCCCAATCAGAAATGAGGGCGTGATGCAATTATAGCTCCTGCTGAGTCTCCTTGCAATTTCAAATGCGACTTCACGGAGAGTCATAATAAAAGTGTCCTGCAAATTAAATTAAATTAAATCAATAAAAAAATCCCCCGCTATCCCCATCAAAACATCACAGCATCTGTATAATGTAGAGGATTTAAACCTGCAGGCTGGGCTGCATGCAGACATATTCTCACTGCTCCGTATGCACAGTATACAGTCAGTCCTGCTACAGTGTACAGTGAAAAAACCTCTACAATCTCGTACTAAAATAGGATTAGGGGAATGCAACTCCAAAACTTAGTAACTTACGCCAAACAAAATGAATGGAATAATAAAAACAGTGATGCCAGTAGCCAATAATGAAATTATATGCATTTTAAATGAGAAAGAATAAATATACATTAACAAATATCATAAACATGTACTCTGGGCAAAATGCAGCACTGTACATTACTGGAAAGTGACACCCAAACTTAGTAAGTTACGCACAACGACAATGAAATAAAAATTAAAAGTGTTAACAGTAATAACAATAATAAATAATTATAACAACAACAACAACAATAATAATAATAATGATAATAATAAATATGATCATAATCAATGTTATAATAAACTAGCTGTGTGTAATTTGTTAAATATTTTTTATTGGTGCAACACGTGAATGTAAAAAAAGTTTGATTCACTGAAAAGAATGATTTGTTCATGAATGGGCTGTCACAGTCGCTCAGTTGGACAGCTTGCGTTTAAGCATGCAGGCAGTGCGCCTCGCTAAGTCTGTACGGATTGTAGCTCGCACAGTGCTTTTTGCTTCTACTGAAAATCGTGCAGTGACTGTGATTCTGCGTGGTTTTGGAATTGGCGACCGATATCGCAGTTGTTAGATCACTGGCTGAAAAAAGACAGGTGACTCAGCCTTGATTATGGGCTGTAGCCTGGGGCCTTCCAGGGTCGACAGCTGCTGGCCCCCAAGGTGAGATCGAGGCCCCCGAATGGTGTGTCATAGCTGCCACGCTCGTCCATCACTGCCTGCTCCACGCTGCTGTGGCTGGGTACAAATTAACACGCTTAACCTTGGCTAAGGCCCCACGTCGCCCCCCTGAGCTGGAAGGCAGCACGGGTCCTGGAAAGCTGGCAGCCCGGCCTAATGATTCTTCCAGGTCCTGTGTGTATTGTGGGCGTTTTGGAGAGCACCTGATTTCTGAGGCACGAGGAGTTTCTGTCCAGTCAGAAGGAAAATGACCAAAGGCAGTCACTTCAAAGTCTACAGCGCATGGTTTATGTGCATAGCACCCTTACAGTACTTACCTGTACTTCGAGGTGTAACTGCTGCCTTTTGGAGAGTAAGTGCTAACCTGATATTTGAGAACGTTTGAAGGTGATGCCTACAGTACGTTTTCGGCAGACCCGGGAGACCCGCTCGTATGGGTCGAAGACTAAAGCAGAAATCCACTTCACCCTCTCAGTGGTCGCCACAGGGCCCTATGATCCAAGTGGCTGGAACGGCTTCCGGACACTTCCAGCAGGTTCTGGGTCACGTGAACCCCCCCCCCTCCCCCATCCGGATGTTCACTCTAATCACCATTTTTCACACATTGAGAGGAATGTCGACAAGACTGGGAATAAGCAAAGAGGAAGCAAAGAGGACATTACTATCATAATTACAATCATCATCATTATCACCTTCATTATAATTATGATTATTACCATCATCATTGTCATTATTATATTATCATTAGTGAAGTGATCATCGTGAAAACACAGCATTTCTCTGAGCCTGGGCTGGGGTGGGTACTTTCATTTGTACACCAGCTTGTTAAGCGGTAGCTGACATTAAACACACACACAGGGTACAGGACACATGTGGGGAGACACACACACACACACACACACACACACACACACACACAGGGTACAGGACACATGTGGGGAGACACACACACACACACACACACA
>JAODKM010000035.1:5638212-5648555 GCA_026780845.1 Petrocephalus sullivani | reverse complement strand
CACAGGGTACAGGACACATATGGGGAGACACACACACACACACACACACACACACACAGGGTACAGGACACATATGGGGAGACACACACACACACACAGGGTACAGGACACATGTGGGGAGACACACACACACACACACACACACACACACACACGGTGCATTGCAGAGGTACCGATGTATCTCCCGTCTAGGGACAGAAAAGCCCCATTTCTGTCTCAATTACCCAACGCCTCACTTATCTCTGCCATTAAAAGCTGTGCAAACAGGCAGTTTGCAGTCCTATCAGAGGCAGACATTGTTTCAAACGCTGTATAAATAAGTGCGGAGCCCAGTGCAGCACGGCGGCCGGCCTCTGCCATGCATGCGGACTTTTAATCGTCACCGGTGAATTTCAGGAGGACAGGAACCCGCTGTCTTTTGATTCTAAAGGATCTTCCGGGAATAGAGAACAGAGAAAGACCCGAATCAGGACGAATACCTGCACACATTAACATGAATTTCCCTGCGTGATTGCGTACTCGAGTAATCAGCACGCCACAAGCTCCTTTGTTGCGAACCGGCCTCCTGGCCACCCCCACGCAGAAGGGGCCTGACTCGGCTCTCTGATTGCACGCCTCCCCTGGGCCTTCAGGCTGCGCACTCAGGAGCCAGCTACCCGTATAACACATCGCTAATTACACTCGGTAATTAGTTCCTACTCTGGTTTCAATCAACGAGCACGCTCACTGACTGATGTCCAGGAAAAGTACCAGCTTGCAACTTTCAGATCTGTCTCCAGTAAGTTTGTTTAGGAGAAACTCTTTAACTGAGTCCAGCTGCTACCGATTAGCCAGCTTTGAAATAATGCTGATTTAATCTGAGACAGAAGCTGTACATCTGAGAAGAGAGCGTAACGCTGAGTTGTGATCTGGAACGGCAGTTTCAGACAGACTCACTTACTGTAGCACTCTGCCGAACCTCAGACCCAGAGCCACTGATGAATCAGGTCCCTTAACCAGGAATGCGCTGTGCTTAGTCTCAACTGTTTATGTCTATGTTAACCCAACAACATGGAATATGTACCGTCAACACATCCAAGAACATAATCAGCCCCCACACTGAAGTCCATGCTTTCTGATGTTGCTGGGAGTATTTCACACGGGGGGAAGGCGGATGGTGCATGCACGTTGTTAGGAAAGACGCTAAAATGTGACTCGGTAACCTGTCCGAAAAAAGGGGCACGCAGAACCATAATGACCACCAGGCTCCTGCACTGCTCAAAGAACATCAGCAGAAGGTCAGGAGATCACGTCACTGCACAGAGGAGGCCTGAGGCATGAGCTGTGTAAGCTGGGAGCGTCACCTTACAGAAGGGGGCGCCCCGGTCCGGCAGAGCCAGCGAGAGAGGAGCAGCATAGGAGCGTGGACATCTGGCTGATAGCCTCCAGGAAGCTACGGGCACATTTCTGTCACTCTTTCTGATAGGTGAGTCAATCAGTGCCGGGGAAAGAAGAAAGCGGGCCGTTTAATGTGTCACGAGGAGGCACACACGCTCTAAAGGCCTGTCAGAAGCAAGCAGAGCATCCCAAAATGGTGTCGCCGTGGCAGCTACTCATTTAGCCATCCCTGACTCCGCCCCCAAATTTCCCATGTCATCGCCTCAGCCCCCCCCGTCCGTCAGCCTAGGCGACATCAGAATAATGGCTAATCAATGCCCTCTCCTACGGCCCAAATGGGAAAATAGATTTGTGACTGTGCGCAGCCTGCTACGACAGATATATAAATAAGGAGACACTGCGAATCGGATTCCCCCAATAACGGCACACGGGTGGCGGAGGCATTCATTACTGCTTTAAGACAAAGCTGTAAATCGCCGAGTCGGGGGGGACCAGTAAAAATCCAGATAATTTACGAGTGTCCAGGCAGTGAACACTTACGAGGGGCCCGGCTGTAAACCAACGGAGGAGACGCAGCCATGTGATGGATCGGCACACGGAGATTTGGGCAGTAGCTGGCGGCTTTTTGGAGGTCAGACACGAGCGTGCCAATCAGCATCCTCATAGGGGAAACGGCTCCTACATGCTTAAAAAAGATATGGGCCAATACCGTCAAAAGCAACCCACCCACATCAGCATCCGGCAGAAGCAGCCCTCGGGAGACATTCAGAGCTCCTCTTTGTGGGGTTCGTGCGTCAGTCACAGCTTAAAATCCGCAAGGCGAGCGATCATATACACTGCCAGGAGACGCGTTCACAAATAAACCGAATCCCATCAGCTTATGACTTGTAAACTGTCAGAAAGATAGCAAAACAGGGCTGGCAAATATATACTTTTCAGTCAGTCAAGAGGGAGGAATTGATGACCTTACATAATGGTTAACATGAAGACACTCGGAAAGGAATCAGGCGAAGGACAAACCGCATAGGGCTAGTGCCTTAGAGGCCCAATGGGCCACAGCTAGCAAAGGGCTCGCTTGTGCAGAGCGACTGACAAGGACAGATCTGTACATGGGGGTAACTAGGGGGCTCATAGCACATTGACCCTGGGTAAGCTGCATATCATTGACAATCTCTTAAACGAGCTTCTTAACAGTTATTTAACTATTAAATATTCAGTTATGGAGATATATGAGTTTGATTCTGTCTAGTCAGGAACTGTAACTGGTACCTTAGAGTTAGAGTGGTGACGTCAGCCATATGTAAACGGTGTCTGCTATATTATTGTTGAGGGCTGTCAAAAGGGAATATTCCACCAATATTTTGCATCATGGTGATGCCCTGCTTAACGCTGTTACCTCACATCTCTGGGACCAGGGTTCGAGCCTCCGCCCTGGTTCCATGTGTGTGCAGTTTGTATATTTTCCCTGTGCCATCGTGGGGTTTCCTCTGGGTACCCCACACTCCAAAAATGTGCTGAGGTTAATTGGTGTTAACAAGTTGCCCATAGGTGTGCATGTGTGAATGATGTGTGAGCGTGCCCTGCAATGGGCTGGCCCCCAATCCTGGGTTATTCCCTGCCTTGTGCCCTGCAATGGGCTGGCCCCCCATCCTGGGTTATTCCCTGCCTTGTGCCCTGCGATGGGCTGGCCCCCCATCCTGGGTTATTCCCTGCCTTGTGCCCTGCGATGGGCTGGCCCCCCATCCTGGGTTATTCCCTGCCTTGTGCCCTGCGATGGGCTGGCCCCCCATCCTGGGTTATTCCCTGCCTTGCAAAGGCTCTAGACCCCCGCAACCCTGCATAGGACTAGCAGTTTCAGGAAACAGGTGGAGTTACGGAGAATTCGCACATCTGAGGGCAAAACACAAAATTAACACAGCATGCAATATTTATAAGAAATAGTAACAGAACTAAGTAATGAAGCTCACGGCAATCCTATTAGGACACTTCTTATGACCTTTACTGCGTATCTGAGTTTGATTCTGTCTAGTCAGGAATTGTAACTGGTACCTTAGAGTCAGACTGGTGATGTGAGAGTCAGCCATATTTAAATGGTGTCTGTTATATTACTGTTGAGGGCTGTCAAAAGGTAATATTTTGCAATGGCTTGTATTTCAGTAAAAAAAAAACAGTCCCTTCTGGAGCAGAACTGCATCCCTATTGGTCATTATCAGCCATCACACAAATTACGGAGGGAGTGAGGGACCACAGCTGAAGTGCAGAGGACTGCATTCCGGACGTGCACTTTTTATGGATTATTCTGGTGACCGGACGAAGAAAGTAATGAGCACAGAGGCTACGGCCCCCGCTGCACACTCACCAGGGTCTGGGCCTGTGCTCTCAGTGCGCTTTGAGTAACAGCCCGCAGCCATGACAGCAGCACTCCAGACCATCCCGACCCGGTCCAAACAGAAGCCCCACCTTCGCACCGCCCTCCCTTAGCGGCTACTCCAGATGGCCTTCTCATCTCCTCGGGAGTACCTACCCCACACTGCTGCTAGACCTGATGATACAGGCACCCTCTGCATTTACATGCATCGTTTTGAGAATCCGAGCGTCCACGCGGAAAGAGGACCATTTGGCCCGGAAACACGGTCGCTGTGATACCACAGCGACGCCTGCCCCTTATGCAAATGAAAACGCCGATTGGTAACTAATGGCATTCGGCAATGCCAGGTCAGATAACAGCAGCGGCTGAGGAGTCTGTCAAGTTATGGGTAAGTTATGGGTAAGTTATGGGTATTCATGCTCTGGATAATAAGGCTTCATCTCATTTTACTATCTGCAAATTTGTGCTTCGGAATCCTATCCTACAGGCTCACAGCGCCAGGGGAGAAATAACTGCGAGACGCACACAGTGCAGAACTTTTACGGCATCAAACAGTAAAACATAATCACGAGAAACAATGATGTGAGGAGGGCACACTGTAACACAAGTGTCAGGATGAGACAGTGTTAGACACAGTGTTCCTGGCGCTTGTAGACTCTTCTCTCCAAGAGAGTTAACCATGCAGGAGGAGAACATCATAGGAAATCCATCAGGGCTGCGTCTTCAGAGCGCAGGCTTAAAATAGTGCAAGCTTTGCCAGCGCAGCGAGATCAGCGGATCTCAGGAACCCATCCCGTTAGGTCAGCTAGGGGACTGCGAGCGAACTCTGAGCACGGCGGCGAAACACCCTGCCATTGTGTGCTTCTTTTTTATAGGAACAACAGAAGGCTGTCAGAATGGTACGGCGGCTGGCCTCCGTGGGAGTCGAGGTCCAGGCCGAGTGGCGATGAAGCGCCAGCCTGTCGTTTGAGCTTGCTGCCGGCTTCGTGGGACCCACTCTACGCTTCTTAAGAGGGATGGATTTAAAAAAAAAAAAGAAATTGAGCAAAGTCTGTATGGCCTTGCCAGGAAAAATAAGCACCAATGCATGAATTTTCCACCGACTGGCCCAAGGCAGCATCGGCGGCCCACTTTGTGGAGTCAACAGGGGGCCCTATCCCTCCTTCAGATCCTCGTACTGTGCACTACGGTGTCATCATTGTAAAAAAAGGTTATTCAAATATGTGACGGCGAGCTGACAACTGGACTGAAGCTCGCGCACGAGGCTCGGCTGTATGAAGGACCCCGGCAGGGACGACAGAGAATGAGGGTGAGAGAAGCCAAGTGGATGGCCAGAGAAAGCTTCAGGTCTTACGTGGCGAATGACCTGCCTTCTCAAGAGCTCAGCCTTGATTATTTTAGAGAAATATGCAGTGATCTGCCTAATAAATCCAAGCTCTGTCATTTCCAAGGACGGCTCCTCCATACACAGTACAGCAGGTGCTGCCTTCTGAAACAGGAAGATTATTCTGTATTATTTCCCTATGATACTGATAAGCACCTTGAGAGCACAATACATCTATTTTTATTTTGTCTACTGCTGCCTTATTGCCTTATTGTTTTATTTAATTTCTGGTATTTAACTGATTATATTGTAGTGGCTGGGTGTTGTATAAATTTTCACATGCACAATGGTATGTAATAATATTATTACTGGGCCATTTCTACCAGATTCCAACCGCATTGCCCTACAGTCATTAATTTCTACACATTTTAACAAAGAACAGGACTCTGGGTGACATGCGACTGAATTGGATAAACCAAATAATCAACAATACTGCCGCAAATACTATAAACAGTATAAATGAAATGTACAGCAAACTCTGAAGGTGGGCGATGCTGAATGCACTTCAAGGACCAGAGCCCTGCGGCAGATCAGACGTTCAGCATGACAGATTTTCAGACCCGGTTGGCTGGGATAGAAAGCATGAGTACGGGTTACTCTGTATGCCTGCCGTTGTGTAGCGAGAACGCTGCTGAGCATAGCACGTTTTTGCTTAAAGGAATAATCCCCAAAAATTCAGACAATTTGTTTAGATTTGAATATGGGTGTGAAGGTTTACTTATATCAAATTTAAGTGGATTTTATTTTCATATCATCTATACCAGGGCTGCCCAACCCTGCTCCTGGAGAGCTATCACCTTAGGTGCAGCCCTAATTTAACACACCGGGTACAGATAATCAGATCGCTTTGTATCATGTTGACATAGCTGGCTGTAATACTGAGATGCTACAAAATGGTCTGATTATTTGTTCCCGGTGTCTTAAATTAGGGTTGAGCCTAAGCTCTGTTGGATGCTAGATCTCCAGGAGCAGGGTTGGGTAGCCCTGATCTATACATACTGTTCTCTAAAGCAAAGCATTAAGCTATTGCAGCCGGCGTAAAGCCCTGATTAAACATCTCATATGCAGATCAATACATCACTGCTCCTCTGCCATTTCAAACAGGACAGCCCCACCAATGGCATGCTGTGGCTGTAATATACTAAATACTAAATATACTAAATATACTAAAAGCCAGGCTCAAGATATTGAGAAAATTATTCTGTTATCCCAAGAAAATGGTATAAAAAATAATGATGATTCATGGTTTCTCTCAGCATCCATACCTACATAACTCTACAACAGCCCTGGCATTTATACACACACACACACAAGCTCATGAGAACTCCCAGTTGTGTCCTTCTGAGGCTGCCTTCCACATCAGATCCTCATGGGGGCTCCGCTGTTGCCCCTGGCGGCCTCCCCTGACCTCTGCCGTCCCGTCTAGCACTTTGTCCCAGATAGCCAGAGTCACACCTACGCAAAATCCTACGGCCTGCACTCTGACAGAACTGGAGCATTTGAGCCAAACTAAGAGCGAGCTCAGTGCTGACATCGACAAGGCGAGGATTTTCATCCCACGGAAAAATACCAACAGCGTGCTGGCATCTCCTTTGATTTTCATCAAAAATGAATCTCACATGTAGCATGACAAATGGTTCTACTGAAGAAAAGCTACAAATGTTGTATGAGTAAGACACCGCATGTCCTCTTGGGTAAGCTTGGTTCGGTGGTTCTGGACGAAAAAGTTCTGCAGGCCATGAGCGGGCTGAGATGCTTAATATAAACACCAGTGCCTTTCAGGAGACGCCCTTTACTGTCAGCTTCATTCTTACGGCCCCGGAGCTCATAGCCAGCTCAGCCACTGCGTCAGGCACCTAACCTGCACACTGAAGACTGGGTTAGCTGGAAACACTGGCAACTACACTTTCCTCAGGCTGTTTGGGTCGACATTACTGGAAAACTGAGCAGAATGCATGAGCCCTGCACAGCTTTGTTTTTAAGGATTTCCCTGCACGCTTCTCTGGATCGTGGCCCCGATACGGCTGGGAATTAGTCCAGGGGACCAGCTTAAGGAAAAACCTTCCACACGCTCTCACAAACTCAGAGATAAGTAGGTAATGCTGCTGCCTAGCGCAAAAGGGAATATTCCACTTGGGAAAGGGCTGCCTGCGTGATAGTGTTGCTGTGTAATGACATCATAACGAAGGCACCCATTTATCTGGCCAATAATCACGAGGCCTGGCTTCACTGAAAGAGCCCTCCGGGAAACCTGGGTGCTGGTTAGTGGTGAGCGGCTCGTTTGCCAAGGACACAGAGCTTGAAGGTCACCTGAAGGCTCACATTTTGACAGGTCCACCTGTTATACAGTAATACATGTGCATTGCTGAAATGGATGAAAATCGACAGGTCACTTTCACTAAAAATGTGGACGACAGAACAATAAGAACAACATACAATCAGTGGCTCAACTGAAGTTCGGGAAAGGCACCTTCAGAGGGGTATAGGAGCAGGGTCTGTCACAGTAAGGAATAGCCATAATGACCAGGAGGGGGCGCACTCACGAGCAAACTGCAGCTGGGCGTCTCTGCTGAGGACGGTGCCAATGCTGTTGTGCGCCTGGCACTGGTACCTCCCGGAATCCCTAGCCTGGTTAGGCTCGGAGATAACCAGGCTGCCATCGATCAGGCTGTAAGGCCAGTTGGCGCTGAGATCCAGCTCTGTCCCATTGATGATCCATCTATAATCAGCAGAGGAGCACACCTCAGGCATGACTGTGAGGACATGGATGCACAGATGGGTAGAGAGGACAGGCAGAGAGGATGTGGGGAGAGGACAGGGGAAGAGGATGTGCAGAGAGGACAGGCATAGAGGATGTGGGGAGAGGACAGGCATAGAGGATGTGGGGAGAGGACAGGCAGAGAGGATGTGCAGAGAGGACAGGCATAGAGGATGTGCAGAGAGGACAGGCATAGAGGGTGTGCAGAGGGGACAGGCAGAGAGGATGTGCAGAGGGGACAGGCAGAGAGGATGTGCAGAAATGACAGGCAGAGAGGGTGTGCAGAGGGGACAGGCAAAGAGGATGTGCAGAGAGGACAGGCAAAGAGGATGTGCAGAAATGACAGGCAAAGAGGATGTGCAGAAATGACAGGCAAAGAGGATGTGCAGAGAGGACAGGCAGAGAGGATGTGCAGAGAGAACAGGCATAGAGGATGTGCAGAAATGACAGGCAGAGAGGATTTGGGGAGAGGACAGGCAGAGAGGATGTGCAGAGAGGATGTGCAGAGAGGACAGGCATAGAGGATGTGCAGAAATGACAGGCAGAGAGGATGTGCGGAGAGGATGTAGGGAGAGCACCTTTAAAATGCAGCTGCAGAGAGCCAGACCACACTTATGGTGCTTTCAGACAGGAAGCACCCTTCCAGCGTTCCCAGGGAAGGCCTCTCAGGCTCCAGAAGGGCCTGGCCAAGGCCCAAACACACACACATACACACACCTGTAGGTGGGGGCAGGGTGGCCTCTCGCTTCACAGGTCAGCGCCACCTTCCTGTCATCGGAGTCCAAGGCGAAAATGGCGTCGTCCGGCTCTTGGACAAACACGGGCCCAAACTCCTCTCTCTCTGTAGGGCAAAGACCGTCTGTGACTTTTAAAACACAACATCATACCTCCACCACTATTACTTAATACTGACCAAGTAGGATAATGAGAAAGCTAATTAGCGGGGGGGGCAGTGGATGAGGGCAAAGATGTGTTACCCCCCCTGGGGTTTTATTTCTCCCATTACAGAAAAGGGGAATTTGCCGGTGGCAGTTTGCCCCCCGTTAGATTCACTCCGGTCCCACCCGCTGCCGCGGTGGGACGCTGCAGAGAGACGGCGCCTAGGGGACGCTGCGACTTGCCCGCGCAGGAATGCCCCTGCTTATCGCATTATAAATGCGCCTCATAAGCCTGCATGCTCCTCCTCCTGCTCCCCTGTCCTCGCAGATGTGAGCGTGCCCAGGTTGGAAAGTCCAGGTAAAAGAGGTCATTTTAAGCTGCCCCCATCCCCCCGGTAATGCCGGCAAGGACTAAACCACCCCTTTTTTTTGGGACTTATTCATTATGGAGGCAGCAGCCGTCAGAAACGCCACCATTTCTGCATCTTACACTGGTGCCATGGAGCAGTTATCTGCAAAGTCCTCTGTCTTGGGCCCTGCAGCGGGTCCAGGGCTGAGACATGAGCCCCTGGCATTACATCCGGTCTCTGGTGGGGGGGGGGTCACGCCGCGGCCCCCACAGCGATAAGCGGCAGGTACGCCGGAAGGGAGCCAGGCGTGGCCACAGGAGACACGCAATTCCAAATTAAAATTCCAGTAGAACGGTATCTGACCAAACCTGACCTGGACTTCACCCGGATCGCCGAGATCGGAGGGTGGTTTGTGCCTCATTCTTGTGTATAACAGCAGCACTGAGCTGGCCCCCCCAGCGTGACGACCAGCACAAGAGCAATGCACTCTGTCCTTACTTTCAGCCTCACGGATTCTTTTAAATCTCCGGAGAAGATGCGATTAAGTGACTGGCTAATGACTTGCCAAATGCTTGGTGCGGGTGTTGAGTGAGGCACTCTTGGAATTATACAAACATGGCACCCTTGCGGTGAGAGGCAGGCCCACCAATCAGACAGGGCAGCAGAGCAGCGGCGGGATGCTAAAATGCTCCTCTCTGGATCAGCGCATTATTCGAGTCCGTGGGTCGTCGGAGATGAAAAGAGCTTCATTTTCCACAGACGCTGCCACGGGGCGCCCATTCACTCAGGTCTCCGTCAGCGTCTCCCCCATGGATACACGTACAACAACTTCCCTTCTTCTGTAAATAATTCACACCCTGCAAGCCATCGGAGAGGCTTTCACATCTAATCAAAAGCCAAGCTTTGGGCCGCTCTCTGAGGACGCCTGCTCCAGACGGCTCGCTAATGCTTTCTGCATGAGATGTAACCGACCAAACAGCAGGACCACGGTGACGCTCTGCTTCCCGTAAACTCTGCAATGTGCTGTACTGCATCCGATCGGGAAGGGCTGCATTCTTCCCGTAAAATCTGCAATGTGCTGTACTGCATCCGATCAGGAAGAGCTGCATGCTTCCCGTAAAATCTGCAATGTGCTGTACTGCATCCGATCGGGAAGAGCTGCATGCTTCCCGTAAAATCTGCAATGTGCTGTACTGCATCCGATCGGGAAGAGCTGCATGCTTCCCGT
>JAODKM010000035.1:5602433-5613143 GCA_026780845.1 Petrocephalus sullivani | reverse complement strand
AATGTCACATTCGGGAATTAAGAAAAAAATCCTGCCTGCTTTTTTAATTTGCCTCCCTTACGGCCTGTCCATGAGCATCCTCCAGACAAGTGGTATTTACGCTCACGGGACTGGTTTTCAGGCTTGGGGGGGGGGGTCCCTGGATTCAGGTGATCAGACGGCTTTTAAAGGCCTTTACACCTCAGGTTACAGTGGGATTCCACCTCGATTAATGCCTTTCTTAATTAGTCTTTTCACTGTTCTTATTTTCAGTAAGGAAAGGGATACTGCATGTTTATTGCCTGAGTTGTTTTTTTGGACCAGCTACCAAAGGCCAGTTAATCCCAAAATTGGCCTCTCTTGCTCAAAGCATGAAGCCCATGCCAGTGTGTGGGGGTGGGGGCTACAACCCTTTCGGCAATGTGAATGCTGCCAAACCTGCCTCTTTCCACTCCATGGGCTGCAGGCTTCACCGCGCCACGTACAGCACTCAGAGGAACACTCCACCCTTTAGTAGCTGCCCAGCTGATGTCATTGTGGAGAGATAAGAAGGAGGAGAGGATCTGGAGAGGAACCTAGCGATGTAATTCTCCTGACAGAACGTGCGGGAGGATACAGGCTGTGTCCTGGGGAGCTGTACACCAAAGGGGGCCTTCACACCAAACGCAGGCCGACCGTGTGATGCTCTGCAATAAGACGCGAGACCAAGAGCGGGAGCTGATTAGGGGTGTTCCTCAACACCAAGGATGCAAAGATCACAGGACGGCAAGAACAAACTTGGGGCGCCATGAATCATGGGATTGATCTTGTTTGGCAAGGATGCAACAGATGTATCAAAATGCAAAAACAACATCTGGGGATTATTACCGTCTTCCATACTTCTGTACTTGAGTATTGGAACTGGTCTTTGGCAGTGGAAGGCGACATGAAATGGGGACACGAGTGCACAGGTACGGTGAAGGACACGCATTGTGAATAACAGCCCAGGACATGCAGGATGTGACGGGGAAAAGCTGTGCTCTCGTGCCACCTGCGTTACATGGCCTCTGCTTCTTCTGTGGTACTGACAGACAAGAAGAGACGAATGGACCCAATGCCGTGTTATTTCATCACCGGAGGGAAAACGAGCAGAGACGTGTCTGGTGGGTTAATTTGTCCGGTGAATCGTGCTGTTTACAGCTGCCTGTAATTACTGACCGCTGGTCTACACGCCTGAATAAGGGGATCCATGTCAGTGACCATACTGCGTGCCACCATTCGCGGCGTGTGGAGAAGGAAGGCCACCCACCTCGCCGGGCCACGTTAAAAATATACCGAACAACTGAACGACCAAGGAAGAGAGCTGAACCCTGGGCCAGAAGTCAGTTCAGGAGTCCTACAGACTCCCAGCTTCACTAAACACGAACACTGGGTTACCACTGTACAGCAGACAGGAAAGCGCGAAAACACACAAGAAAATCATGTTTAAACTCCACTGGTGCAAACGAAATGAACAATCCAAAACATGCATTTTAAATGCAGATTAATTCCCGACCAGGTTAATTCACACCATCTGACCTGCCGAGCCCACCATCTGACCTTCCGAGCCCACCATCTGACCTGCCGAGCCCACCATCTGACCTTCCGAGCCCACCATCTGACCTGCCGAGCCCACCATCTGACCTTCCGAGCCCACCATCTGACCTTCCGAGCCCACCATCTGACCTGCCGAGCCCACCATCTGACCTGCCGAGCCCACCATCTGACCCCCTTTCACAGAGCCACCGTAAAGATTTCCACTTTATAGTGAAGTTCATTAAGAAATCTATTGGTGACTTCCTTTACGCTCATATTTGTTCATATATTTCTAATATATCTTTTTCCTCAACTCTCAACTCATATTTGTGTGTGTAGAGGAGCGGCGATGAATCTCACGTATCATAAGAATCTCCAAAATCGCCAAGTGTAGACATAGCCTGAGTAGTCTGAGCCATTCGGGCTGTGTGAGAGACTGTGGTATCACCCCCGATGCCCTATTAAAACTGAAGGAAAGAGATAAGGCAGAGGAGCTTTCCTGGGCTTTGCGAAGGAGATAACAGCTTAAGTCCTCCAGCACTTCTGGGCCATGCCGGTTGAGTGAGCTGAACTCACCTTGTGTGGCAGGCCCTTCTGACAGCAGACGCTGGTCCCTGGTGATGCCAAACAGCTTTGTGCTGTTATTTACAGCTGGCATCAGTCTATCACACACACACACACACACACACGTTTGTATTCATATCTCTGTGGGGAACATACATTCATTTCTATGGGAAAAACCATAATCCCAGCAATGACACCCTTAGCCCCTACCCAGCCCTAACCTTAGCCATAAGTAACCAAGCAAAATACATGACATTTTTAGGTTTTCAATTGCAGCCACATGTTTTTATAAAATTGAGTGGTGACAAAAAATAGCAGGGCCAGACGTGTGACTAATCCGATCTGGTTACATCGCCACTATTTGATTGGTTGAAATGCACGAGATACCGGTCAAAAAAGTACCGTTCCTACAGCACCTGTGAAAAAGTACTACATAAAAGGTGAAAAGGTTAATGCTAATTCCTCTAGTGTCCGATGCTAACATCTCACAGGCGGGCTAGTGGAAATCGGCACATAGTAAATCGCGATGTGCACCATTGCTTTCTCAGTCATTGTCACTCTCCAAACTTGGCAAAGGCTTTACTGAGCCGACCCTTCTCCGGTGGAAAACCGAAGTGAACTGGAACCACGCTGTAAGTAGCCTCTCTTCGCGGTGTGGCTTGGGTGTGGCCTGGTTCCTGGGTGCCAGCGGAAAACAGCCAATAGCCATGCTGGACCCAGACTCTTAAATCTCCCTCCCCTTACTTACATATCAAGCACCATGTTTATCATTTTATGTATATAAATATACAAAAACCAGAATACAACTTTCTAAATAGACATATAGTCATGAGTCACTTAACAGCGGGAACACATTCTGAGGAATGCATCGTTAGGCAATTTCATCGTTGTGCGAACATCATAGAGTACATTCTTACACAAACAGAATCGTTACAGCTTACTACACAGCCAAGCTATATGGTATGGCCTAAATAACGATAAAAGGTAACATGAACAATAAGCAGTAACATAAACAGTAGTTGTTTATTATCATTATCAAGTATAATGTACTGTACGTAATTGTACGTGCTAGTTCTGTATGCATGGCAGCTGGCACCAGCATCACCACAAACACTTGAGTAAGTTGTGCTACGATGATACGACGGCTACAACGCCACTGGGCGATATGAATATATTCTCCATTATGGCGGTATTCTGTAACCTTATGGGAGTGCCATTGTACATGTGGTCCGCCGTTGAGCGAAACGTCGTTACAGCGCACGCTGCTTTGAAACCTTAACCGAGGAAACTGCAAGAATTCCTATGTTCTTGCACTTCTATACTCCTGCAAAAGGTAAATAAACTTTCAATCCAACTCACCATTTCATAGACGTTCCAACATCCTCGCGGGCTTCACACTGGCCCTTCGCACGGCTACAACTCTATGCAGTTCCCATCTGACAGCATCATCCATCCTCACCGTTTTTAACCACTGGGCCTCACACTGGGTTTCCTTCTGGGGACCCGAGTCCCAAAACAGACAGAGACCAGGGAGAGGCGAGATGGGATACATTGGATACTTCAGTCAGGAGCCTCGTCACATGGCCTGTACTGTGGGCCGCTCCACGCTTTCATGCTGGATTCTCCATCCACGGCCTGCATCGCTCATTAAAAGCTGGAGGTGGGTTGGTGCCCTGAAGGAGTGGGTACCATGTGACCAAGAGATGACTAATCTGTGCGCCTCCATGTGCAAGCCTGAATGCTCCACGTGCGCTCAGGGGGGGCGGGTATTCACACACCAGTCTGTCTCTAATAACCGCTCAGCTGAACTGGGACTCGTCGCACGATTCTCCCCCACTGGGATAGCAGAGGGTTTGAGTGCATCCAGCGGCATTAACAAAATCCACACCGCGCTCATGACTTGAGCCGATCCGACAACATTAAATTAAAAGCGCCGCTCTTGCTTTGTTTCCACTTTAGTGGTCATTCTGAGGCCTTCGACAAAAACAAACAGCACAATTAGCGCTGATGTCCTTTTCCTCTGAAAAACCGTATTACATTATTGTAATTCTCCTCTTGTTAGAGAGCAGGCGGCAATTGGCTGATTTAAGGTAATGGGTGACTGCAGTGCATGCTGGGATGGGGTACAGAGCCGGCGTTTAGCAAACATCACCCAGCGCGTCTGAATGGCACGGGTTCACAGTGCTACATAAATAACAGGCAACAGGGAAGGGAAATAAGAGAGGGCAGGCCTCGGGTGCGATTAAAGCACGATAATCAAAGCAGCTTCCTATTTTCAGGCCCAGATTCCAGAGTCTATGACTGACTGAGACAAAGCTGTTGACAGAAAGGTGACAAGACAACAAAACAGAGCACACGGAAGTGTAGTGGAGCAGACAGTGGTCAAATAACGAATGCTAATGGAGCGGTGAACAGCAGGGGGCGCTGTGGGTGGATGATGGGGAGACGGCGAGGGACAGGTGGACAGCTGGCGGCAGAGATTGCGCCGAAGCCCAAAAGCCTTGGGAGACCCAGCAGAAGGTCGCGGCCAGCCATGTGACATCATCGCAGACGCCGTCCCACGGTCAAGGAAGGTATGTAGCAATGAGCTGCAGGTTCTCACCATCTGCCCGCGTCGTCTTTGGGGAACAGAAGCACAGATGCAGATGCATGAAGAAGAAAATGGAAGGAGACAAATAGGGGCAGAGCAGGAGAAACGCCATCGCCTGCCCGTCACTCCTAGGACCTGGCCGGCGGGCCCAGGTGCGCTCCGGTGAGTGGGAGAGCGCCACTGAGGAGCAGGGGGTCGATAGGGCCGTGGGTCAAACCCAGGGACCTGAGGGACCAGCCCATATCTAGGGGGCTTCATTAAATTTAGCACCCAAGAGATATTCAAAGACGGGCTAGCGCCCCATCCTGGGTTATTCCCCTGCCGCGTGCCCGCAGCCTCCAGGACAGGCCCCGGACCCCTGTGCCCGTGAATAGGCCAAGCAGTCACACACAACGGATAGATGGATAGATGAAGATATTCGTGTGTCTGAACATACCAGTCAGGGGAGAACTCTGGCTGTAAACATGCGTAATGCTGTCACCTAAACAAATAAATGTACATTTAATGTTGTACGAGAGAATTATTTATGGATCCCAGAACAAAATGTCTCAGGAGCCTGATCAATCTTCCACATATATTGACAGAAGAAGCAAGGAAGCTTGAAGTCATTAAGAGAGCTGGCTGCAGTACAGGGTAAAAAACATCCAGAGTGTGGCCTGAGTGCCCGGACGGGGTTGGGGTGAGCTGGGCCGCGCGCGGGGACCAGATGGGCCGTGGGAAAGCACGGCAGCACGCCACCCCGTGGCCACGCTGTTCCATCTGCTCCCTTCTGAGGAGGGCGTGGAGCCAACCCGTGGCAGAAACCGAGGGAAGCCCCTCCTGAAGACGTCCCCAACACGGGAACGGGGGCTTCTCTCGGGCACACCTCCAAGGCCCATGTCCTCCAGCCGGGGGAGGATGTCGGCTCTTCATATTTACTTGGAGATTCCATCTCAGATGTTCCAAAGCAGGAATACAAGGGACAGCAAACAACTGCACAGCCCCATCACATAATCACTGTCAACCCCCCCCTCCTCCCCCACCACACACACACACACACACACACTTAGCACTGGGCTCCCATCACATAGGAAACTCATGACAATCAGAGGTGGACTCTGTGACTGAGTGTGGCTCTGTGACTGTGACTCTATGACTGACTGTGACTCTATGACTGACTGTGACTCTGTGACTGACTGTGACTCTGTGACTGTGGCTCTGTGACTGTGGCTCTGTGACTGTGACTCTATGACTGACTGTGACTCTATGACTGACTGTGACTCTGTGACTGACTGTGACTCTGTGACTGTGGCTCTGTGACTGTGGCTCTGTGACTGTGACTCTGTGACTGACTGTGACTCTGTGACTCTATGACTGACTGTGACTCTGTGACTGACTGTGGCTCTGTGACTGTGACTCTGTGACTGACTGTGGCTCTGTGACTGACTGTGACTCTGGCTCTGTGACTGTGACTCTGTGACTGTGACTCTTTATGCACAACTGGTCAGTTGAAAAACCACAATATTGGTCTGGATTTTTCCTCTCTGGACCACCTGCGCAGTCTCCCAGCAGCCAATGGCTGCTGTTATCGTATCGTACATTACGGATGGAAAATGCCTGATAATGTAATGCAGTTATCACAAAGAAAGCAGTCTGAATAAGATGGAAAGGTAGAGACTGCTGCAGCAAGTGTCGCCAATCAGCATGGAAAGAGTGTCGCTGCTAGGCTTCATCTGGTAAACGCGGGGAGGGGGGTGGACAGCACGGGCTTTGCAGATGCCCGCCACCACGGATGCAGCCGGGTGACGCCGGTTCGTTTCCGCAGAGCTGCCAAACCGGGGAGCAGATCAGAGAGAAGTTGACAGAGAGACACGCTCATGGGGATGCGTGTTTCACCTCGCACCACTGCCAGCACTGCCATGGACACTGGGAGGCCCCGATGCGGCTGGCATGGACACCAGGGGGCGCCGTGCCCGGCCTGGACACCAGGGGGTGCCAAGCCTGGCATGGACACCAGGAAGCCCCACCGCGCCTGGCATGGACACCAGGGGGCGCCATGTCCAGCATGGACACCAGGAAGCCCCGCTCTGCCTGGCATAGACACCAGGAAGCCCCGCTGTGCCCGGCATGGACACCAGGGGGCGCCATGTTCAGCATGGACACCAGGAAGCCCCGCTCTGCCTGGCATAGGCACCAGGAAGCCCCGCTGTGCCCGGCATGGACACCAGGGGGCGCCATGTCCAGCATGGACACCAGGAAGCCCCGCTCTGCCTGGCATAGACACCAGGAAGCCCCGCTGTGCCCGGCATGGACACCAGGGGCCGCCATGTCTGGCATGGACACCAGGAGTGGCGACATGGTCTCTCTGCTCCAGTCGGTGGCGAGACAAGGCCCAAGCCAGGCTGGAGACGGCCACTTGGCCACACGGGTCATGTCGCGGGTCGTCGTGTGGCGCTGTATGGCGCTGTGTGACGTACCGCGAGAGACACAAACAGGGCCGCCCCACAGTCAAGGACAAACATGGCGGCAGCTGGACTCAATCAGGGCCATTGATTTAATGGACAAATGCGCTGTTTGGAGATAAACAGGAACGTTAGATAAATTATCATTATTGATGGCCTGCTAGTCTGCATCAGCGTGATTTATGACCCCACAGATTGCATAAGGACAGATAATTACCAAGTACAAATATTCTAATTCTAATTTATGGAGCGGCATTAATGTGCTTTTTGCTGATACATAGCAAAAAAAGGTCATTTTCCATTAATTTGTTGACATTTCAGCTTTGTTTCCTCTCACAGTCCAAGAAAGTGTTCGCAGTTGTAAACTGCGCTATCATCATACGCCGGTATGGTACATGATAATGCTAATGAGGTTTTTCAACTCTTAATGCAAATGATTTTTTTTAATCCAACATAATGAAAAGAACTCAAGCCACATATACCAGGCGGAAAATGCATCATTTTCAGGTCTCAAGAACGTGTGCATCTGTGCGCATTTTCATTGGAAACGCGCCTGTAGGGAATCGCAGGTGCATCAGAAGTCCCTCGTTCAACACGGCAGTAAAGCTCGCTCGATGCCTCTTCCACTCAGGCATTTTCCCAAATGGCTGTCAGGTAAAACCTCTAGAGTCACCCTCAAGAACATGCCTCTGAGCAAGGGAGCGAGAGAGGGAGAGAGAGTGTGATGTTGGTACTCATCCTGTCAGTGTTTTGTTGGGCTTTCCCAGTCCTTACTGGGGGATTTCTCTCTCTTACGTTACTCTCGGCATCGGGCTGGGAAGGCTGGCTCACCAGCGGTGCTTTTACTCGGCAGCACGAGCAGAGATAGCGGTTCCCTATCTGAGAGGAAGCTGCTGCCAGCCAGACAAGGCCGCGTGATTACATTACACAGCTGGCTCCATGCCCTCTTTCAGCGGGGCCCACCACTTACGGGGTGAGGGCCTCCCATTTCGGAGCACTCATCTCCTGAAACATCCTCTCTATACTTCGATACATTTTGTGCAAGGGACATTTGAAAGCCACAATCTAAAGGGCTACTTTTCTGAAGATCTGGATGATCTCTAAGAACAAAGTTATGTTCAGAATGCGGCACTTTCTGTGACTCCTGATGGATGTGAAAGCAGGACCATGGAGAATCAGGACAGGAAGAGGGCTGATGCCTTTGAACTTCAGTGCCGACGAAGATTTTGAAGAATACTGTGGAATTTAAGAACAACAAACAAGGGGATTCGTCATCAACTGAGCCCTGGACTTTCTCTTGAAGTACACATGTCCGGACTGAAGCTGTCTTACTTCGGCACATTATGAGAAGCATTGGTGAAGACCACCATGCTTGGGAAAGCTGAAGGTACCAGAGAAAGATGATGATCAACAACAAGGTGGATGGACTCAATCATCTCACCAGTGAACCTTTGGGTGACATGAAGATCCAGACAGAATACAGAGACAAGACTCTTGCTGCTTGTATGGTCAGTAGATGTCAACACCACCTTGATGGCATGTAATATTATCATTATTATTATTATTATGATTATTATTATTGATAATAATAATAATAATAATAATAATACATTAAAATGAAGGTTATTGTTCAGAAACTGTGGAGTGACCTTATCTCAATTGGTCACCTTTGAAGGTACAGAGTAAAACAATGGTGTTAATAAATAAGGTGCTATTCCAAAGCAGCCAAAACGGCAGCGTTTCATCTAACAAAGACAATCTGCCCACGACATCTATCCTTGAAATGAATGGTCTGCATAATCATTGGCTTCTTTTTTAAGGAAGTAGAGTAGAATTCAGATTTAAAACACTTCTAATCAATTTGAAATCATTCTCCTACATTTTTGAAGGACCTTGTAGACTGTTAAGCTCTTTATGATAATTTGGGTTACAGAAAATGGGAAAATTAATCCAAGTACCGCAAAGGATAATCTTAAATACATGATAAAAACGTATTACAAGCACTACCTCTTATCACTGATGTGATCGGAAAGAAGAGGAATAAAATGGCTGCGAGCCTCTATTTTTAGGGCATTTTTCAGCTCAGTCAACAGCCATCTAATCCCGCAGAAACCCAGCAAAAAAGAAGATGCGATACTCAGGCCCCGCCCCAAATGCTAAGCATACCAAGGAGACCAATCCCATGATTCACTGCACCCCAAGTGCATTCCCGCCAAGACCACATTTACCATCTACAACTCCATGTGTCCCGGCCTGGGCTGCCATCGAGAGCTGCCTGAGGGGGGGGCACTGGCTATGGACCCAAAGGTTTTACAATCTGCACCTTCCTGTCCTCTCCTCTCGGGGGTAGGACTGAAAATCATCACGTAAATATATACAGGCCAGGTAGAAAAAGGCAGTCCTTACACTGGGACCGTGTTTCCTGTCTCCGCTGTCATAAGACTCCCCCCCCCCACCATCTAGCTTTCTGTGGACAAACCCATTGTTCTGTCAACTTCAGCAATGCAGTCAAACCCCGCTGAGGCCTGTCTGAATTACGAAGCCCGCAGGCTTTAAGGGCTCCCCCAGGGCTGAATGCGGGGCCAAATTTACAGGAACATTCTGCTTCTCCAGCTTCACACCTCAGCCGGCCTCTCGGGAAGGCATGCAGGACAAACGCTCGCGTTTACAGGCTGCGGGAGAAGGACGGGCATTTTCTGCTGGTAGCTTACCCCCAATGGGAAGTCACGGCACATCTCAGAGGAAGGCACACATACGTAATCGCCTCTGTCATTTTCTTGTGCCGTGAAAAAAGGTAAAACCTTGTGCTTTGAAGACAGTCCTCAGACAGTCCAAGCTGTTATGTGTAACGTAATGAGGAGAAATAGTTTCTGGAACATAAAGCAGACACTGAGAGGTCTGAGGAGGCCAGGCAGCATTCCCAGGCCAGGCTAGGCGGCTGTGACCAGCCAGATCTGTCACAGCAGGGTTCAGTGCCAGCATGTGTCACCAGTGAGGACAAAGCCGGAGAGGATGTGCCTCCCACAAGTTTGTGCACCCACACACACACACACAGACAGATACACCTGCAGAGGAACACAGACAGACAGACAGATACACATGCAGAGGTACACAGACAGACAGACAGACAGATACACATGCAGAGGCACACAGACAGACAGACAGATACACATGCAGAGGTACACAGACAGACAGACAGATACACATGCAAAGGCACACAGACAGACAGACAGACAGACAGATACACATGCAGAGGCACACAGACAGACAGACAGATACACATGCAAAGGCACACAGACAGACAGACAGATACACATGCAAAGGCACACAGACAGAGACAGATACACATGCAGAGGCACACAGACAGACAGACAGACAGATACACATGCAAAGGCACACAGACAGACAGACAGATACACATGCAGAGGCACACAGACAGAGACAGATACACATGCAGAGGCACACAGACAGACAGACAGACACACATGCAGAGGCACACAGACAGAGACAGATACACATGCAGAGGCACACAGACAGACAGACAGACAGATACACATGCAGAGGCACACAGACAGACAGACA
>JAODKM010000035.1:5561175-5582059 GCA_026780845.1 Petrocephalus sullivani | reverse complement strand
GGTACATATGGTGCACACACACACAGATATATACTAAGGTACATATGGTGCACACACACACAGATATATACTAAGGTACATATGGTGCACACAAACGCAGATATATACTAAGGTGCATATGGTGCACACACACGCAGATACACAAACACACATTGGTCTACATGCGGCAAATGGGGGGAGGGTATCTTTGAAGGAAAGGTGTGGAGGGGCTAATTTAGCAGTAGCCTGAGAATGAGCTGCAGGACCTGAGATAATTACAGAGCTGCCACCCTGACGGAGGTGTGCATCGCTTTCAGGCCCAGATGGTAATGGCGTCGCTGGACACCCCTGCGTGGGCGGCACGCTAGCGATGTTAAGGTTTACAAAGCCTTGTGACACACAGCCAGAGAACAGAAAGCTGTCAGCACCCACTCTGCCCCCCCCCACCCCCCCTACCAGCAGGCCCTGTGGACCCCCTCTCCCTGCCATGGCTATGGGGGTCCCCTCTCAGGGTCTAGATCCCCATCACGCGGTTCTCTCCCGCATTCAGGACACAGTCTGCATGATGAGAGTCTGGCAGAAAGGCAGGGGCAACAGAAACAGCAGGAAACAGAAGAAAATGCCCTTTGCATGAATAAGCCGTCGCAAATTCAGGTTTCAGGCTATTGCGGAAAGCAGCCCATGCCATTGCACAGCGAATCATGACGTCCCCTCGCGCCGGGACAAGCCGGGGAGAAACCCTGTGTGGGGAACATAAACATCACAGAGCCCATGACTGAATTTATTATTGCAGTCCTCTTCCAATGTTTTAACTCATACCCGCTGTCCACAGCTGATACATGCTTACCTGGTCATAGGGAATTCTGGGAAATTTCCCCCAGCCTAGAACAGTGTCACCATGGCGGGACGCACCTGCGGACAGGCTGGGGAGACCGTGGCCGTGGCAGCTGCTCTGCATTTACGGCCAGGAAGGGAAATGCAGGCATGTATAAATCCTGATGTCCCACCGACCCAGAAACAAAGCTAACATTCGGCCAAACAGGTGACAGAGCAGAAGGGCTCCATCCATTCGGGGTCACGGTGACGACCTTAACAATTCCCTGCGATGGCCCCAGTCAGTCTCATCCCCTGCCTCTGCTCTCTGCGGCACTGCGAGTGCCTGACACCCAGCCATGGACCATTAGCCTGAGTGCGGCTAATCCATCACGGCTGAACTCGCTCATATGTCCTGCCTGCTAAGGCGTAGCTCAGACCAAGCAGGAACTTTGGGAAGATTACCAGCTCCCCCTAAATAAGCTTTTAATGTAACTCTAAAGCAAATCAGCCACACTTGGAAGAAACTGCTGATCTGGGACTTTAATTTTCACCCATTTATACAACTGAACATTTTACTGGTGCCACTGTGCTGAAATTCCCAACTCAACTATACTGCAGCTTGAATGAGGCTAACCTTAACCACTGCGCCCCCCGCTGCTTAGGCCATGCATTTACAACATCTATGTGCAGTTTGCTGCCATCTCATGCTTTATTTACTGTCTATACTGGGCATTCAATTCTCTCGTTTCAGAAGGAGGGCCACATCTGGGCAGATGTGTGGGAAGCCCACTTGTGTGTGTGTGTACGTGGGGGGGGTGGGGGTGGGGACATGTTTCCAAGGGCCCAGTTGTCCTAAAATTGGAGCAGTCAAACTGGACTGACTGGGTTCTCGTTTAATTTAAAAGCTCTTAACTTTCTGTTTCAAGGTGTGATGAAGTGCCTCTTCCTGAGCCGTGCGATTTATCTTGCCCTTTATGACTTTGCACCACTGAAGAGGGATACAATTTAATCCCGAGTATCCAATGAATATTTTTCTCCCCACACCGGCAAGTCAAATGAGGGAGGAGCGTGCCGCTGGCTACCCGCGGCCGATATGAATAAACTCAACGCTGTAGTGACAGAGAATCACAATCAATCTTGTGGGCAAAACAAGTGCAAACGCGGCCACCGGCTCCTTGCAACCCGCGGCAGCCGCGAGCCGTTCACTGCCACCAGATAAATGTGCATTTTCTCCTGAAAAGCAGCTGTCACACGCTGCCAGGTAAGATGGCTTACTTGGGGCTAGCTGTAAATGTACAACAGATACTTAAAGAAAAAAAGAAAAATTAAATTTAAGCTTTAAATGGGTGCTTACCTCGTGTTCCATCACCTTCTATCAAACATCAATTATTAAAAAGATGATACAAATATGCGAGTTCATATTTTAGGCCTGTTTACTTATAGCACATCAAACATTAATCTTCTGAGGTTTGTTTCACCCTAAAAGGATCCTAAAGCACCCCCTTATCTCCTAGTCAATAAATTTCATTATGGAAGTGCTTAGAGGAGAGACCCAAAAAGCCATAACAGCTTTGCCGTGAAATATTACAGCGTGTATGAAAAGAATAAATAAAAAAATAAATAAAAGAAAAAACATGTTTCTTAATGTTGGCAAAAGCTCAGAGCCATACAGATTGCGAGTCCTCTGAGTGGAAGGAACCTGTTTGTGGCTCTCTAGGGGAAATATCGCAGCTATCAGTTCAAAATGGCAAATTTTCAGATGATGTTTTCTATCTCAGCGGGTCCCAGCTACACCCCCCCATACTGAAAATTACCTGACATTCAGGCTGTGTCCTCTGTGCAATTGCCCAAAAACAGGTGGGAAAAGAAAGGCATAAATTAGCAGGTTATTGTGTGAGGTGTCAGATCTGGAACAGAGGATTATTTCAATAGATTTAGCAATGTAAAAATGTGCGCATTTCAAAGTGAGAATGGCAGCTCCCCGCAGACCCCGCCCCTCATCATGCCCCGCCCCTCACCAGACCCCACCCCTCATAAGACCCCACCCATCACCAGACCCCACCCCTTATTAAACTCCCATTTCACCTTTCACTTCAGCTCCACCCCTTTTAACCCTCGTGCTCTTCCAGCAGCATTATTTTAATCCCTCTGATTTTATCAGGGAATGTTCTGGAAGCAGCAACAGATAAAACCAACGTGCCAGCTGCACTACTTTTGTTCAGACCCAGATTTCCCAGCCATCCAAGCAAGCAGGGGCACGTCGGGAAGGGCGGCGTTCGTCAGACGGAAAGCCGAGCGGAGGCATTGCCTGGCTACGGCTTCTCGCCCACTGTGGAGGAGCAGACACCGGAAATTCTCACGGAATCCCGTAACGACGCGTGGTGTCTGAGCCGGCCGCGGAATATGAGAGACCCAGCAGAGCATGGTAATATTTCACATGAGCACATGATAACTGGCACACCTGGTGTCAGAGCAGCAACCCAATCCCATTATTAATGCAGAAAAATCCCACCAACGGCACAGATAATCCCTGGCATGTATCCTTGTGAAAAATCCTAAATGATTTTAAAGTCTGACATATCCATCCAGGGCCTCCAATATATTTTTGTCTAACCCCCTCCCCCCCCCAAAAAAAGACCGTTGCCTCTGAATTATTAAGTTATGCCCCCTCCCCCTCCCCAAATATCAAACTCTCTCCTAGGCCCACGCATCCATCTAAGAGAGTTTTGAAAATGATTCCGATTGCTTCAGTGCAGCCATTAACAGATGACCAATCTACCTAAATCCGGGAGCTCATAATTATCTCCGCGATGCTTAACCAGTCATTACACCTTCCAACGTTTTGCTGCCTCAATTTTCTCAAACTAAAGAGGATCATTTATTCAGATATCTTTGGAACATTTGACTTAATAGCACGCCACAATGGAGTACTTTAATATGATTTTAATAGCCTCTTAGTTTTATTTTAGCCTGTAAGTGCGTCCGGGAGTTTGCTCATAGCCTAATATCTATTTTTCTTCTTATTATTATTTCTGCGGGGAAGCATTCATAACTGTACACTATTTTCAATTATGGCCAAAGTGATGGCAGAAATAGTGTTCAAAAAATGACCATCACATAAATTGGCCCCATTTTAAAGGCCCATGGAGGGACAGCGGCACGGCATTTTTATACAGGCACAATTGCGGACAACTCGGGACATGGACGCATGTTAACCACCTGCCAGTATGCAAGGGCTGTGTCCGGATTCAAGGGCTGCATCCTTCTGCACAATGAACCTTGGGATATGTTGTGCCGTGAAGGAGCCACTCGACAAAAGCACACAGCCCTAGACGCATCTGAAGGGGCCTTCGAAATGGGACAGCCTTGTCGCATGGAACGTAGCCTCAGAAGGATGAAGTCCCTGAATTCCAATACAGCCAAGGACTAAAACATAGTAAGGTCACCATATAGATTTGAACTGCCGCAATTCCTATGCTGTCAAGGCAAAGAACTGCTGTACAGTTTCCATCAATCATTTTAATAAAGATTTATTAACATTAAGGTACCAAAAATTACGTGTTGTCTAGAACAAATCAGCTATCAAGAGTCATTTTTATTGTTCTAAATTAACAGATCTCAATGGCAATTAAAATCCAGAAAGCCAGGCATGTTCCAAATGAGACTATGTAAGACAGTGTTTAATATGCAAACCTTTGTTTATTCTAAGTAGGAAACACTCCAACGAAAATTCAATATCCAATTCAGACTCAAGCAGATTCCTGCTAATCTCTAAGCTGACTGCTAGAGCAATTATAGTGCATTCTGTCTGTACTGCTGAATGACCTTTGATAAAAATTAAAATACAACATTGAAAATCAATTATTCTGATGTACTCCTGACAAAAGGTCCATTTTTTTTTATCATGGCGAAAATATGCATTCGTTGTCTTCTGTCCACGGTTGCTACTTTTAATAAATCGAAGTTTTGTCTCGCACTAGGGGCTGGAGAAAGGTATATAAAAATCAGAAACACTGCCACAGTACTGAGAAATTTTATCCTAGAAATCTGTCGCGGTTGCATTATTCACCGATCCGTCTTCCAACCGATTACCCTGCCTTAACCCAACTGAATGTCTTTGGGCTGCGGGAGGAAACTTCAGTAGGAGAACATGGCAGATGCGCTCCGCAGGAGAGAAGGACGGATTCGAACCCGGGCCTATTTCATTAATGATGCTTGCTAAACCGGTACGGGCAGCGCACACACCAGAGGACACGAGGTCTCCACTCCTGTCTACACTGTTGGCAGGACTGAAAACCTACTGCATTATTCTTTCCACATTGAAGTTCAAAAAGAGGCATAATCTGCAAATGAACGTGGCGCCGGACCTGTCAACAAGGCTGACTTAAGGCACACACGATCTTTGTGCGAGCCAAGAAAAGCGGATGTGCCTGGCTGAGCGATACCCGGGACCCCAAAGAGTCCCCTGGGCGGCCTGAAGCGCCCCCGCCTGGACAGCGGAGATAAGGCGGGCTAATGCGGGCTAATGCGGGCGCCGGCCACCACCACCATCCGTCATACTCTGTTCACCATTCAGCTGCAATTAACACAGGATCACCTTTCGGAAAAGCGCGATATATTATTTTTATTCTTCACATTATCCATCATCGTAAAGCAGCCATTTTTAATTTAATGCACAATTCATAAAATATCAGACAGCTTCTCAGTGGATGTTAACTGGCATTCACAATGCAAATTCAATTACATGAATGAAAAAAATGAACGGTTTTCCTAGAAATTTGTAATGTTTGCTGGATAATATTACAGCATGCTCTATCTTATATAAGAGCGGGAGGCTGACGTCCTGAAACACGTCAGCTGTAGACCATATGCAACCAACACTATGCACGCTATAATACGCAGGCTTTTTGTTCTAGAACACTTTTTCATCAAAGCTTTGATTTTTATTCAAAGTCAGGGGTCCGGAAACAATTTTCAGTAACAGAAGGGCACTGTTGCAGTTCTGGGTTGCAGTTGGGTCTGGGTCGGGACTTGAGAACCCCTGCCCTAGACACTGGTCTGTGCGTTCCCGCAGGAGGAGGACAGATCGATGCTCCAGGGAGCCGCAGACCTTCATTTCCACTTTATTAGCGCCTGACCTCCCCACGGAGCAGCATCTCTCTTACCTCCGTCAGACTCTGTACCATTTCCTTAACTACCACTCAGGAGACCGTCATTCTGGCCAGGCTCCCCCCGGGCCAGCCTCAGATAGATTGGTTCATTTCAATTAGCCCTTATGTAATGTTGTCTGCTGGTCCAAATCAATAATTTTTAAATTGGGGGGAACTTTTTATTTTGTATTTCATAATTCTGTAATGAAGCACCTGTAGCCTATTTAAACCGGAGAGAGACAACACAAGCTCTCTTTAAACCTTTATACTTCAGTTTCAGTTTTAGCTTTTAGGAGGCTTTTAAAAAAATTGTCGATTACAAATTTATATTATAGTGCATTTTTCTGATTCTAATTAATTTATCATTATTCTTTCAATAGCAGTTAATTAAATTGAACTGAAAATACTGGAAGTTCTAGAGAGAAACAGGCTCATTTTTACACTGTATCTGGGACGGGCCCGCTACCCAGCCCTCCTGGAGGAAAAGCTTAGGTCACATGACCCAGTGGCTGGCCAAGGCTCTGCCGGGGTCTTCGAGAGGATGTCTATCCAGTGATGCATCGGAAGCAGAGAGCTTGGAAGGAGAGTTCTCAGGTGTTACGCTCGGCGTTACTATGGCCACTGGAACGATCCTCAGGTATAAACCTAACCCTCCAGATTTGACAGAATGGTCTAATTAAAAAGATATAGTGGTTGTAAGGGTTAAATGACAAAAATCGCCTCAGGTGAATCCATGTCGATTAGGATGACAGGTACAAACCATGAGATGAGTATGGGACCACTTTGGGTACCATATGTCAATCTTTTTTCTATTGTGACTAATGCTATTTCACCACCTGTATGTAAACTCCCCCCAATCCCCCCAATGTGGCAACATTGTTAAAGAAAAATAAAACATTTTAAAACCTATTAAACATATTTATAACATTTATGAAATATTATTTGGGTCATTATCGAATTCGCCTTTCATTCTATGTTTGGCCGGCCTGGAATTTACTTTGCAGATGTCTGATTTTTGGCAGTGGAGATATATGGCCACTGTGTCTCTCTTATTAGTCATGCTTCGGATTAAGAAATGCAAAAAGATCTGAAGAAACAAAAAAACTCTGAGTTTATTTGGCCCCAGAGAAGGACAAGAAAAGGTCCACTATGGGGTCCTGACAGGTTACCCCGACACACCTGGGGTCCTGACAGGTTACCCCGACACACCTGAGGTCCTGACAGGTTACCCCGACACACCTGGGGTCCTAACAGGTTACCCTGACACACATGAGGTCCTGACAGTTCACCCCAACACACCTGGGGTCCTGATAGCTCACCCTTACACACCTGGAGTATAAATATGTTCCTTGCATCAGTATGTACTCGGGAGAACATCAAGCAGAAACAAATTTACCCTGAAAAAAATCACCTGAAGAGCTGCTTAGCACAGGTGTCATAATTCCTCTAACAATGCAAAATAAAGTCACAGCTCCTGCGCGCCTTGTCCTTTTGGCCTGCTGGCTGTCCCCAAAGCCCTGAAAGTCAAGATTACGGGAGATTAAAAACCAAGAGGCAGCCGCCACAGGTGAGGTGAAGTGTCACATACACAATCCTGTACACCCCAGGGAGACGGGACACTCATTTCACCATCGCTGGGGGCTCCAGCTGATTTGGGCTCTTAGGGTTTCGAGGGAACATTGGCAGAAGGATACAGGCAGACGTGTGATAAGTGCAGCAGAGTGCCTGGGACCACAACGCCCTGTTGGTATCATGGTGAAGGCGTGTCGAAAACTCAGGGACAATAACGATGAATAATTTATGTAAACAGAAGGCTGTGAAACATGCAATGAGGTGTGTAGGCTTTCGGGATTCTTCAGATTTCATTACCCAAGGCGTGAGGACACTGAAGCCCCTACATATTGGTTTTGGTCACATTGTCAGCTGAGAATGATCATCGTTTGAGTCAGTACGGTGTCACAGCGAATAAGAGCAGATTGCTCCATGCTCTGCGAAGCCTTTTCGCTCGAAATGGCCAAAAACCTTTAGTGTTACGTTAAACACACTAACCTGACACATGTACCTTTCAGAGGCTGAAAGAGATCCCCATACCTCATTTTTTCTGAGCTGTGTGTAAAAGAAAACCTCACTCCTTTGATTGGAAAAAGCATCTTAGAAACACAGAACATGTCAAAACACTGAGAATATTAAAAAAAAAGACAGATTCAGATCCACATTCACACAGTAAATCACAGAAGAAGACTGATTCAGACCACAATCATAAAGTATAAAACCGGATAAGACTGATTCTGGATTTTGGAGCTTGGAAACACGTATATTTCTGTCTGATTCCTAATGAGCCTTATGCTCTGCGTTTAAAATTCCAGGATGCAGTTTGACCCAGTTATTTATGGAGTTTCTTGGTAACTTCTCTTGCAGGTCACAGCCAGATACCGTCATATATATGTGTGTCATATATATGCAGATCTGTGTAAATTCATAGCGCTGGTAAGGAATGCCGACTGCAGACCCACACCCAGATAATAAGGTCCTCTTATCAACAAGACAGATGGTGGTGTGGGCCAGCACCATGATACACACCCCTCCCGCAGCAAGCGGCACGCCCCGTGACCACACTGAAGACAGCCGCATTTCAGCAGGCAACAGCACCTCTACTACCGTTACCAAAAAACACACCTTTTTAATGTGGGGTTATTCTCAGGGGGGACCACTGAATATTGATACTGACGCTCATCGCGAGAGCGAAAGCAGGGTACTGCCTGCAGGAGTCTGTCTTGACAGCAAGATGGAGGGGTTTTTAGAACCACAGAATTGGAGACCTACAGTCTGCAATGACAGGGACTCAATATGTTCAAATGCAGCTCAAGGAAGAAACCAGAAACTTATGAAAGGGAAATATTCCACTTTAGCATAACATGCATGCACCTTATTTCTCATTCCTTGGTGTAACTTCAGTCATCATAGTAGCGTAAGCAGAGATCAGTAATCCAGGTGGAAAGAGTAAAAGTCCAGACCAAGATTTTTTTTTCCCCCCAACCGACTGGCTGAGTATAAAGAGTCACAGTTGCAGAGTACTGAAGTGGGCGGCTGAAACAAAATCATGGTCTGGATTTTTCCTCTCTGGACCTGAACTACCCACCTCTGAGTGTGACCACAGTGCAAGTGCCCAGAGATATGAACCGAGATACATTAAAGGAATGTTTCATTAGCATGCATTATGAAATCTCATGGTACCAGAGAGCCCATTAATCTGCAGAGATCCAGTCAAGGTAGACTGGAATGACAGACACCATTACTGCAGCTGAGGCTCTACAAACATGAATGAAAGTCTAAAGCATCCACTCCACGCAGGAAGGAGATATGAAGCCAAGCCTCTGGTGGAAGGGGGCACCCAGGCAGGAACAGGGAGCTTTCTGCAGCTCTGCACGGCCACAAAGAGCCCCGCTGCATTGACTAATGAATTCTCAAGCAGTTCTGTCTGTGGGAAACCTCAGGCACAGAAACCGTAATGTGATAAGGTCTCCTGAAATAGTAATGTAACTTGGGCGATCAGAAAACAAGGAAGGAGAGCCAGCCGAAGTGCCAAACGGACGCCGGAGCACCCAAGGAGATAAAACAGCTTCCAGAGCTACACATCAGAGGCAAGAAATCAATTAAACAAGCCGGCTGACTTTAGCTTTAATCTGGCGTTTAGTACCCCCTAACCCAGCCCCAGGAACGCTATCATCTCCATACATAGGCAGCTCACAAAGTCCACATAATCAAAACAGGCATTTAACGTATAAAAGGGCCTATAGTACTGCATGGGCTCGTCAGTAGGCAGGTAACTGAGTCACATTAACGATTTTTCTACTACTACTTCCCATCTAGTACTAGTCATTTTAACTAAATGAAACAAAAGCAAAACAACAAAAAAAAACTCAAGTTGAAATAATTCCGCAATTATATGATGATTTCAAATGTCTTGGGGGTGGCAAAGACTAAGGAGTAGTATACGGCTTTATATTCTGCTCGGCGGCGAGCGGCTGCAGACGGAGCCGGAGACGCTCGGCCGATGTGCCGCAGCCCGGAGCGCGTCTCAGCGCGGCGGCGGCACGGAAGCAGGATGCGCACGTACTGCGCGGAGCACAAATACTGCGATGTTAGAAGGAAGAACCCGAGCATCAACTTGTACAGAAACAACCTGTTTAAAGGTATACCAATGCGCTTTCCCAAGCACAAACTCTCCGGCTCATGCTGATAATAATAATAATAATAATAATAATAATAAGAGAGGGAGGCACCGGGGACAGCGCTATTTGGCTACGGAGTGCGCTTCATCGTCCGCGTTTAATGCGCACTTTCCGCAAACTTACCCTCCTGGCGAAGGATCCCAAAGCTCCGCCGCGTCTCTCCGCCCGCTGCCCCCGCTACATGCGGAGCGGCATCCGTGCGCTGCGGCTCCGGCTCACCACCGGCTGCGCTGCCGGGCTGCGATCGGGCACCGGAGCCCGCAGTGTATCCAGAGACGCCGCCGCCGTGCCGCTCTCCGCCGCGCTGTCAGCCCTTTTCTCCCTCCCCGTAAGCCCCCCCCGGTCCAGCCCCCTCCCCTTCGCCGCCGATCTCGTTAAATGGGAACGAAATGAATGGTGACAGAGCAGTTAATTCCGCGGCTGGTCGCCGGCGCTCGGGCGCTGCGCTCCGGGCGGCTCCGGCTCGCTGCCACCGCGCACTGCCGCTCCGCCGATCCCCAGCCTGCCTGCCTAATGTCACTGTTTTATTCCTTACATTTATCTTTTTATGTGATGGGAGGGCATCTGCGCCGCATGGGCGTGCTATGGAAGTGCCATTTCTCTGTCCATTACTGCAAACCTGTTGTTATACACGCCTGTGCCATGCGCTTCATCGCTATCGCATTCCTAATAATAACACGGCTACTAGAGAGAAATAAAGTTTATTTTCCAGCGCGTATTTTTTTTTAAATATCATATATTTGTCAACCTTGGGTAAAACTGCGATACTTCTTCCTTAAAAAAAAGCACATCCCCCATTTCAGCGAAGCCGAACCAATGCAGGTTATAATACAGTGATATTAAAGTGCAGGAGCAGGGGGGTCTCGGTCGGTCGGTGTCTTTGTAACGGCGTGTCCTCATGCTATGCCCGTGTTTGCATCGGCTTCAAATTAAAGTACAATTCGCCTCACTGATAGGCGAAGTTGCTGTATTGGGTATCAATACTTATCCGTTTGTGTAATTTGGCGCGCCTGAGATTTGTTATCAGAGTGATAACTCCCACAGTACAGAGGAGTTAATTCAGTCTTTTTCTCCCCTCGTCACTTACATGGTGAAAACTGCATTTAATATATCATCAGGACAATTTCTCTAAAATGTTCTCCCTCAGCTCCACATAAAAGCCTTTCGGCCACACAGAGGATTGGCACCATGGCTCCCAGCTCCTGAAGATGTCCTGCTGTATACCTGCTAAGGAGCAGGAGCACATGGAGGCGGGCACGGCTCAGCCAAACCCATGTGAAAAAGTCTTACATGAAAATATAAGATCATATATGAATCATATATGAAAGAGGCCATAATCACGTATGCAAAGTAGTACTCACATAAGAACCAGAAGGTTTTTTATGGGATGGGAACTCTCGTGTACGCGCCCACATTTCTGCATATTACTGCAAAAAGCATTTGTTTCCGTCTTTGATGAGTTTAATTTTTTTCTCGTACCCTTGCATCAATTTCAAGGCAGAGATATAAAGCCGAGATGTAACTGTATGGTAGAGAAGCGGAGGGTTTTGTGCAGAGACGTACCGAGGGGTGCCGTGCTCCCTCGGATATCAGAGGAGGACGCCGGCTGCTGCTCCACCTGCCCCATCCTCGTGATGTCGGCACTGGTGCCTCGCGACCAGGATTCGCCTACTTCTCCCAAAGACTAAACTTCATCAAAAGCCATTTATTTACTGTCGTCCTTATCGAAGATCCCACTGGCCACTGGCGGATACGCTGCCAGCTGTGACAGGAGCAGACGGGGCCGAGTTGGGGACACACACGCTAACTAGAAAATGTGTCTCAGCGCATGCAGGATCTTTCCCCCAGATCTGGCACAATTTATTCCAAGCATTTTTGTTCCGAGATGCTACAGCATGGCCTGTAGGGCAGTGTAATACACGCAAGTGTCCACTGGGAGTGCTGTAACACTTGAAAAAAACACTATACTGATTATGCTGCAGGTCCACTCATATATTATCATGTTATATTATGGCTGCCATGGCCACAGCTTTAAGCAGGATTTACAAGTAAATCGCATCCAAGAGACCTTCCAGGTGCCCTTCAACAATGAGCATCCCTCATTAACATAAAAAGAGCATAGTGTGAGGTCTGAGCGCCATTTTGCTCTGGTGCCACAGCAGGTCACACCCTTTCCGCACCAGACGAGCCCATGACATCACTCGGGGCCTTCCAGAGCATTTCTGTCTTTACTGCTAATCCTTCAGACCCCTAGATGTAGCGTCTGCCTCCCGTGTGCCTGGCTTTCTAACGGGGCCTAGGCTTTCCTGCTCGCTGAGACCTTTCCCTTTAGTAAACATACATTTTGCAGACTTTATTGTTCCTTCACTGTCTGGGGATCTCCTGTCATCTCTCAGTTACTGTTCGCTCAGTACGGCGACAATCCGGAGGCACAACAGCACTCCTGGGCTCCAATTTCTTCTTTCAGAAGCATTTTCAAAGAACAGAAATTGAAACTGAAAGCAGGGCTGCTTTCCCAATACACATCCGCGACTTTAATTCTGCTCCTCTCTTTTTACATTCTAGACTGCTTCCAGAAGCCTTTCTGCATTACACACCAGGTAATACAAGGAGGCACCGGGTGATTATTCATGTGGTACGGAACGATCTCAGAATCTCTGCACACATTTACTTCAGTGCTTAACCAACACAATCTGCCCCACATCACAGTATGTTCTTTGCAACTTCCCTAAGAAATACACTTTAAAGCTCAGCATTTGTGGGTGTTAAAAGAATTAATAAATAAAGTAAATAAAAAGCTTTAATCCAAGGTAATCCAATAAAGTGAATCTTACTTGTTTTGAAAGCAAAGAGGCACAGTCAGTACTAGCCTTGAGAAAAATGCCTTTTTCTTACGCCCAGTTTAGATGGTGCGTGGAGGTGTATTCCCCTCATATCTTCGGCAGTGCCAGCACGGGGAGGGCTGGACTGGGGCACAGACTTGCTTCATTCCCTCAGAAGAAGCCTTCAGTGTAGAGGCAGCAGGATAGCAGGCCTCCGCTTCTGCTCTTCAGAGACAGCAGGCCTCCGCTTCTGCTCTGCAGAGACAGCAGGATAGCAGGCCTCCGCTTCTGCTCTGCAGAGACAGCACTATAGCAGGCCTCCACTTCTGCTCTGCAGAGACAGCAGGATAGCAGGCCTCCGCTTCTGCTCTTCAGAGACAGCAGCATAGCAGGCCTCTGCTTCTGCTCGGCATAGACAGCAGGATAGCAGTCCTCCGCTTCTGCTTTGCAGAGACAGCAGGATAGAGACAGCAGGATAGCAGGCCTCCACTTCTGCTCTGCAGAGACAGCAGGATAGCAGGCCTCTGCTTCTGCTCTGCAGATACAGCAGGATAGCAGTCCTGCGCTTCTGCTTTGCAGAGACAGCAGGACAGCAGGCCTCCGCTTCTGCTCGGCATAGACAGCAGGATAGCAGTCCTCCGCTTCTGTTCGGCAGAGACAGCAGGATAGCAGGCCTCCGCTTCTGCTTTGCAGAGACAGCAGGACAGCAGGCCTCCGCTTCTGCTCGGCATAGACAGCAGGATAGCGGACGTCCGGTTCTGCTCAGACCGGCCATTTTCTTTACACGCGCGCTGTGCTTCACTTTGCGTATGGAGACCCGGTACATGGATGTATGGTTATGTATATCTGTGAATAAGACACAGAGCACCCAGAAAATGAATCCTGGACTTCCATCAGCCTGCTTCTTTAACCATTTTTGAGCATTTTAGACATTTGTGTCAGATGACCGTCTGGATAGTAGGAGCGTTTCTGGTACGTTCAATGAGACAACTTCAAACAGAGAAACACATGAAGGCCTGTAGAACATTAAAACTGTCAAGTGCTTTCAGATTACCTTTATTTTTCATCGCAGCTAAAATGAATAATAATTTTAATAAAACTGTTTTAACACACTAACTATATATAAATTGGATGGATGTTATTTATGAATAATGTATGAACTGATTTTCCTAATGTCTGAGGAATGGACCATATTTCCATGCTTTATTCATTATTACTTATTATTAGGAATTTATCAGTGCAACGCCAGTGTAAAGCAGAGAAGAGCAAACAACACTCACGGCAAAATATTCCTGTTCATATCGAGGGGCTGTTTAAAGACATCGCATGTGCGCTCCATGTCAGTCATGATTAAACCCACGCAACCTCTGCAGATTGACAGGGGGGCAGGGAACACGTCTGACTGATAATGAAGGGAAGGAGCGAGCTGAGTTTTATGGAGCAGTGAAGTAACAATCATTATCATTTTTTGGATGGAAGAAGGTGTGGGTCACCCTCCCCAACCCCCGGCTTGGGATGCTGGTCCTCCTCTAATACCCGTCCTTATGAATCAGGCCATTTGTCAGGCGTCACACGCTGCCAGATAACTACAGATAGTTATTATCTACAGGGCAGCCCTGATATACCCATATGGTGCCGGGAAGAGTAACCTGTAAAGTGATTTGTCATTTTCAGTAGCTAATCTCTCATTACTACAAAACTTCCCAGGTTTGTGCGTGTAACGTCTGAGATGTTACAATGACAAATGCTGGCTACCAGTGACACCCCCATATGGCAAAACGCATTTGATTAATTAGCATAATCTACTCAGAGGCCCAGGAGTGTGGTCCTTAGCAGTTCATTCAAGGCAATCTCAACAAGGGGATCTATTTATTTATATGTGAAAATTCCCATACCAACTGCCATCCTTTTCAACAAAAAGTCCTTTTCCATTAGAAAGACTGTACTGTCCGGTATCTTTGTCCCTTTGGAGCTTCTCCTCTAAGCTATTGTTCAGTACTATTTATTCCTTGTTGATTTCGGCTGAACATGTCAAAGTGTGCGTGCATGTTAAAGTTACGTGTGCTGGGCTCTAGAATCTCCGGATGTTAAATCAACCTATTTTAAACATAATTAGACATGATAAATGAGAAATAATTACTCTGAGCCATTAATGACGGGTACGCATTATGCATAATAGGGTTGCATCAGGATACGATTGCCTAATCTATCCGGTGATGCAGACAGATGCGATACAATAGCATTACGCAGCCTAAAGTTAATTTGCCATTTTAGTATAATGAATACTGTTCTAATGGAAACTTCCTCTGGGGGAAAAGTAATGATAAATATTGACGAAGAGGAAGCTCAGAAAGCAGTGGGTTTGTTACCCAGTGAAAGCCGGCATATAAAGGGGCGTCCGTCTGGCCAATCAGCCAGCTCTTTGGGCAGTTTGCTGCACCTTATAAACCCAGCTAATGAGCAGAGCGGCCACCGGGCTGCTTAACTCTTAACGTTTGGCTACAGGCTGCCTGGAAGGTTTCGGCTTTGTGTCTCAAATCCTGGCGGCCTCGATGCCTACAGGCAGGAGGCAGTAAACGGGATTCTCGGTTTTAATTTCCACTTGAAATTTAGCCTAAGTTGCGGAAAAAATGCTCGGTGGAGGCGTGGGGGCGGGGTGGGGGGGCAGGGGGGGGCGCAGAATACGAAATGTGCCTGTCAGTGGCACACGAATCAGAGTTAGTCTGATGTTTAATCAGCCCACCATCTGCTTTATTAAACAGCATGGGAGCCCTCCCTGGAAAACATCTCTGCAGAGACAGGTGAACAAAATCATTTAAGGGTGTCAAGAGCCGTTTGGGAAAGCAGTCGTGAGAAATTTGACTTTGCTTACTTTCACGCTCGGCTGTACATCAACCTCCCTGTCGCACGTCGCGGGCTGCGTATTATCGCAGCTGATTATAAAGGCTTCTTTTCTCAGGTTCAGTCCAGCCTGAATTTACTGAACTGAGAAATTCAATAAAGTGTTAGGATAGAGCAGCAAGGAAGACTGGTTGTAAAGTCTTTCTTACTAGTCCCTTTTTCCATGACGAAATCTATCCATCCACACCCTCGCTGCTTACCCCCGAGCGGGCATAGCATGGGCGCTCTGTTTAACTCGCATCGGTGGCAAACACGGCCACTCTGTACCAACAGTAAAGCCTTTTAAAGCGTACAGTATGCAGCTGTGCCAAATTGACTTCTCAGGCCCTTCCCAGTGCCTGATTGAAGGGCTTGCCCGTGAAGAGGTGCACACAAGCACTTGATTGTAATTACTTCAGGACCAGCCCCTGACTTCCAGAAGACAAAAGGTCATTTCCCTTCAGAAGTGCCATGCCGGTACTCCTAATCAGTCAGAAATATGTCACTGTAAATCTGAACTGTGGCAACTGAAGCCCTTTCACATAAACCCTACATCCAGCATTTTTGTGTTGATATTCTGTGCAGAGTCCTATTTCTGCTCAATGCAGACAGGGCCAGGTGGTAATGTCTGAGTTCAAAGGTTGGTCCGGCCAATAATTACACTGCATTACTCTTGCTGATGAATGACTCATACACACATATTCTCAGGAAAACACACATTCATCCATCTTATAACCGTTTATCCAGGTCGGGGTGGGAGGGAGCCTCAGGCACAAGGCTGGGTTAGGTTCAGGACAGGATGCCAGTCTATCGTAGAACATACACACACAATTTAGAGATGCCAATTAGCCTAATTACATGGCTTAGGACTATAGGGGGGGACACCATAGCACCCAGAGGACACCTGCACGACATGGGGAGAGCATACAAACTCCGCTCACGCAGTGTTACGTACTGTGCCACCATTGTGCTCCCCGGGGGTAGCCAAGAGGTTCAAAAACTCAGCGGCAGCATAATTATCATTCCAGAGTGGTGAGAAGCAACCGGATAATGACAGAAGAGCAGAGCGGCAGGCGTGGCATTCCCAGCGCATCCCTGGCTGGGATTAGTAAACACCATAATGCAGTTTGCACTCGCAATTGATTGGAGGGACATGTATTACAAGAATCAATCATATTGACTGTAGCAAGCAGGCGCACTGGGCAAAACGAGATCAGGACACGATCTCGATGGAAATTATTTATTCCCTAAAGTGTTTGTGTCATTCTCATTAAGGACGAATATAGCAAGCACTTGTACAAATATTAATAAAGAAACAATTACCGGCCTGTTACAACAGAATAACATTTACATTTACAGTACTAGCAGGATGCCCCAGGTCCCAGCTTTGCAGCAGTATCAGTGCAGGCTTTCCTGGTCTATCCATGAGTGGTCACCTATCTCCAAACTGGGCATTGTGGGGCTGTCCTCTCAGTCACACCATGTGGATTCTGTTTGCAGACAGAACTCCCCTCATTACCTCCTGGGTGGTCAGCTGACACCCTCCGCCTCCCCATGTGCGGTATAAATGCCTTTAGACCAGCACTCTTAAACCAGCATCCAATTACCAAACACGAACAATCAGAGCCGACGATCAGAAGGTGCTCACTTCCACTGAACAGGCTTCATGACGAGGCCAGCTGATTTTACACCGAATCGTTACTCGCACGGCAACAACGGAGCCTTGCGTTTCCGAGATTGGAAATACCACGGTTCCAACCGCAGTGATTTCATTTGATGGCCACTTGAAAACACAACCAAATATCTGGGAAATATGACTCCCACTCGCATTAGGCCAACACCGGCGTGGGAAAATGCCGGGCACGCAGCTGGATATATAAATATTAATAATATACACATACGTGAATGAAAATCCATTTAATGCTATTCTGCCTAAGGGACACATTTTTGTTTCACATCAGAGACTGAATGAGGGCTTGTTAGGGATGAGAATTTCACATTCTCCCCTAGATAAGGCTTGTGGTGCAGACAGTCAGACATTATTATCAAAAATGATGTGAGTCTGTGTCACACAAATAAAGAGTCATTACAGTGCATATTAGTCAAACTTGATTTTTTAATTATTATCATTCTCTGGTTTCATCATGTTATATTACTTATATAACTGCTGGATACTGATAATTTTAAACTGAGTCTCTGGCAGCGTAGATCTGATTTCACAAACACACATAGAAATTAAAAGTGGATTGTTTCCACGACAGGGCGACAGTTCTGTGCCAGCGGTGGACGACGCCACAGCAGGTCTGAAATTAGATTATCCCGGGTTTATAAAAAGATAAAATGTGGTCGGTTGTGGAAGCGAGTCATACCTCAAGCTGTGCATTACTGGAGGAAATCACATGTCGTTAATGGCTAAGGAGACAGGGGAGGAGAATACGGGTCACTTCCTTTTGAAGGACCTTAAGGACATTAATTAACCATCCAAGAGGGAATATATTAACCAGAAACGGCTGAGACTACAGTAACAGAGAAGTCACACAGCAGTGTGGGTTGGGCTTATTCGTGATTACACCGAGCTCACTTTCCAAGGGCATGTCGACACCACTTTTTACTGTTAAATATACACACAACAGAGTTTATCGTCATTGAAATGGAGGCTTGATTAAAACCCTCAGATTGCCCGGTGCTTAGAATCTGCTGCCGTTCTCTAAAGACCGACAGCAAAAAGAGTTGCACAGTAAGCAACAGCAAAGAGAATAGACGGTACATTACAGTGTCATAAAATATTACTGGGTAACAGGGGAGCATGTCAACACGGTACAAAACAGACCCAGCAAATGGTCCTCGGGACTCAGGACGCACAATTAGATATGAGAAAAGCCGTGTATCACAGCTGGAAGCAAAAGCCAGATGCACAGGTCCATGCAGAAAGGACAGTGGAGATAGCAGCTTCACAGTATGATTAGGATGCAGTGGGGAGCTCACACTAAAGAAATTAGTTTTCAGTCCTTTATTAGAGATGAAGAATGGGTCTACCTTGGGGATGCTGGTTCTACCACACAGGAGTTAAGGTGAGACAGGATTTTCAGTTCCACCCTCTCAGACATGGAACCATCAGACGATCAGATTTAGAACTGTTGTAACATTTGACGGGCGTAGAGCTTGACCTTATGCGGGTTAAGTGGTGACTTTCCTGGGGTAGCCAAGACCTAGAACGTGATACAAGCTGCATCTGGGTAATCAAAGGAGAGGAACAAAGAAGGGCAGACATGAGCGAGGGATGAACACAAGCCAAGCACTCATTTGCATTGTGCAAACCAAATTTGTGGGTAGGTACCATTTTAAACCATGTTCAAAGACATACCCACATATTAATGTTCTTGAAACTTTATGTAACTATTATTCATTGAAACATGTCTGGCTAATCTTGTTTACTGCCACTGAGTTGTCTGTCACAATGTGACGACTCACTGATGATGCATAGAGTTAAAAAATGCCAGTGCCAGCGAGGGATGGGAGAGGGAATTATGAGATGTGATCTGACAGAGGAAGCTCACTCATTGGCCAGCTTACCCTGGGAATGATGAGGGATGGGGGCAGGGATTAAGAGATGCAACCTGATGGAGGAAGCTCACTCATTGGCCAGATTACCCTGGGAATGATGAGGGATGGAGGCGGGGATTATGAGATGCGATCTGACAGAGGAAGCTCGCTCATTGGCCAGATTACCCTGCCTGCAAATTTAAAGAGGTGGTATGCACATTGCCACTGCCAGTAGCGGCATTCTGGATAAGATTGAGAAGTCTTCAGTGTCAAGTTGGAAGCCCAGCTGGAAGGGATGAGGGGAGAGATAACTGCCACCTTCATCAGGAACATAGCAGTGATATGAAATTGTGATGTTTAAAGGGAAAACACAAGGGGACCCAACACTGAGCCTTGCAGGACACCTTAGGCGCAAAGCGAAACACCTGCCTGGAAGAACTCTACTGAGCAGAAGGATTTAGTCTGGGACATTTCCTTTTAACTCAGTCTTAGCTAAGGACATAAGGAGAATCTGATGGTTCATGACAGGGTTTCCCAGTTTGGGTCCTGAAGGGCCAGTCAGCACCACAATTTGCAGGTTTCCCTGCTCAAGCACACCTTACTCACCTCACCAGCTAATTGGGGAAACCTGATTTACAGTCTTGAAAAGGGGGGATGAGTCCTCTAGCTGAGCCTCACAAACAGCAATGAGTGCAGCTTCAGAACCTCAGGTGGAGCAATCATTACTGCACTTTCATTACATAGCTTTGATCAGCAAAATTTCATAGTGGTTCTGTACCACACACCTTCCAAACACGGCTGCAATGATCAAACAGCTGGTCAGTTGACCCTCCTAATGCCACTGTGGCCTTTTCACTACTCCCCTGTCAGTACAGCTTGCTTCTGGCCTGGAGAATGGCCCTGAAGAGCTCACCTTACAGCCTAACCAAGGATGCAAAGATAATTTCAGTCATATAGAATCACAGCTCATTATCAAACAGGCATGGGCTGAGAAGCATTTTCATTTGTTCCCCAAGCTTGCTGCTCCCCATACACACATTATGGAGTCCCTGATGGACACTCATAATTAGTTCAACCAAATAATAACAACATCTGTGATGTCACCGCAGGTGCTGTTTCACGTTTATATGCTTTACTTACAGCCTAATCTTGCACAAGACACACAGAACCACACGCAGAAGATCAAAGAACAAACAAAGAACGAGTCAAGGATGAGTGCTGTGCTTTCACAGAGATGTACGTGGGTCATCGGCAGGTACGAGACAGTGCCTCACTCAACAGAAAGGACATACTGGGAAGCACACGGTGCCCGTTCCCACAGAAAGGACATACTCGGAAGCACACGATGCCCGTTCCCACAGAAGGACATACTCGGAAGCACACGGTGCCCGTTCCCACAGAAGGACATACTCGGAAGCACACGGTGCCCGTTCCCACAGAAGGACATACTCGGAAGCACACG
>JAODKM010000035.1:5532369-5542990 GCA_026780845.1 Petrocephalus sullivani | reverse complement strand
GGACAGAGGACGGTGCTGCTGATTAACGTACCTGCAAACAAACTGTGCTGTGTGCAGAGAGACGAGCACAGGGAGTGTTACATATGGACAGAGGACGGTGCTGCTGATTAACGTACCTGCAAACAAACTGTGCTGTGTGCAGAGAGACGAGCACAGGGAGTGCTACGTACGGACAGAGGATGGTACTGCTGATTAAGGTACTCGCAAACAAACTGTGCTGTGTGCAGAGAGACGAGCACAGAGGGGAGGGTGCTACATATGGACAGGGAGTGCTACGTACGGACAGAGGATGGTACTGCTGATTAAGGTACCCACAACAAAGTGTGTTGTGTGCAGAGTGACCAGCCTGCAAGCCCACACTGGAAACTCATACAAGGGACCTTTGAAGCAGAACAATTCTGAGATGACAACCATGGAATGCGCCTGATATGAATCTGCTTTAAAGCAACACGAACCAAAGTGCAAGGACATGTTGTTATAGTGCGATCACATTAGTGACCTGGCTAATTGCATGCTACAGTAGGTCATTCCCCAGCACACCGTCCCGGGGCGTCACTGCAAGCGCGCGCAGTTTCACTGCTCCTCAAGCCCGAGACGCAGTGAGCTAATCAGCACGAGCAAACATCATAGCGAGTCCGCCGCATTTCCCTTAGACCGCAGCCGGAGTCCATAACGGCCCCCAGATAAGCAAATACTTAATGGGAATAACACGGCCATTATCCCTGGGCTGACAGTCTATCCCATCAGGAGGCCACACAGATAATGCCAGACAGGAAGCGGAACTAGGACATCCATTAGGTTAATATCAAGCTGGAAACATTAGTGCCGTGCACTGAAGCTCTACTGCAATAGATTCTAATTTGATACAATGTTTATCTGCGATATTAACAAGAGAAAAAGGGCAGATGTAACTTTGTATTCTACACTTCAGCATAAGAAGGCGTGAGTGATGAGCCGATCCAGAAGCAAAGCTCTTTGTGCACCGTGATAGGGCAGGGGACTGTGAGACAGGTATACAAATAGCAGATTATAATAACAATAATAATAACAACAACGATGATTATATTCTGAAAGCAGGGTTTGGATAGCGGTGTGCAGGAGCAGCAGGGCGGTGTAACAGAGGGAGGCATGGTAAATGTGTGCCGTGATACATCACTATCCGGGCTCCCTGACGCTGGGCACGGTGCTGCAAGTCCCTCCGGGTTAAGGGTGCCGTATATATATATAGAGATGGCAGTAAGTGTGTCGAGCTGAGGCCCGGCTTTCCCTCATGTCCCAGGGCTTGCAGGTTTCTTTAACGGGCCTGCAGGCACAAGTTCCTTAATCACTAGTTAGCTATGGCCTAGAGCCTGCCAGCGGTACAACAGGGGCCTGCTGAGGCGCCAACTGGGGCCTACCGGGGGCACAACAGGGGCCTGCTGAGGCACCAACTGGGGCCTACCAGGGGTACAACAGGGGCCTACCGGGGGCACAACAGGGGCCTGCTGAGGCGCCAACTGGGGCCTACCGGGGATACAACAGGGGCCTGCTGAGGCGCCAACTGGGGCCTACCGGGGGTACAACAGGGGCCTGCTGAGGCACCAACTGGGGCCTACCAGGGGTCCAACAGGGGCCTGCTGAGACACCAACTGAGGATTTTTCATGTTGGGGCCCAAAGGCAGGCTGGATTTCCGATGCACTTTTTACTAACTAACTGAACGTGTGTGTGTACATGGGTCAGTGGCATTTTAGATTTTCAAATAAGCAAAAAAAGTTAAATGAAACAACATTTTTCTATGTGACTTCAAATAGACACCTGAGTGGCAGTCATGCTGGGAGCTCTGTCTGCCAGGGGCCCACTGCTGCCTGCGACAGATTCCATGTTCACCATCACCCTGCTCTGGAGAAGTGGGTAAAGGATGGATGGATGGATGGATGGACGGATGGATGGTCATTAAGCCATTCATTCGCAAATGGCTGTGTCGTGATTGTGAAAATGGCAAGAAAAATAAGACACTTTATTACATAAAACTGCAGCTTATGCAAAATTATGAATATAAATACAATATGCCTTGAGAAATACGTTCTATACACATAAAACTATTAGATCCAAACCATTCATTTGGAAAAGACAAATTCAGGATATTTAACATAACATTTCAAAGAATGAATATCAAGCCCCTAATAAGATATGTCTTTAAAGAACAGACTTGTAATTGAATAATGTTTAATTTATTTTTCATTAATTAAAAATGTGCTGCTTAGCTGGACATACGGCTAAAAGCTTTAAAGAAATCTGGGTTAATTTAATCAGATCATCCTGTTCCATAAAATGGTTAAGAAGGTCCGGATTAGTGGGATTCTGACGAGGGCGGGACGCCACGCATGTTCGCGGCCAGACTGATCTCCCATCCTGCCTTAATGGGAATTAAAGCATGTAATAGCCTCAGAAGGCTTCCTGCTGGATTCTTGGAGAGAACTCAGCCACTGAGACTAATGAAGACTGATGACAAGCCCCAAGTTGGTAAATCTCTAATTGAATCCATCAGAGCTTGGAAAACAAGTCAATTGGTGTCCCTGCTTGGCGGAGTCTGCCTCCAGATTCCATGCAGCGACTGGTCCCCTGAGCCTCTCCCCAACTGGAGCTCTGCCTCCTTTGGTATAACTCAGCAGTCGACCGTAACAGATCTACTGGGGGGAGAAGTTAGGGGAAGGGTCATGGATTTGTGACATCAAACAGTCCCAATTTACACACTGAATGGGAATTCTAAACAAAAAACATTACGCTTAAGTTACTCCTCACAACATTCTCTAACCTCCGTTGCACTCGTCCCCAAAAGTTGTATGCAATGTGCGAATTAACCTTGGTGGCTAATCGGCCAGGACAGCGAGTCTGTGAATAATAGTCAGTACAGCCGTGTAACTGCATGTTCATTAACTGATAGACAAGGTGGGAGCAGTGCAATAAATGACAATAATTAATGAGGGGAATGACAGAGCGATTGCAGATATGGCCGCGTCGAGGGTGGAGGACGACACGGTGCTGGGTGCCTCAGGACGGCCGTCTGAAGGCGCAGGGCCACATCGAGCATGGAGAATGGTACCCAGCTTTCTGCCCGGTCACGCTTGTCATGCACAATATATAGCGTTTCGCCAATTCATTAGAAGATGCTGCCGGTTTGCACTGACATCGTGCCACAGATGTTAGTTTGGGTGCTCATTAATGAGCTGATCTGAATGCGCACCTTCAGGCTGGCAAACACTGCCAGGTTGAGATCTTATGTAATTACTGTAAAGGAAGGGCTTAATTAACAACACGACTTGGCAAAACAAAGAAGTGACCCCCAGACATGCTCAGCAGTGTCCAAATCATAGCAGCTAATATCTTGGACGTGAGAAGCACAGTATGCGAGTCATAAGGCTCCTGTTTAGCGCCAGCGACCAGGGCTCTGTCTGCTTTTAAGCATACCAGCGGAATAACAACTAGGGTGTGATTAAAATCTATGCAAAGTGCCTGGGCAGCCAGCAAATCAAGTGGAATTCAGACACTGCTACATGGAAAAGCAGCATTTAGCTCATTGCCAACAGCAGAGCATAGCCACACCACAATGAAAGCAAACACTCACAATCATCATTAGTAACACAGCTCTGTAGACACATGTGGCTGATTTGCTGACACGGGCTCAATTAAAACCCATAATGGTACAAGCTAAGGGGCCCACATGCCCATAATGGTGATAAGAGAAATTAAAGGCTTCAGAAGTAGTGCTGCATTTGATCCCGTGGATCTGGACTTCATGATTTCCCCGTTCGATCGTACCCGTACCCGTACCCGTACCCGTTCTCTTCAGGCTTGCGGTGCTGTGGAACCCACACATTTCTGACGGCACACAACCCTGTATGTGCATAAGATCAGAACGTGCAACTCAAGCAGCTGCTGGATGCAGACGTGCGAAGGCGTGGAGGCGCCGCGTAGCTGGCCACCGTGCCACGCACGTAACGGTGCATCACCATTCAGAGACGAGTGCACGTGCCTTTCATTATTATGCAAACAGTGCTGTTACTTCTGCCTAATTCACATCTACGAATGGATTTTCATTCAACCCTCTCTCAGGAACAAAATGTTTATTTCATCTGGAAAAGTAAAGCATTTGCCAGAAGTCTTTCTACTCCCAGATCATTACCCAGGAAGTCCCAAGTCATAAATGCACACATTCATCCAATTTTCAGAACCAGTCACCCACCGACTCTGTCATAAACCCCAAAGAAAGCCACAGGAAGACTGTTTACCTCCTTTTTTATCTTTTGGCCTCTTTAAGTTTCTTCACAGCTCTTTTCACTTATGTTCATAAATCTGAACGACTAAAAACATAATTTTGGAGACTAGACAAGGAGACACTCTACTTCTGGCATTCCGAAAGATCCCCTGTGCGTAGGAATTGTGATTTTCCGTTACGGATAACATTAATGAACATGACTTTCAGAAGCAATGTCCAGTTAGCCAAGGCAGTCAATGGTTGCTGAGATCTGCTGGTGATGCTGCTTTCCTGCCTGCCTGTTCACTGTCACTTACACATCCTGATGTACTTCTCTGCGAATACAGCACGGAGCTGAAAGCAGATACATGCAGGAAGCCGCGGGATTAGCGTACCTCGGGGGCCCGGAAAGGGGCCAGTTTGCGAGAATCGATAAGACGCTTTTCATTGTGTGTGTTTCATTCCTGTTTGACGGGGGATCCCACCGTGATCCTGAGCAGCTTCAAAGCACATCATGCCTCACCCCCCCACAGCGTGGATGGCACACGGGGCCGTATCAGGCGTCCGGCTGTCGGGGGGAGCCAGTGTGTCCTAAACTGAAACTCAGAGATGAGATAGCGTCAGTCAGGGAGACCGTGGGGGGCTAGCCTTCAGCAGCCGGCATCCTGGAGGCCAGTGTGTGATGCAGACCGCAGGGGAATTCAGCGCTGTCACGAAGTATTACGGATGAGTTGGGGGTAAGAAAGGCGAAGCAGCGGTTTGCCTGTCCTCTGCTTCACGCGGCCCGGATCCTTTACACCGTAGATACCCCACGAAACGAGGCACCGGAGAAAGCGGCTCACCGTCTGAGACCTCGCTCTCTCCCCTCTCCCGCTAGCATGCCATTAGCACGACTTAACAGGCTGCTCGCGTTTGCACTTTGCAAAGCTCGTGGTGCACCGTACGGTGTCCACCGCGGCCTTGGGTACCCAGAGGACAGCTGCCGACCTCCTCAGAGCAAGACAGATGCCTTGGCATCAAACCGTGGACTGGAAGACAACCTTTATTAGACTCGTCAAGGGCAACAGGATGGAGTCGCACCCAGGCGTCCCTGCCTGGACCGGGGATGAGGAATTAGCTGCCGCCCAGAGTCGGCTCTCCTATTTAAAGTTTTATCAGAAGTAGGGAAGCCCATTTTTCTATAGACTCTTTACCAATGGGGAGTTGAGCAGGATCATCAAGCATGAAGGTAGCAAAGAGCACCACAAATGATACTGAGAGCCGGACGCAGATAATTAAGGCGGAAAACATGGCCCCACCCCCGAGAGAGCAGCCAGGAGGACTTGCAGAGACCTGCTTCTGTGTAATCAAGGAGTAAGGCTTTGGTAAACCCGTGAGAGCTGAAGTTATCTTTAACTGGCCATGAAAAATATCATAAAAAGAAATAAATTATAAATGGCCCCAGTTATTAAAGTTCTCAGTTTCCTACAGACTGACTGTGGGTCTTAAACTCAGTCCATGGAGAGTCGTGAGTGCCCACGCACTTGTGAGTGCCCACGCACTTGTGAGCTCTGGCGCTATGCTTGTGCACACGTGCTCATGCGTGTGCACGCTCCGGCACCGAGCGTTAGTCATGTTCTGTAACACAAATGGAATGACGAATTTCCTAGATGCCATTTTCCTTATGTTCTTAACCATTTATTAATTTCTGCCTAAGTAAAGAAAATGCAGTGAGTTATTTCAGTGGTTGTGGAGGGTTGGGATTAAATAATAACTGGGTGAGTTAGGCCAGGGAAATGGGTGGAGAAGAGAACGCGTTTGTCCTGCCTGAGCCTATGGATGCCTATTGCCTTTACATGGCGTAATAGGAAGGGGCTCATCTAAAGCAGCACTCTTGCAATCACACACACCCACACACACACACACGCACGCACACATTGGATGCAGGGCCATCCTCACCTGGTGTCTGAAGACATACACACACAAAGTATAAAAGCATTCTGACAAAGAGATGAGAAAGCAATTTCTCCACTGCCTTGAGTCCTCATAAATGGAACAAAGTCCACCTCATGAAACCTCTCCATCTCATCTCCAGCAGACTGCGGAGACCAGGATGGGGTCTGATCTCCCAGTGACACACAGAAACAAGTAGGACTGACTGGCCATCAGTGATTTATGGCGAACCACAGGTGGTGATACATGGGGGGGGGGGAGGTGATCCAAGCCTTCGCCGTGGCGTCCCAAAGAAGGTAAAGATCTTCTGGAGATGCTGTCCTTCTTGGTTGAAGGGTAGCTGTGTCCCCTGAGCCTTGCTAGCAGATGGACTAGAGATGCTATAGCTACGAGGTAGACAGGTAATTAATTATTTCACTATAAATGGGTTCAGCCAGCTGGGAAACAGTGATTTCTCACATAAACGGGGCTGGCGGCGATCAGAAAGGAGCCGGCACTGCTTCTTGGAGAATCTGGTAGAAATCCATAATCCTCAACTGTACATTAGCGTCCCCGAATCATTAGCTACTACGTGCTTACAATTGCTCTGAATGTTTTGGAATCCAACAGTAAATTTAGCTACAGCTTTCAAACGAAACAGGTGACAGAAATAGGGTTTGAAAGTCAAAGTTTGATGGCAGTTAACAAGTGCTGTCAATCACCGCCTGGTCGCCCCCGAAGGGGAATGGGAGAAGTAACCAATGGGAAGCCTGGATCTAGGGAGCACGGCATTGTGGGAGTGTAAGGGTTACAGCAACAAAGAGTATCTCCAAATTAGAATGAACTTCAGTTCTGTCATAACTGTGCAGGGGATTGAGTAAGTGTGTCACACTGAGATTAAGGGCATAACAACTGTCTTAGAAGCCAAATGGCAGCCCTTTATATGACATGGGTTTGAGAAGGGATTGACCTTTGTGCTAACACAACTAAGCAATGTTAAAAATGGCACAGCACTAGCCAAGTCAAGGTTAAGAAGCAGGCTGAAAATGGAAAGAGAATGAGAATTCGCCACCTTGGGTAGGAGGGTGAGACACTCAGGGTCCGTCTGACAGCCAGATCGGATTTTTATCTGATCGGTTATATTCACCACTACTGTTCGCATCCGCAGTGCTGTTATCTTTCAGGATAAATACACAGAATGAGATGTTGGAAACATGGTGTTTTATGTCAGGGGAATAAAACATCCCCCTGAAGTCCTTTTTTAACATGGTTCATAACAGCTACGTCGATCTCACAGGTTTGCTCTGCTAGTACACGAAGGTGCCAAATTATATTTGCACATTTTGAAGAATTTTAAGAATTTTAATTGTCACCATCCATACGCATCACGTGCAAACACCGACTTGTAATAGCATCGGCAGAATGTACTTCAAACGCGGCTCGAAACGTCAGTGTGCTTGTTGCCGGTTAGACCTGCGGCAGGTCAGAGCCCAGCTGCTGCATCAGGGATAGGCTGAGTCGCTTTGGGTCTGTGAATATGGAGAGGTCAGTGTGGACGCGAGCACAATGGAAATCCTCCTGCCCCGACTGCCCTCTCCTCTCTGAGACTCCTTACAATCCTCGGTAAATCGTCACACATCACCCATTTCTCCATTCAGCTTGCAGCTAAACCTTTTCCTAGAAGGGGGCGGAAAAGGTTATGCAAATGGACTGCTTACAAACACAGGCCTTTAGAGCACTCGTCGGGTTTTTATATGCATGTAAATCAGCAAAGCACAGACCAGCGGCCAAAACCGCTAAAATGCAGGCTAATTATAATGAATTGAACAGATTTAATATACATATTCTACATATTACGCACAAGGGCCATTGGTTTCCTGAGGCCTTTATTTGTATGGGTGTTTTTCTTGAGTTTTTCTGTCATGTTATATACGGCCCAGTCTCTTACTGAAGACAAACAGATGTTAATAAGAGATCGCTTACCCGCGCTGCTCTCAGACCTGATCAAGGCAGGACATGATGCCTTAGTGTAACACTCACCAACGGCAGGGAGGGTAATATACAGTATTTGAGTTTTGCATTACAAAAGTAAAGTAGATGAATAGGCTCCATTAGTACTTTAGGTGAGATTACAGTGTATGTGTATGAAAGTAATGGTCACTCACACAGTTCTAACAAGAAATGGCTCCATCCTATCTTCGTTTTGTCTGGGTGCGTGTTGGGTACGCCCTACTGCAACTACAGGTCTGACCCTTAACCCTAAACTGCTCCAGAAATTGTCTGACCCAACTTTCTCAAGGTGAAATTGTGGATTGCAGCAAATGCCACATATGACTTGTGTTTCGTGTACATACATACTGATGATAAAGTTTAATTTATAAATGACACACAGTAAGACATCAACAATAATAGTTAAAAAATAAAGCAATTATAACTATAATGTGGTCTCTCTGGAATGCATGGGTTTGTAATGTTCTTAACCACGTATTAAGGCCACTCAGTGTGGCACGGACATCTACAGTATAACAGCTCCCTACATACAGTCACTCAATTTGGCACTGTGACAATGTATGAAATAAAATGTCAGCCTTGCTATCCTGCAGACATGAGACCTGAGAGCCGAATGCATTACAGCTCTCCCAGCGGTCAGCCCCTAAAAACCCAGAGTCCTGCACTCCACCTGAGTCCCTTACAGCCTTAGAGACAACAGTCTTTCGGGATGAAGTGGCAGGTTCAGCCCTGTCAGCAGTGGCTAAAAGCTCTCCTTCTAAGGCCCCCTGCAGGTGGAGAGAGGAAAGGCGTTCCTCGGACAAAGTAACAGCATTCAGAGCATTTTAGTCTTCAAATACGTACTCCCTTAGGCACCCAAGTAAGCAGGACATGCATACTCTCAGAAAGGCATGTTGAGAGAGAGCCAGCTGCTTGGAGTTTGCAAATGAAAGCTTCTGAGTGGTTGGTTTAGTTATTTAATGTTTCCAATTTGCCACACGTAACTGTCATCATCCAACTTCAGCCTAGGTACGACATTAGGAACGTTATTAATCAGAATCAGCATTGTAACAAGAACATTGAAATTATTTTTCACCTCAGGCGACAAATGATTCTGTGACGGTAGCTGTGTCATGCAAATTTTATCAAGAACTCCAAACAGCAAGTTGGGTGGCTTGTAAATGTGTCCTTTGTAATGAATTTGTAGTTCTGCTTTCAATTTTTCTTATTATATTGACTATATATTTGTTTAGCTAACCAATAATGGTATAATGGGGAGTACAGTCAGTATAGTCAGTAGCAGACTAGTATTAGACAGGAAGTCAGCATTAGGCTTCCTAATGTCGTTTACTGCCCCCCTGCTAAACTGGGGTAGATTTTCCCAAAATGCTAGCAATTCAAATAGTTACAAGCATGCAACTGGACAGTTCGCATTAAGCTGTCACGTAACAATCTCGGCATTTTGAAACGGCCCGTTTCACTTCCTGGGTTTACATATTCGGGAATTATATTTGACAGAGGGAAAAACGGCGTTCGAGATTCACGGCATGTCATTTCAGTGTACCGAACTCTCTTTTTTTCCAACTATGCTGAGGTAAAGTCAGACTTTTTCATTCTGTGGCTTCTTTAAAATCAACGTAAGACAAATGAATAAGTTTGCTGTAAGTAAATCTATTGCCATCCCTGGATAAATAGACATTTCATGCATACACGCGCAGCCATTTGTGAGGATGGTCGAATAGCGCCATCATTATATCCCGATGGCTCTGGATGGTGTGCAGGCTGCCTGAACCCCCCCCCCCCAGTCCTTGCACGCCGCAGAGCCGCTCTTAATGCACTGCTTCAGAGATGCTAGTGACTTCTCAGGCGTGAACAAGACTCTGACCCCAGGGACACTTCAAGTCATATCCCATTTGTGGCGGAGATATTTCCGCGCGGGTAAACAAATGCGCCTGCGGTAAGAGGCGGCGCGGCCCGGCAAGGGGAGCGAAGAGGCGCGCATCAGTAGGCGGCACGCTGTCACTGGCACGCTGTCACCGGCACGCAGTCACCGGCACGTTGTCACTGGCACGTTGTCATCGGCACGCTGTCACCGGTATGCTGTCACTGGCACGCTGTCACCGGCACGCAGTCATCGGCACGCAGTCACCGGCACGCAGTCATCGGCACGCTGTCACCGGCATGCTGTCACCGGCAGGCAGACACCGGCACGATGTCACTGGCACGCAGTCATCGGCACGCTGTCATCGGCACGCAGTCACCGGCACGTTGTTACCGGCAGGCAGACACCGGCACGCTGTCATCGGCACGCAGTCACCGGCACGCTGTCACCGGAACGCTGTCCCTGGCACTCTGTCACCGGCACGCTGTCACCGGCACGCAGTCACCGGCACGCTGTCACTGGCACTCTGTCACCGGCACGCTGTCACCGGCACGCAGACACCGGCACGCAGTCACCGGCACGCTGTCATCGGCACGCAGACATC
>JAODKM010000035.1:5518522-5532269 GCA_026780845.1 Petrocephalus sullivani | reverse complement strand
TAGCACGCCGTCACCGGCACCCAGACACCGGCAAGCCGTCACCGGCACGCCGACACCGGCACGCTGACACCGGCACGCAGTCACCGGCACGCAGACACCGGCACGCAGTCACCGGCACGCAGTCACCGGCACGCAGACACCGGCAAGCAGTCATCGGCTCGCTGTCACTGGCACGCTGTCACCGGTGATCACGCTCACGTCTGGCACATGGCAGGGCAGGGAGTCGGGGCTCCGATTTGAGGCTGATTGTGCCGTGATGGGGCATTTCAGACCTCGGTTCTACTCCTGCCCGCGGAATGAGGTAATCTCAAGTGCACTGGCAGTCTGCCCGCCCCCAACATCGCACCAATCAGTATACGGGGCTGTACATTTTTTCCTGGACTGTGAAAACATAATGTGGGTATATATTAGGGCTGGGAGACAAAAAACACCTAAATAATCGTACAGTTTTCAGTTATCAATTAATCGCACCTAATATTACAACTTATAATCAAAAATATTTTTAACGGTGAATTCCAAAAATAATGTATACGTAATACATATGCAGTGCATAGGTCACAAATTCACTACCATGACCTATGAATTTTCTCAAATTTATAAAACTAGTTTAAACTTTGAAGACAGACTCAAATGATACAACTTCATTTTCTAAACTGTCAATTTCGACCTCTGGAGTACTTAAGACTTTTGTTATATTACTTATTTTTTAATTCTTATTATTTAAGAATTCTTTATTTATTTTTCAAACAAAAGTTTAATTTAATCAAATCCAAGGTAAAAGGTACTGAGATGAAGAGAAAGAAAGTGATAAAAAAACTAATTACTATTAATAATAACTATTATAATATAACTATTATTATTATTATTATTATTATTGTGTTACTGATTTTTGGCTACCTATTTGGGGAAAGTGGTTTTAAAACATCATCAAATAAGAGCAACAAATGAAAATTTTAATATACCTAAAAAGTCAGGCTAATGTCAATTTCTCTACACATATACTGTACATTGTATTTCACCATAACATTTGGTCCCCACAATGTATACATCTGTCTCTCAGACACACACACACACACACACACGCACACTCAATCATACACTACGGGCTATTCAGAGGCACCAATTTGCTTACCAGCATGTCTTTGTCCTGTGGAGGACAGGCCAGCTACACATGTGTGGCAGAGGCAGGATTCAGAGTGCCAACCCCGGAGGTGTGAATCCACAGTGTGGCTTGTTGGCCCCCACACCGGCCCACTAACGCTCCCAGCTCCTTAAGAGGAGAAGCAAACATGTGACACAGAGTGTCTTCACCTTCTTACCACTTCAGTGAGGGGTTATAACTTGCTAAAGGCAGGCGTCCCACAAGGAGCAGGCGTGTTGAGCGCGCATATTTGGATGCTGCTCAGCTGCTGGAAAGTCATGAACCAAAGTCTGATTTAGTTTCTCACGCTACAGCTGGGGTCTAGGAAAACATATTGACTGTGCTGCAGTTAGACGTGGCTCAATTCAGGCACATTCACCAGGAGAAATGTTAATTAAAACACAAATCCTGTTTGTAAGTAAGCATGACGGCGCTGTAGTGAATTTCCACACCATCTTTCTGCATTTGGCAGAGTACCAGCCTTAACATCATACTCAGACACGCAGCATCAGCACACTCAACATCAGAAATGCACAAACACAGCCTCTCCTGATCAGGGAGACCTGCTCGCTTAAGCTCGAGATCCACAGAAGAACATACGGAGTGGCCGGACACGACGGCTGGTTTGAGTTTGTAGCAAAGCAGGGAGAGCTGGAAGTGCACTGCAGAGTCACAGTCACACTTAAATGTCACACGGATTTCCGCTTTCAAAGGCATCATGGGATTAACGTGGCTTTGAATCCCCAGGGGGCGTTTCCACCGGGCCCAAGCGGCAACTGCACGGTTTGGGCAAACAGGAAGTGGGTTAAACCGGTCAGATAACTAAACTGCAGGATCGATAGGACTTGGGCCTTCAATACCTGAAAGACATGCATGTAAAGCTAACCATCAGTATGAAAGGGTGAAGGACGCAGTCTGTGCTAATCTGTACACCTTCCCAATTCATCCCTTCAGAGCCTACAGGTAGGTATCTACTGGGAGGATTCAACAGAAGTTATGTTTTTTGGGGAGAATGAGTCCTCATAAGTGGAGAGGCGATTATGGCTTAATTATAAATGCAATCACCTCATGTAGGCCGGCAATGGGAACCGCTGTGTGTGGATAAGTTGGTCATGCAGTATTTATAAGGTCAGCTAAGGTAATGTGCTTTGCTGTCTGTATTATTATAGGCTGCTCAGTCCTGATTCCAAACGCAGCAGCTCTGTGAATTTTATCCAGCGGTAACCGTGGTAGTCATTTCTAACCAGGCCAACTGCACAGATTATATGTATGGAAGCCCTGACAAGGCTGCCTGCTAATGCAACTTAAATTATGACTTTAGAAAAGGCATAATAAAGGGTTCATTTGTCAGTGAGAACACGCGCTCACCTGCTAAATGTGCTCACGCTGATGAAAATATCATGAACTAACATATGCTGCCGGCTATTTATAAAAGTGCAAGTCTGTCCGCAAAGGGCAGAGTGTAATTAACAAAAAAGACGGCCGGACATCAGAGCGACGGCCCTCTCAGGGCGGGACCCGCTGCTCAAGTCACATTAAGGCTCATATTTGAAAGGAGAGTAATTGAATTGGGCTCTGTGATACGGTGCAGCAGTCTTATCGCTCTTGCTAAAAAACGCGCCGCCTTGCTCCCCGCCGTAATGATCCTTTAGAAGGCTCTTTTATGTAAGAGCCGTGAGGAGCCCTGCAGTCTTTTAAAACCTCACTGCGTGACCGTGGAGCGGCGCTCGGCCTGCACATCAGACACCTGGAAGGGTAACGAGCTTCGGCGCTGGCTTCAAAGAACATCTGGCCGTGCGCCAAACAGATACCTGTGTGCCGAACCGCTGCCTGTGCGCCCAACCGATACCTGTGTGCCGAACCGCTGCCTGTGCGCCCAACCGATACCTGTTTGCCAAACTGCTGCCTGTGCGCCCAACCAATACCTGTCTGCTGAACCGCTGCCTGTGCACCGAACTGCTGCCTGTGCGCAGAATCACTGCCTGTGCGCCCAACTGATACCTGTGCACAGAACCGCTGCCTGTGCGCAGAACCACTGCCTGTGCACCAAACCGCTGCCTGTGCACAGAACCGCTGCCTATACGCAGAACCGCTACCTGTGGGCCGAACCACTGCCTGTATGCCAAACCGCTGCCTGTGTACCGTGCACGAGGAGAAGAGCCCAGCACAGCACCTGCACTCACTGCTACAGACAGCAAATACGTCACAGTCCTTTTAGACTGTATTACCTTCGATTAGATTAGATGCACTTTATTGATCCCAGAGGGAAATTCTTGAGCATGCAGCAGTAAGGGACGCAGAGCACAGATGAGTATAGATTTAGTGCAAAACAGACAAAACTGTACATGGTGCAGACAAGTAAATGTGGTGCAAACAAATTAACAGTGAAGAAAAACAGTATGGAATATTAATTGAATAAATAAAAAAATATAAAATCACGATGAATTAGTGGATGGCAGTGTGGACTTAAAAATCTATGGCACTGGACATCACTGCAAAGACAGGACGCTTCCAGGTGTACCATGGCTAGGGTAGGGCATATTGTTCAACAGACATCTTAAAATTTGTTCTTTTTTCCAAAGTTAACTTTCAAAGTGCCAAAGCTACTTGATTTCCAGTTTAATTTGCAGTCATGTGCTGCATCCAGACTTGAGAAGCCTGTTGCTGTTACTGTACCGTCCTGGGAGACCGTCGCATTCTACCTTTCCATCACTCACAACGGACACAATTAAGGGCAAAGTCTAGGGTCCTGGCTGCGATAATCGATACATGACGTTCGGAGCTGCATTCTTAAGCAGCATCGATGATGTTTCAGCAATGACCATTAAATTAGATCTGTGTTAATGAATCACCCTTCCAAACCTCTGCTGGCCACAGACTCATTAAAAAGTCTCACTCAGGTGTATGTTGGGTGCACAGGGTTAAATGCTGGAGAGGATCTGCCTTTTAATAACCTGCCGCTCATTAGCAGCCCTGCTAGGCATGGCGTGCTATCGAGGGGGCCTGCCCGACGCGGGCTGAATTAGCCTGCCCCAACCAGGTCGCTGTTCTCACCCAGTTCTTAATCTTTGTCTTTGACTTTACACTTTTAAGCGCTGCAAAGAGACGTGTGACTCACACTGCCTTATAAAGTCCAGGGGCTGTTAGACGTCGAGTTGAGGTAATGGCCAAACTGTGTTACTGGTCAGCAGACCCCTGATGGCACCTCCTCCATGTCCCTGTCCCCCCCCCCCACACACACACACACACAAACACAAGGTATCTATGACTTTGTGGGGACTCCATTCATTTTACCCTACCCCAGCCTTAACCTTAACCATACGTAACCAAACAAAATACAAGAGTTTTGTTATATTTAGCTTTTTTATTGCAATCACAGATTTTCATTAAACTGAGTTTCCCCTTGCGTGGTCAAACAGCAGGTTTTTATCACATGGTCCCCACATTGTAATATATACATGCCCGCATGAACACACAGCAGCATACATGTGTGACACACGTCATCGCGAGCGATAGCTGGTTTGTCAAGCCACTCCTCCCCTCGTAAATCACCGGAGGCCAAATTGGCCCCAGGGCTGGGTGTAGGCGCCGGGGCCTTTAACAATCCCCGGTAAGCACAGCAGCAATTTGTCCAGACAGAGGAAGCATATTAATAAAGCCTGCTGAACAGTTTACAAAGCTGTCTGTCATTCTAATGCACAAACCGCTGTTAGGACACGGAGTATCGTTAGAGTGAGCGATGGTGCAGGGATGACAGGGGAAACACCGGCGTCCGAGGAGCAGCGAGTTGCAGAAAGACGGCTCTTCATGTACAGTCTGGCGGATATCACACACCGAAGACCGATGTTTCTGCAGGTTCGAAACAGGGCACAAAACCGCTCTGTTTTAGTGCTCGGTAAAACTATTCGGTGCTCAGTAACCCTGTTTGCTGTCCCTATACATGGGGGTTCCAGCTTCTCAGGAACAGCCACCCGCCGGGGAATTTCACACGCTAGTGTCTGGAGTTTGATAAGAACGGCGAAAAAAAAAATCCAGTTGTCTTCAATTATGTTGCTGGAAAAAAACCTCATTAACGAGGGAGGTCAGGTGAGAACAGCCAGACTCGTTAACGGGAAGGCCACAAGTGCAAGAACAAGGGCTCAGCCAGACGACTCGTCCTACCCGTGACAGCTAGGTGTACCTAATTAAGTGGCCGCCTACTGTATGGTCTGTGTGTGTGTGTGGATTTTGGCTTCAACGATGGAGAAGTCAACATTAAACAAGTCCCATGATTCCCAGCCGGCTGCTGCTAGGCAGGGCCCAGGGCTACCAGAGTGGCACAGTGACATGAGGTTAAGCTGAGCGGACACCAGAGCAGCCTGCAACCTGGCACAGCCTCTGGAGGACGAGGCAGAGGGGACAGGAGGCCAGCTCAGCCCCCTGGCCCCGCGTGATGGATGCCACCCCCCAGCCCTGGGCTCCTGCTGGCTGCCCCTGGCCTCCTGATTGAGCCCATGAATCAATATAATGAGGAAAAGGCGGCGAGTGGAGACGCCCGGCTTTGTGATACCGTCCCGCAAGCTTAAGCCGATCCATTGCTAGCAAATCACAGCCCATCTCCTTTGTCCTCGGTGGGCTGTCACGCTCCGCCTGATCCCAATTCCCGGCGGGCACTCTTACCTGCAGCACCTGCATGCTTATGGCTGGTTTCCTTAAAGGCACTTTGGAAATATTCGCAGTAACGCGGGTTTCAGCTCTCAGCCTGCTTTCGGTCTGCTGGGAAATTTAATACAGAGCTTAGAGGAAAATTTAGGTAAAATAAACAAAAAAGTGATTATTGTGGAATAAACAGGAATCACTAACAGGACGGAGGACTGCTCCTAAACCAGCTTGGGGTGGTGTGTGACCGGCTAGGACTGCATGCTTAGGATCGGAAGGCCGCTGGTTCAAATCCCACGGCCAGCATATGATGCTACTGTTGGGCCCTTGAGCAAGGCCCTTAACCCTAATTGCTTCAGGAGCACTGGATGCTGGCTAACCCTGTGCTGTGACCCTGAAACTTGCTCTCGAACCCTTTTTATGACAACGTGTGTTACAGATAGCAAGAGGGGACGGACAAAGGGACAATTCCCCAATGGGATCAATAAGGCGTCACTATTGAATTCTACTCCATCCAGATGACGGTGTCGACGACGGTCTCTGTGGATACCGCTGGGCGGGGCCTCCCCGTGTGAATGTGAACAGCTCACCAATGGCCACGCTGTTGCTCTCCATCCACCCCGGCTCGCCTCACTCGTCGCCACCCTCCGCAGTATTAGCACCAAACAAACATGATGGACGCCGCACGAGGGGAGCGGGTCGGCCTGCCTCACTGCGCTGATCGATATCACTGCAGAGGCCTGGCCGCCCCGCTCTGCGGTCAGTCCGTCTGGAGCACACCGCATTGCGCGTGCCGTCTGCAATCGTGTAAATAGAGCATGGATCCCTCCCAGAGGGTGGTCTCACTCACCCAGAAAGCAGCCCCCGTCACCTCAGACGGACCTGACTGCAAAGTGCTACACAGCCTGGGTGAAGCCGTCCACAGAAGCTATTAAAAGTCACTAATGGCATTTTCCACGTGGGGAATAGATGTAGAAAAAGGTCGAATATATTTAGTCTGCCTGGAACGTAGGTCGGTATCAGCAGTACGGGCTTCATTTTCGGAGATACTGGATGAAAACAGACAAAAGCATGATTAATCTGAGATTTATGACGGCGCCTTTCAAATCAAAGGGCCTGGCAGAAGGGGATCCTGCAAGTGAGAGCATAAACGATCCCAAACAGACAGATCTGAGAGCGTAACGCGACAGACGGAATGGGCTTCAAACCCTTATCTCAGAACAATAACTGGACCAAGCCCAACGGCCTGATCTGGAGCCGATTTGGAAGGTGCTGGGGGCAGGGCTGTCTACAGCGGAGGGGGCATCTAAGAAAATTATTAACATAATTTAGAGAAAAACAACAAAACATTTGGTCAAGATAAAATGGAACCTTTTACATTCATCCATCCAACCTTTCCTGCGAATCAGGGTAACCAGTCCCACTGCGGGCTACTTAGAGACACCAATTAGCCTAACTACATGTCTTTGGCCTGTAAGGGGAAACAGAGCTGCCAGAGGAAAGTGGTATGAACCCCTCTCCCTCTCCTCTGATAGCGCTTACCATTTTGACAAGCTGCAATAATGACCTTAGGATGACTGTAACACAAGTTAATACCAAGTTATTTCCCCCAACCCACAAACGCAGACAGGATTGCACCACGACGCCAACTGGCTACCTGTTTGTTAAGCTGGACAATAACATGTAGTTTCAGCGTTATGGCTATTTTGACTCCAAGCAGCCACGTCAAGGCGGCGCGCTAAAATGCCGACACCTTAAAAGGGCGACATTATCGGGCAGCTTTTAAGAGCGATGGAAGGAGAAGTAACGGAAATGAGTGAGACAGGCAGCGGCCGCGTTACACGGGCACCCGCGCCCCCCTGGGTGCAGAATGACGTGGCTGATCACACGCGCACTCCCCCGAGTCACACTTCTGAGCTCGTTTTCACAGCTGATCTACAGACAGCTTCCCCGGCAACATCCCTAAATAACCACAACCAGCTGAGATGCAAGAACAGCCATCGTCATGGCCCCCTGATCTCTTCTGAACTTATCAGGGGCCTTTCCTGGCTGCGCGTCCCCTGTGCTGGAAGAGGGATGAAGAGGCCGACCTCAGTGTGACCTCCTCACACTGCTGCCGCCCTGTGGAGCCTGCCTGAACGTTATCACGTCAAGGCCAGGTGACTTGGTACGCTGGCATGGTGGTGCTTAACCCACAGAAGACAAGGGCCTAATGGGGCGTGGAACTACCAGCTACCCCGAGGTGGCATGGCGTTGAGGCCCATCCGGGGCTGGAACTGAGACAAAGGCCCTCAGGTACGATGGAGTCCAACCAAGGGGTAACAGCAGGTGACAATGTCAGGTCCAGTGGTACTGCTCATCAGGCGAGGACTGTCAGAGTACAGGCTATGCCCTGCGTGGGGAACGTCCTGCTGAAAGGACACCCTATGGGGATAACGTCCTGCTGAAAGGACACCCTATGTGGGGAACATCCTGCTGAAAGGACACCCTATGGGGATAACGTCCCGCTGAAAGGACACCCTATGGGGATAACGTCCTGCTGAAAGGACACCCTATGTGGGGAACATGCTGCTGAAAGGACACCCTATGGGGATAACGTCCCGCTGAAAGGACACCCTATGGGGATAACGTCCCGCTGAAAGTACACCCTATGGGGATAACATCCTGCTGAAAGGACACCCTATGTGGGGAACATGCTGCTGAATGGACACCCTATGGGGATAACGTCCTGCTGAAAGGACACCCTATGTGGGGAACGTCCTGCTGAAAGAACATCCGCTGATCCAGCGCTGTTCACCTTGCTCCCATAATGGGACATACTAGCAGTCTCCTGCTCCCACGGCCGCCCGCCTCACCTCGCTGCCCACAACCCATCGCCCACAACCCACCTCCAAGCACCAGATTAGCAGCATAGCGTCCGGGGAACGCAGACGAAGTGCATTAGAGGGAGGAAGCGGATAAGACCTAATAATGAAGGATAAATAAAAGATGATGAGCTGTGTGGCCCTCCTTGTGAGCCACGGCCGCGTGAGAAAGCCCCGGAGCCTGTCGCCAGGTTACACAAGCAGGCACGTGTCACTGAAGCCCTCGCACCATCGCACCATCTATGCACTAATCACAATGTGACGGCAGCTGCTTTGGGACATGAATACATTTCTTAAATTTATTCCAATCACTTTCTCCATAATCAGTTAGTTTTAATGGCAGCCCTGTATAATTATTCCTGCTCCCACGACCAGTTATATCACTGACGAAAAAAGCTTTTATCTCATGCACAATACATGCTCTCTCAGCCCCCCTGGACATAGAAACCAGTTTATCAACAATAATGCACCCCTAACCGGGTAATATGTCTAATCTGACGGGGGGGGCATCAGTCTGCACCCTGCTCTCCCTCACAAGTCCCCATCTGAGATTAGTTACACCTCATTTCTGATCCTGTCTGACATTCCCTGGCAACCGAATCACAAACACAACCCCTTTGTGAAGTGAAAGCCAAACTGACGGATGGTTCCCTAGACATTCAGAGAGCATTTAATTGATATCATTATGGGACTGTCATCTGTGACTACATATTTACGAGATAAATAGAGATTAAAACGACTGCAGAATGTTTGCACTGGCATCCCATCCAGTATGGCCCCGCCCACCTGCGGTGTATTTTGAGAGAGTTAGTTTATGGGAAATGGATAAATGGGCGTGACCTACACTAGACAGATACGAAGTCGTCAAATACATAATTTAACTGTGACCACAGACATTTCCCCAAACCACAGGATGCACTGAAAGATCCACATCCCAGTCTGCCTCTATCATTACTCCCAAAGATAGTGTGCTTAAAAATATACCTTTGTACTTAAGGTTTAATACACTCGTACAGTAAAATGTCGGTGTTGAATGCTTACGATCATCACTGAATGGAGATTCCTAGGTATTTATTTCGTGGGTGAAATAGGCAAACATCTCAGAACCTGAAATGCCTCAGAAAAGCTGCCCAGAACAGTGTCAGCCGGGGGTGTGGGGTTCGTACGAGTGTTGTGAAGGTGCACGGCAGGCAAAGCTGGCAAGGTATCCGCGCAGCGAGCGTACCAGTGCTCGGCTCCACATGTTTACCAGCAATACTAAATCAGCTGGCTGCACTTAGCAGGAATCAATATCGCATTATTGGACTCTCCATTGCTGAATTATATCTGTCTGCTTTAATTTCCCAATTACCTACAGTTTTGCAGAATTAGCCATGGCATCTCAGAGTGATATGTTTGAGGGGCGAGCTGCTGGTAATTTGCCAGCAGCATTGTGAGAATGCTAAGTAATACACCAATAAGCGAAGAAACGCTTACAGAGGGCTGATTTGTACTCAGGTATTCAGGAAAATCACAAAGGCGTTTTAAGGGACGTCTCAAAGACCGAAAAATAACTTGAGAAGCGGCAGAGTGACACTGTGCCTGAAAAGGCAGACAGGCTGTCTTTGCAGACGGTCCGGGGGCCGGCACCTTTCTGGGGGTATGCTGAGAACAGCAGAAGGGTGATCCTCACTGGCTGGCTGAGTCAGGTGGCCCCCATTTAGCAGTACTCACTGCTTCCACCCTGCACTCCTTCACAGACACAGTCTTCCCCCCCCCAGGAACCCACACAGCAATCTGACACCACCTCCAAATCTGTACGCCTGTTTGCTGATTTCTCTGTGAACCGGGCTCCTTCATTTGACATTTACCTTTGTGTCTTGCTGGCTCCCACCCCACACCTCCCCAGCTACTAAAACTGGCCGACACACCTGTCTCCCGCAGTGGCAGTGCCCCCACCCTCACATTGTGTTGTTTTTCCCGACTGGATATGATCTCACTGCACAGAGCGAAGGCTAGACCTCTGAATGTGCACACATTCTCCTGTGGGTCACATCTAACACGGAGCCCCCCCCCACCACCACCACCAAATGAGCTGCTCACGGGACGATTGAGCCTACCAGCATGTTACGTTTAACAGGGAGCCGGAATGCACCAATTTGTGGCTAGTCACACATCAGGGACTGGGTTTTATATTCCATAGCAACCTGAGTGCCACTGTTCTCCCATCGCGCAGACACACATCAAATCCAAGCTATTCTCTACAGCCATCTCACTGCCTTTTATCCGTTACAGATATTGCATACTGTCTCTTAACACTCACGGGTCATTCAGAAAAATCTGAAGGAGAGACCCAGTGCTCACTAAAACTAACATGCATAAATCCTCTCTTCACAATGTCCTCGGCCTGATAGTGTATCACGTGATCGCTGGACCAAAGCAGTATGGAACTTTCCAGTGATCTTCCTTTTACCTCCACAAACTGCACCCCTCTTTTAAGCTCTTTTAATATTAAATCAATACTGCAGGAGGCTATATATACACTTAGAGGACTGTGCATTATTTATAAACTGAGGTAGCCCCACACACCCCCTGACCATGGAATATCAAGCGAAAACGGCACCCTGAGTGAGCCTGGGAATCGCACATCAGGTCATTATAACCAGCAGGAGGAGGGACACCCCAACCAGCTGGCTTACCAGGACTTGGTTAACTGGCCACAAGTAGCTGCATAGTAATAAACCCGTTTTTTACCTGCCTGTGTGTCCGTGGCTAGTGAACGCTACACTTTCCTTACCGGTAGGCCTCCGCTGGCCTGTAAGAGTCATTACACAGGGCTTTTGTGAGAGCTGGCTCACTTTAGTATCTCATTTACAGCTCTCGTCCTGCTCCACTGCCTTCTATATTAATTCGAAAATTAACGACGGCTCTTTGCTGTAAGGCGAAGCTGTAAAATCTTGGACTAATTAAGCTGTAATGGTGCCGAAGACATGCCTGTGAGATGGTTTTAATTACTTTTTAAAATTAAAAGTAGAATACGGTGCACATAGAAATTGTCTCTGAACTATATTTATATGACTATAAACATCTGCAAATCTGGCCATAGCATATTAAATAGACTGTGTTCAATATGTAATATGCAAATTGCAGGACCAGTGTGCTGATGGGAATTGGAGTTCAAGACCAGGTGGCACCCTGTGCTTTTGAGCTTGGCTTGGACTACATCACCCACAAGTGCCTTAACAGCAGGCCTCGTCGAAGCTTGCACTTTGTTGTTATATTACTTAAGGGCTTATAAGAGCAGCAGTGGGGACAAACTGCACAGTGGGGCTTCTTCTCCAGCCCCGTGTAAAACACAAAGTGAGCGACAGAAAACATGCAACTCCAGCTGTTAAATTAACCAAGATAATGGCATATTCCGGGATCCTCCAATATCACTGTCTGGGTGAGATGCGGGGCTGAACGCGGCGCCCTTTCAGCAGCGCTAATCTCGACATCTGTCACCCGGCCATGTCTGCGGAGCAGGGAAGAGACGGCGATCAGCAGCCGAGACGGAGGAGGAGATACGGCAGCACGCAAAGAAGCAGATGGCAGCGAGGACTTTGCTGTGCGCCGTCTGATGTGCGGCAAGCAGCAGCGAGAAACGTTTGGATGCCACCTACACGGGTCGTTTGCGCCTTTGTTAGCGGTGAAACGCTTTGGGAGTTCAATTAATTGGCCCTTTCGTAGAGAAATTAGCATCTGGCAGATTTGGAAACAAACACACACAGGAAAAAAAATCTAAAATCTTTGAGATATATATATATATATATATATATACACACACACACACAGACTCCCATACCTATCTAAATGGGGACCTTCCTTTCATTTCCATGGGAAAAACCCTAATCCCAATCACGACACCCTTAACCCCTACCTAGCCCTAACCTTAACCATAAGTAACCAACCCAAATACAAGACTTTTGGCATTTTTACTTTTTTGATTGCAGTAACAAAAGTAGGGAAATTTCTGGTTTTACCACACTCTGGAATATATATATATATATATATATATATATATTATATTTCCTCCTGGGCCAAAACAGATATATAGCACTCATTCTCTGAAGATAAAAAAAAAAACTACAGCCAATTTATTGGATGGAACACATAAATATATTCTGTTAAACAGAGTAGTTATGCCAGGTATGTGGCATCATTGCAAAGAATAACAGCCAAATCCTAAAATAGCTCAGCCCAGCCCAGCTTGCCTTCTGAACTGTGGCTTTCCTGCAGACCTCGGGGATTAGCTTTGGTAATGGATGGACCCTAAAATCACAGTCAGATTGATCCTGTAGAGAAATATTACCCCAGCCGCCAGAGAGCAGGAAGTGTATAGATCAACAGCAGCGGCAGTAAACATGCTTTTATGGCCTGTGATGTAGAGCTAGACCTGTAGAGGGCACCGCTTAATGACTTTATCATTTTACACAGTGTGTTAACCCTTCACTGCATGTGTTTACTCACTGCAAGCCTAAAGCAGTCACTGGCATTGGGGGAAACAACTACTCACACTACTGTGTGTAAATTTGACACCCTTTACTAGTCAGGTGGTCTGTGTCAATGAGTATCTGTTATTTATCGGTTATTTATTTTGCCTCTAACCGAATTTCTGGACATTTTACAGGATTTGCACTGCCATCTGCTGAGCAAATACGAAACAACAAGCAGAATGAAGAAAGGACCCCGGAGGCAGCGCAGCCGCGAACGTCTGACATGTGGTCCGACCTTGAGGGCGCGCGACACCCCCGTGAGTGGCACCGCACGGCGCGTGCTCCGGCCCCCCTTTCGCCGTGAATGTGCAGCCAGGAGCGAGTCACGTGTGCGGCACCCCGGCCCGCCGCGCATCGTCCCGTCGGCCCTCATGGCTATTTTGAGACGCTCCGCACGCCCTGAATGTTTGCACCCCACACAAAGGGACAGGGACAAAAGTCTCAGAGTGCCTCGGGACCCATGGTGCCACATCAGTAAGTAGCTGCGATGGGCGACTCATACATATATACATACATGCATTATATATATATATATACATACATGCATTATATACTCACTAATTAGATTATTAATTAGAGGCCTGATTGGC
>JAODKM010000035.1:5469206-5487160 GCA_026780845.1 Petrocephalus sullivani | reverse complement strand
CAAATGCTTTGCTGCATACCTCGGTTGTAACAAGTGGTTATTTCAGTCAAAGTTGCTCTTCTATCAGCTTGAATCAGGGGGCCCATTCTCCTCTGACCTCTAGCATCAATAAGGCATTTTCAGCCACAGGACTGCCGCATACTGGGTGTTTTTCCCTTTTCACACTATTCTTTGTAAACCCCAGAAATGGTTGTGCGTGAAATCCCAGTAACTGATCAGATTGTGAAATACTCAGACCGTCCCGTCTGGCACCAACAACCATGCCTCGCTCAAAATTGCTTAAATCACCTTTCTTTCCCATTCTGACATTCAGTTTGGAGTTCAGGAGGTTGTCTTGACCAGGCCCACACCCCTAAATGCATTGAAGCAACTGCCATGTGATTGGTTGATTGGATAGTTGCATTAATGAGAAATTGAATCCTAATTATCCTTTAGGTGAGTGTATATATATATATATATATATATATATATATAGATAGATAGGTAGACAGATAGATTTTATTGTCACTGTATTAAGACACAATGAAATTACAGCTGCTCAAGACACACCCACATAACAAAGACACACATCATACAGAACAAGTGAGGCCTTAGACAATACTGACAGAAAAGAAAATAACTGCTGAGTGACATATTTCACTGAATATAAATACTATTAATTAAATATTAAATATTGCACTACAGTTGTGGAGCAGTACAGGTAGGAACAACAGAGGTAAAAGGTGTCAGTGAATATGGGTATTGAGAGACTGGATAGCCCTAGGGAAAAACTGTGTAATAGTCTGTTGGTGCGCATTTTAATTGACCTGTAACGCCTTCCTGAAGGCATCAGTTCAATGTGGTGGTGGCCAGGGTGTGAGGAGTCTTTTGCTCTTGAGAGGTATCGGGTGTCTGCAATATCCTCCAGTGAGGGAAGAGAGCAGCCTATGATTTTTCCACTGATCTAATGACCCTGAACAGCCTGCATACCATGCCGTGAGGCTGTACGTGACGATGCTGTCTATAGGCGTTGCCATGGCGGCCGTGGTGTTTATGGACCAGGAGAGGTTGTCAGAGATGACCCCACTGACACGAGAGGAATCACTCCTCCAAAAGCTTAGACATGAGCGAGGGGAGAGGGCAAGGCTTTTGGGTAAGGGTTGGGATTAGGGTTAGGGTTAGCTGACCAGAACCCTACAGAACCGCTAGCTTGGGTGCCAGGCCGTCAACGGGCCCTCAGTATTGTGTCAGGACTGGGGTTGTTCTCTCCATATAGGTTAGAACGAGTCCCACTCTGCAGGTCTTCCTGGCCAGACAGAGAAGCTCTTTCAGCAACAGACAGAGTTTTTGTGCTTCTCTTGGAAAGACTATATAAAGTCATTCCTACCTTCAGCTATTAGACCCTACAATAACACACACAAGTCACGCCATGGTCTGAATGGACCAGAACCGCTTAGGCACATTCATAGAACATCCATTCATTCACTGTACAACTCGCTGTGCAATACTTAGTGTTTCTGAACTGTTACTACAGGATCCTTCCTCTGACATTCTTTGTACTGATACTGTATATTATCTGTTATTTATTGTGACTGTCCATTAAAGTCTGAACGTCTTTTGACTATCTAAATGTGTGTATTGTCACACGTTCCCTTTCGGGTGTGAGTGGAACAAAGACAGCGTTTGGGGAGAGCCCGGGGAACACACTGCAGGCTCGTTGATCCCGGCCTGGGGGAAGATAATCGGCCCAGAAACATGGCAGATATTTAAGAAATAGAAGAGGCCACCCGCACTGCCTTCGGCCCAGACAGGGGGCAGTGTGCATGGGAACACTGTAGAGTAGGATTCACCTGTGGACAGAACCCTAAAGGTAATGATAAGGACTCTGAACCGAGATAGCGGCCGTAAATAAATATCTCAGAGTTTAGCTTTGCAGTTGTCGGCCGACAGGGATGGTTAGGGATGGTGAGCCCAGTGCAGAGAGGGCACAGAGGAAGATGAAGGCCCGACTTTGATATCCCCCCTGCAGGAGCACCGAACCCTATTTAGTCTGGGCGAGGGATTTTTCTCCAAGGGAATGAGTAACATGAAAGAAGTCTTAACGAGTGAAGGCAGGCAGCGTGATAGTGAGGGGGTGACCTTCCCTGAGCCACACGCCATTACAGTGCCCAGGATCCCAGCGGAACCGCAAATGCACAGATAAATAATTACTTAAAATCAGGAACAGGCCGGATGCTTTAGGAGATTATCAGTGATGAAAGGCCTGCCGCGCCGTCATTACTGTGATTCTGTAAGACAAAGAGTGTCCTGCTGCTTCTCAGAAAGTTGTCTTTCACTTGGAAATTACTGGGCCTGATGTATCGACCCTGTGACAGCTTGCTGTTAATGCGTGCGCAGGAGACGCTTTGTACAGAGCGGGATGCAGAGGGCTGCACTTCGGCCCGTGCCGGCTCTCACCGCGGCCCGCGAGCACGCTCGGCAGGGCTTTTTTATGCCATATCAGAGTGTTAACCGGAATATTCCTCACAGCGACACATTAAGCCCCCTGGAGCTGTGAATCGCCCATTTCAAGTCGCGGTACAGTCAGGAAAAATAAAACAAAAAGTCAGTCAGCCATTCCTTCCTTTCCGAGGCTCTGGGAAAATCTCACCTGCCGTTGCTGACAGCTCTGTAATTCCCAAGAACAGTGCAACCCCCCCCCCCCCCACCAATCCAGGGCTTGCAGATTTCGCCGGATGGCTCATTACCCCGGTGACGGTGCCTCTTCAAATCCGATTCATCTGTGCTGCTCAGCACTGTACTCTTCACTCATTCCCACACTCGCCTTGTCATTGTGTCCCTGTTCCCTCTAATCAGGCTGCCTTCCGTGGCACAGCAGAATCACTCCACGTAAAGGTCTTTGCTGTTGCTCTTCACCTATTGAATCGCGACAGACTGCTGCCCCTGTACCCTGCTAATAGATCCATCACCGCCAGTTGGTGGAATAGTCATTGTAGCTCCTGTGGTCAGGCGAGACTGACCAAGGCCTCAGGGCCCCAGCTGGGGGGTCCAGGCTTCCCACAGACATCAGAGAAAGGGGAGGAGGGGAGGGGCTGGCTGGGTGTTTGGCTGACAGGGAGCACAGGCAGGAGGGCAGGATCGTCCTGAGAACACAGGCCCAAAAGCACGTGGCCTGACATCAGCTCCAGCCGCCCCGCCTGAAAGCCAGACCATGGTACGTGGTGTCTCTTCACGGCTGGATTCTCCAGCAGGGCAGGGAGAAGAGTTCAGATCAAAACAGGAAATGTGGAATCAGCACCAATCATTTCCACAAGATAGTGAGGGGAGCCCCCATTTAACCCCCACAATGAAATATATACATAACCCCCATGAACACATGCATTTGTACTCATACCTTTGTGGGGCCCGTCCATTGATTTCTATGGGAAAAACCCTAATCCCCACAATGTCACCCTTAACCCCTACCCGGCCCTAACCACAAGTAACCAAACAAAATAGAAGACTTTTGACATTTACTTTTTTCGACTGCAGTCACAGGTTCTTATAAAATTGAGTTAAAATGTCTTCACAATCTAAAAATAGGTTTTTATTCACATTGTGGGGGATATTAGCCAATGTGATATACATATGCCCACACACACACTTTCAGTAAATCGGCTGTCCTGCTCATTTTCCAGGAAACAGGTGAATACTTCCTGTAAGCGTGCACATGAGCGAAAGAGTAATTAATAGCTTTGAGGGAATCATCCAGCTATCTTCAATGTAATTAATCAAAGCAAGATAAACTAGTATTATCTTTCTAGCCTTGGAACCCTCATGCACCCTATTTTCTGTCTCCACCATTCCAAACATAGGCAAATCTCGTAAAAGCTGACAAGGGATCAATGTAGAAGCGGGGTGGGGGGGACGGACATCAGGATGTAGTGTGATTAAAAGGGAGAAAATAAATTAATTGCAAATACCTACTAACAAGTACCCCCTGTGTCAGGAAGCAGGAACTGGGCTTAAGGTGGCCTGGTATAAACGGCCTTTATTTTCATCCATTTGGCCCAGACTACCTTAAATCCGACAAGTTGTCCAGTTAAGCAAGAAACTCTGCTTTCTGAAGCAGGCCCCAGATACCAAGTAGCAGGACTTAATTGGGATACAGACACAGGAATCTTACTGCATCTCCAGCATACAAAGGAAGCACTTATATTGTACATTCAGTGAAAGTGATTGCTACCGTTTGCATCTGGACCACAGCGAATATGCAGGGAATGTTAATAATGGCGTCTTTGTGAAGCAGTGTGTAGGTTCATTTGATCTCCTTGAGATAGAACATAAGTTACATTATTCCTAACATCTTAGCCTAAATGGGCCGGGGGTGTGGCCAGGTGCCCCCAAGGGGGACTTCTTGCTTAGATGATCTGTGTGCTGAAACATCATTTCCCCACATGATTGTCAACAAGACAGCATGAGCAGTAAAATGGTCATGTGGTTCCTTTGGGAGAACCAGCTACAGCTCATCCCATTCGGTGTCTTTTCCCCACTCGGGCAAACGTCAGTCAGCATCTGACGCACCGCCGACTTTAATCCGTAACACTGGCTGGGTGTTAATGATTAAAACATCATCTTGGAGGACTCACGGCCCTATCCAGAGAAACCCGAGCGATCTACTTAGCAAGAGGATGGCCCATCTATGGGATGAGGAGAGCCGAGAAATCATTACAGGCAGGGAAACCAGCGTATCGCACCAGGCACCAGGAACAGGGTGATCGATAACGGTTTAAGAAATGTCAACGCGCTAAAGTGCTTCAGCCGAAGCTTTGCGTGACAGGCTCTCTAGCCTAGAAACAGCAGCCACCACTCCGCCGTCATATCGAGGAGCGTCGGACCCTTAGTCACACTGAGCCTGAAGTGAAAAGGAAGTATCTGTAACACACTGGTGGTTTCAGTATACACAGCCCATAGCCAGATTGGTCCCTCTTGGTCAATATTTCCATCGGGGTTTGGGGAGGGGCGGGGAACAGGGGTCCAGACAGGGGGCTGAACAGTTTGGAGGGGGCTTCAAAAAAAGTCAAAACACGTGCTGGTCACCGAGTGTCTCAGTCAACGCGTTAGCTAGCACAGGAATTCCAGCAGGCCTGAGTGCGAGATGAATCCCAGCATGTCAAAGAAGGCAAGGCGCAGATGTCCGAATGTCAAATAAGTCCAGGAAAGAACACAACTCAGACCGAAAAACCTGGGGTGAGACTGCAGCTCAAGGGCAAAAGGGCTCAGACGTTGGGATTTAGCACTGTGTTGGGGTCTCACATGAACGGCACTCTACTGAAGGCTACAAGCATTGTAATGCCCTTATCTGACAGGGGTGACATCCCCATGAAGGGCCTGTGTGTGTGGGGTATTTTTGGTGACCATGGGATTCTGAAAGGCGCTATATAAATGTAATTTATTATTATCATTATTATAAAGCTATGCACAATGCGATATGACAGCATATGTGTTAGAAGCCCATGTGTATCCGCTTTGGGAATGAGGTTGGGTCATATCCCGGGACTGACATAAACAGTACGCAAGTACGCATTGGCCGTGTAAACCGTAAAATGTGAGGCAGTTTCTCGTTATAACAGTGCAAATGCGTACTTATTTACGCAGCTATGACAAGAAATTACAGTGTAACTGGTAAAGTTTATAATGCTCGGTAATGTCATCATAACAGCGCAAATGCGTTTATACGCCTATGTGCATTTGCGCTGTTAAAACAAGAAACTGCCGTGGATTTTACGGTTAATACGCCGAATGCGTACTTGTGTACCGCTTATGTCAGCCCCTGGTCATAAACCTGCTCTTTTCATTGGAAGCCAGCGTACAATATCTAGACGCATGGTGCCTCAATACGGTGATGAGAAGAGGGAGTATATAATAAAAAATCCAATTATATTGCCTACACTAACCAAACTAAGCACACAGCTGTGAGTTACCATTGACAGGGGCATGCCAACACGACAACGGATGACAGCAAAGAAGCTGTTATCACTACAAACAAACACGCTTTGCTGCACATAAGGGGGCCCACAAAGCACAGATGATTTCCAATTTACTCAGCACAACGGCATGTTAGCACTGAACGCTCTACAGCATTAAAGAACAATGGAGAAGAAACTGAGGTTAGCCACCAAGCGAAAGGGAAAAATGCTACAAAACAACACAACCTGGGCTCCTGGAGCAGGCTGCATGGATTGCAGGTGTTTGTATAAATACAATTTGAATGAGCATTACTTCAAGATGGAAGAGCACATTTATTCTAATCCAGGGAAGGTTTTAAACCGACAGAGAGCAAATGAATTTCAAAATGGGTTGTTCATTTTAATATCCCAAGCCATTTGTTATATTGAGAGTAAATGTATCACATCAGCATAGCCGAAAAGGAGCTGCTCTCGGAAGCAACAGGGGAGTGAGACAGAGAGAGAGAGGGCTGTTTCGGCGTGGCCGCGTGATGCCCACGTGATGCCCACGCTCGGCAAAAGCCAGAGAAACATTTAGGAACGAGCTACAGCTCAGATTAGCAAGACAAATCGGGCTTGTCAAGTGGATCGAGGATGTAATAAGGGTGGAGTTACCATACAATATTTATTTTCTATAGGCGTAATTATTTATATTATACTTACAGTTGATTATGATTATTTATATGGCTGAGTGTCATGTATTACTCCAGTAAAATCATTTAGTCTTTCCCAACTTGACTATTGTGCTTATGCTTTGAATGGCACATATCAGTACAGTGGTCATGTGTGCCATGGGTCATACCATTACACAGACCGCCGGAGGGAGTCATGTCAGAGGGGGTCTTCATTCTCTGACCTAAAACTCAAGCACAGTATTGAAGTGCGGGATTTGGGTGGCAGATCTTTGTCATAAATCCATCCGTCCATTTTCCGTACCTGCTTGTCCTCCTCAGGGTCATGGGGGTCCGGACCATATCCTGGAAGCTACCTGTATTAGGCAGGAAATATCCCAGGACTGGGCACCAGCCCATACCAGGGCTCACTCACACACCTACGGACAATTCGGTAACCCCAATTCACCTCGGTGTATTTTTGGGCTGGTGGGGGAGAGCAGGACGACACGGGGAGAACATGAATCCAGGGTGGAGACTTCAACCCCAGTCTCTAAAGGTGTGAGACAACAGCAATAACCACTGCACTACCACACCGCCCCCTGCTGCCAGTCTCCAGCATCAGTCATTGAGACAGCAGCACATTCTCAGTGGGGTTCACATAGCATAGCCACAGAAGTGCACACACAAGCAGGTCACCGAGAACGTTTCCGTTTAAGAGCAGAAGATTCCATGCAGATATAAAGTGAACTACATCCCATGATAGTCAGGACATTGCGGAGAAAGTGGTGGGCCCTTAACTCTCTCCAATAATTCAGATATGCTGAACATGTCAGCAACAAATTAATCCTTTGTTGGGGCTTTATCTTTCTGCTCACATTCAGGGAAATCATGAATATTCTTTTTTATTAGACTAACAGCCAATTTATTAAAGAAGGGATTAAAGTTGTATCCTTATCCTTATACAGCAGGACAAGATGGAGTTATCGAGGGGAGATTGGTCTGTTCAGTTAGTCACTCAGGTTACTTGGATTCTGCACGGGAGTATAAAGATGGTACTGCTGCCTCCTGCATCAGGGCCATTGGGGAAATGGAGGCCTTACATCAGAACTTTGCTGAAAGTCTCTATTAGATGCTTTGGTACAGTATCTGTGTCCGGATTTGGAAAAAGACAAAAAGTACAGCGACTTCTGCCAGTTGACCTGGGGCCTTGTCTTCAAAGCAGCCAAGCGTCCTGCCAGGGAACATGCAGTCCAGCGACGCCTTTGGAAAGTAGTAGTTCTCAAACTGTGGGTTGTGATCCCCCCCCACCCCCCACTGTGGGGTTGCCAGATAATTGGGAGATGTCATGAATTGGTTTTGTGAAGTTTGTCTAAATTTTCATGGTTAGTATTTTTAGCGCTCAGCAAATCCCCACTCTCCAGATTTTATGGTATTTTTTTGGGGTTGGTGGGGGGCGGGGGCTCTCCAAACAAAAAGGTTTGAGAACCACTGCCTTTGGAGACAATGACCATTCTCCCATTTTGCCGATGTGCATATATTCGCTCCCCTCGTCTATGCTTTCGGTAATTCAACACCAACCACTGCTTGATCATACAGGTTGACAGACCAGCTGTTGACCAGCTGAGCCAGAGGTTCCCAATTGGCTCCTCTGGGGAACAGAACCCTCCGGATGTATCCGACGGGCCGGTTGCCAAGGACAGGAGAACAGCGGCGGCCTACCCGCCTGCACATGGCCTGCATCCCCGGCGGGTGCATCTCCTGACCGAGGGCCTGTCGCTGTCCTGCTGGCCTGCTGATTCTGGGCTTGTCTGCTGCTGCTCCGTTACCTTAGACTAAGGTTGCCCAACCCTACTCCTGGAGATCTACCACCCTGCAGAGCTTAGGTACAGCTGTAATTCAACACACCTTGTACAGATAATCAGGCCCTTCAGTAGCTTCTCAATATTCACCATACCAGCTATATTGCAGCTAAGTTTGCTCTAAGACAGTACTGAAGGGCCTGTTTATCTGTATCAGGTGTGTTAATTTGGGCTGAACCCAAGTTCTGCTGTGTGGTAAGGCCTGCCCTGCCTTAGACCCTATTGCATCCAAACTTGAGTGTCTAACTAGGCTGGGGTTCTGAGTAGGGTTACCACCTAATCCATGTCAGAAAGGACACTTTCAGCTAGGACCGTATTTGCAGGCCTCCATTTCAATTAAAAGGACGTGGAATTCACTTAAGCATTGTGTTCTTGCTGCGTGCTGATTGGTCAGTCTCCTGTAATCATGCACGTGTCACTAATGTTAATGTCAAACAGCTGACTGAGTCTTTCAATCACGAAAACAAACCAGTCAAGGCACAAGAAGAACTGAACTTTTTAACCAAGCCCTGCAACCTTTCAGTTTTAACACCCTAGACATGAGCTGTAAAGGATGCCACAGTTATTACCGTAACGTATTTATATACTGATTATGTTCTGCATGGTGGCCTAGTGGTTAGCATTGTTTTCCCACACCTCTGGGACCAGGGTTCCATGGAGTTTGCATGTTGTTATCATGGGGTTTCCCTCTCTGTAGTCTGTTATAGTGGGGTTTCCCTCTCTGTAGTCTGTTATCGTGGGGTTTCCCTCTCTATAGTCTGCTACCGTGGGGTTTCCCTCTCTGTAGTCTGTTATCATGGGGTTTCCCTCTCTATAGTCTGCTACCGTGGGGTTTCCCTCTCTATAGTCTGTTATAGTGGGGTTTCCCTCTCTATAGTCTGCTACCGTGGGGTTTCCCTCTCTGTAGTCTGTTATAGTGGGGTTTCCCTCTCTATAGTCTGCTACCGTGGGGTTTCCCTCTCTGTAGTCTGTTATAGTGGGGTTTCCCTCTCTATAGTCTGCTACCATGGGGTTTCCCTCTCTACAGTCTGCTACCGTGGGGTTTCCCTCTCTATAGTCTGCTACCATGGGGTTTCCCTCTCTATAGTCTGCTATCATGGGGTTTCCCTCTCTACAGTCTGCTACCGTGGGGTTTCCCTCCCTATAGTCTGCTATTAATTATTTTAGCTTTTAACCACGAAAACCTTTTGTTGAAGCCCGTCGACATACAGGATTAGCAGAAGGAAAATGAAAACCAGGCATAAAAGTGCAATGCCTGGCGTGACGGTGATCTGCCGACTGACAGCCGTCCCGTAGCGTAATTACACCTCCTTGAGGTATTATTAGCGCGGTGGTTCTCATACGCCCGCTGAAACACGGAATATCAGTGACGGCCCAGCCATCCCCAGTCAGGATCGCCGTTTCATTTCCCTCCCAGGGCTTTGAACTGCTTCCAGCTGCCATTTGTGTGTCATTCTGAATTATTACATGTGATTTCAGGCAAGACAGGGGACTCTGTGCTGTAGGGGGCAGACATAGCCATAAAATCAGGAGTCCAATTAGAACGGAGTATGAAATAAACCCAAACCGGCTAGTTATCCGTTGGTCCTGAAGGAGTCATTCGGAAAACTTTTTTAATAAGACTTCAGAAGGAGGTTGTATCAAATCCTTTTTACCAAAGCTTTTTTTATTTTTTCAGCTCCGTTCATGGCCACAAAAATACAAGGCTGGGCTCTGAAAACATTTATCAAATGACGCCTCCCCCCCCAACCAAAGCTACGGTTATCCACACTCAGGCACTCTCCCTAAGCCCCCGAAAGTCTGCCCCTTTTCTTATCCCCAATGGGCAGCATCAAACAGTGAACAAAATATAAAAAAAAATAAAAAAGATTGTATATATTAAATAGGGTCAAGCATTCCTGAGAACAGGTGTAGCTTCCTGCTCTCCTGCTTAGCTCGATCAACCCCTCATAAAATCCCCGGGTGACACGGCACTGCTTTCTAGGGACTGTACCACCTGTTCCAGCCCGGGGGATGGGGGGTGCAGCTCTGAGGAATTTCCTTTATTATGGCTGCAGGGTGGCCTGCAGCCTTGCGGAGGTCATCCTCATCAGTGACACCACACAGAATACTGAAGGCCTCATTCACTGAAGCGCGCGCTGGTGCCTTAGACAGGCACGCTTTGCATCTTCGCCCTGCCCGGTGAAAACGGCAGACACGCCTTTAGCTTATTCCCGTTCGTGTGGCTGAGACCCGTGCGCAGCCTTAACTTCAGCCAAAATTAGCGCAGGAAATTGCACGGCTAATGGGAATGTTCAGCGAAAGATAGAGAAATGAAATGGTGATGGAGAGGCGCGGAACGGCAGTGGCGGGCGGCCGACGTCTCGCAGTATTACTTCCATGCATTTCAATGCAGGGCTGGCTAATGTACTAATAAAAAATGCATAGGCGTCTCCTGGTGGGACGGCGGGGCTCTGCTTCACTGTCTGATCGCCGCTGATCGCCCTGAGGGCTGGCAGGGGGCGGGGCCACAGAGCAGCAGCTGCTTAAGAGGAAGAGTCCCTTCTGCTGGGTCATGCTCCTCTTCCATGGATCCTCACACTGCGAAGCTCTGCCTAGGGCCCCTGACATGGCAGGGCCGGCCCCATTGCTCTGCCTAGGGCCCCTGAAAAGGCAGAGCCGGCTCCATCGCTCTGCCTAGGGCCCCTGACATGGCAGGCCCGGCCCCATTGCTCTGCCTAGGGCCCCTGAAAAGGCAGAGCCGGCTCCATCGCTCTGCCTAGGGCCCCTGAAAAGGGAGCAGGAAGAGCGAGGCTGAAAAGGGAGCCCGGCCCCGCGTAGCGCCATCGCCAGGGTGCGCGGGGCGCCCATTGTTCCGAGCGGCAGGAAGTCAGGGAGCCAAGAGGGCGCTAAGCTAATGAGCTCCAATATGGGAAATGGCTGTTTATGTTGTTATGAAATTACAGCCTGTCGAAAGTCAGCTCGCCTTCCAGGACGACGCAAAATAAACACGCAGAGCCAGGCGCTTACATCCATTACGCACATGACTGGGTCTTTATCTCTTTTTTCCATCTTAAATCGTTTATTACTGGCAGGTGCAAGAGGCACACGTGAGAGACGAAGAGGAGAGGAAGGGGCGTGATCCGAACACCTTCCTGTGAGACCCTGAACTGAGCGCGGAAGGGTTAGGGTTAGGGTTGGGAAGGGAGGGAGGGAGAGGGGGAGAGAGAGAGGGGGCGGGTTAGGAAGGGAGGGAGAGAGGGAGAGAGAGAGGGAGGGGGGAAGGGAGGGAGTGAGAGGGGAAGAGAGAAGGCGGAAAGAGAGTGAAGGGAGGGAGTGAGAGGGAGGGAGAGGGGAAGAGAAAAGGAGGAATGAGGCAGAAGGGAGGGAGTGAGAGAGGGAGGGGGAGGAATAGAGGGATGGAGGAGCGAGGGAGTAAGAGGGGAAGTGAGAAGGAGATGCAGAGAGAGAGAGGGGGGAAGAGAGGGAGAGACAGATAGAGTCTCATAATGATACAATAAAAAAGTAATAATAAGGTAACATAGCAAACAGCAGCTACCCTAAACTAGACATTGCACTGAACCAACAGGCTTATCGAAGGATCAAGCAAGGATATCCAGCATAGGCCCTCCTCCTGCTTCTGACTGTCCAATGGGTGACTGCATGGACCTGCCACTCATCTCCGTAACGCTGACATGGACAAAGCCCTCAGGAATTAACACACTTTCTCATCGCTTTCCCTTCATTTTTCCATCAGGTATATCTAGGAGAGGACTGCTGCACCAGGCCGATTCTACCCATACGATCGGGGGGGGGGTGGGGGGGGTTACTTTAAGATGCTATGCATCACAATTTCTGAGAATAATAGTTTCCAAGACACTGCCGTTGGAGAGTCGAGCAGTGATCGAATACAATGAGGCAGCCACATCTCATATCCAGCACGTGCGGGCTAATATTAAAATGTTGTGTGTTAAATCTTTGTTATTGGTAAAACCAAGCACATGCACACACAGACCTGGGAATTGCAGAGCAGAAAATTCTCTGAAGGCACGATAAGAAATACTACGTTGAAGGGTATCATTATCTGATTTTACTGAAATGCACATGAAGACACGAGGCTGCTAGGTTGTTACTTCTCAGTCTACAAACCAGCATGGGGTGTTAATTCTGGCAAATTCTGATAGAAAGAGCTGACAGCCACAAGGCTCACTGTGCACGGGGCCCACAAGGGTTAAAGTGCTTAAGCGTGATGTTATCGGGAAGCAACTAGTTCTGCGCTAATGCTACATTGCTGTGGCCTGTAGAGCGCCGTTTTAAATGCCCTGACGGCGTGATCCGTGGTTTTGAAACAACGCCTATTGATCCAGCAGGACCCCAGACCCGCGAGATAAAGGGGAACCCGCACGGGACACGCTGTCTGTCACCTAATAAGCGTTTGGTAGAGCTGGGCCTAGTGCAGTCTGCTACAGCGAGCACTCTGTCCGGCCTCTCAGCACCGTGGGAGGCCCACATAACAGGTCTCGGGGCGTCCTCAGATCTGCCCGAGCGATAAAGTGCTTGGCTCCAAAGCAAAGCACAGTGAAGAATAAAAGGATAAACCTTCATGCTACGTACAGCATAATACTTATACACACTATATGTGTGTTTTAATACCATTAGTCCTTTTCGTCGTAATAAAAATAATGTTTTTATGTGATGCTGTGATATTAAGCCTTTGGGTAAAAGCCAGGGATGGGAACAAGTGACTCTATGATGAGTCTGAGTCAAGTCTCGAGTCAAAACATTGCAGTCTGAGTCAAGTCTCAAGTCATGTGCTATCAAGTCCAAGTCAAGTCTAAGACTTTACATAATTCTTGCTGTCAAATCACAAGTCATCAAATGTCACTGAAGTCCAAGTTGAGTTGCAAGTTATGCAACTCAAGTCCCTACCTCTGTCAGTTTTTTACCTTTAGTGAGTAAAACTTGTTTCAGCAAAAAACCACCATAGTAATAGGTAATAGGTTAAGTCCTTCATAGGCAGAGATAGGTTGAAAAGAGGTTCTCCACTCTGTTATGATTGTCCTCACACAGGTTTTACGTCCATGTATATGCAGGGAGTGTCAGGCACACTGGTCAGACGATCGCCACGTGGACCCGGAAGTAGACGATCGTTCAGGAGATAAATAGAGGAACACTTCATCCAATAACCGCTCAGTCACTGTGAAATGATCCATTCCCTTTCCGATCACCATGCCCGTACTGTGAGTACTCCAGTCTTTGGTTCTATCTCTTTGATTTTATGTGCATTTAGAACACAGATTCCGGTGGGAATCTCTACTCTTTATTTAAAGAGCGTTATTATAATAATCGCATGGTTCTCCTACCTCTTTGCGTAAACTCCGGGGGTTACCATCCACGCTACATGGGCTATCCGCTGTCACCAGTCTATTCCAGTGTTCTGCCCAAATTCCTGATAGGGAGTAATGCATATTTCCAACAAACTATCAAAGGAAGCCTTGCATTCAGCCAAATGAAAATGCAGACAGCAGAGAAATAATATGTCATGAAATTATTAAATTAATGTTATGGTATCCAGATGGGGGACTATAACCTCAAGTCTTCTCAAGGGTCCAAGTCATGTCTAAGTCATGTCTAAGTCTTTAAATTTGTGACTTGAGTCCGAGTTGATTTGCAAGTGGTCAGTGACTCGAGTCCCCACGTCTGGTAAATATTTATGATAATCACATACATTTTTCATACAAAACCCTAGAACTGTGACCCATAAGTTACAGTTGAACACCAGAACAAACAAACACTGTCTATTCCCATTAAGGATCGGTGGCGCAGTGACACTCCCCCCCAAAAGCAACGCTAAACACAGAGGGGAGCCACTTAGCAGACTTCTCTCTCATAAGACACGATGTGACACAGTGCCAGCATCAGAAGGGGATATTGCAGCTCATCGAGGCTCTAACGAACTACAACACATGCAACGCGAGACCTGAAACATGGGCATGTTTGTCCCCCGTTTTCCTGTGGGTACATGTGAGGTACAGTACCAGCCAAAATCCGCCTAGAGTATTGAGTGTCACATCACATGACCTGGTCACCTGACCTAAATACAATAGAAATGGTTTTGGTTGGAGTTTGACCAGAGATTGAAAGAAAAGCGGCCAATGAGAGCTCAGCATATACTGTACAGTATGTGGGACCTCTTTCAGGATATCTGGAGAAGCATCCTAGGAGGCCACCTATGAAACTGGTGTAGAGGAGACAGTAGGCTCAGCCGGTCCATGGTGGCATTGGGATTAAGAGCCAATGGTGGGATCACTCTGCTAACCCAGGGATTTGAACCGGCAACCTTTTGAGTCCCAATCCACCGATGCCTCCCCAACAAATTATAATTTTTTGTTAGATAACTTTTTCGGCCAATGCATAATTCCATTTGTGTCATTTAATAGTTTTGATATATTTATTTAAAATGTAGAGAACAGTACAAATGAACCTTCTTGTGAGTTTGTCCAAACTTTTGACTGGTACTGTAGCTGGCAAGTGAGCATTAACAGTCTGATTTTCCACCATGGTGGCTCAGGATGGACCCTGGAAGCAGTTACGGTTTTGTACATATCACACTGTTAATCTGCCTCACTCTCACGTGTCAGTGAACCCAGACAAAAGGATGAAATTGCCCAGCCTTTGGTTTACCTGGTTCCCATTCAGCTGAGCTGGGCCTCCCTGGAAGTTCACACATCATCGGAGTAAAACTCACATTCACGGCTCTTGTTCCAACAACAATTAGCTGAACAGCAGGTCGGCTGGTGCCGGTTTGCGTCAGTGTTTTCACTACGTGCACGAACTGACCATCTGAGGGAGCTTGGGCTCTCGCAAGAAGCTTGGCAAAGGGTGGTTGTGTCGGGCATTATCACGAGACACCCAAAAGCCGCACATTACCATCTCAGGAGGAAGCCTCGAATCACAACTGTCTCTGCACAAAAGCAACCCCCCACGGCTGGGCGAATGCCCCACGGCCAGGCAGTAGATGTGCGTTTCCGCATTAAGCCTCGCAAACATGTTCCTTGCATCATTAACATGCGCTCACTGAAAAAAATAAGCAAATAACAATAATAAATAAATAAACGCCCGAGGTCTGTGTTAAGCACCGTTTGGAATCTGAAACCGAACGTTCAGCTGCATTTAATAACATCAGACCCACTGCGTGAATAATTCATGGCGACCGCAGCAGCGATCCGCAGTGCTTACAGCACGATAATCTCCCGGGGAGACGCGCCCGGGTGTGGGGATGGTATGGGGCTGGCCCCAACGCGGGGGGGGGCATCCACGCCGCTCCTCGCCAACCGCCGCAGGTGTGCCCCACTCTCCCGGGTGATTCGCAGCCTCTCCGTCGTTAAAAGGAATACCAATTAGCTTAAACAATAAACAGCCACGTTTCTAAAAACTTAATAGGTTCTATCATGTTTTTTCTACGTTATTACGGTAATTCGTCCATCTGAAATGTTTGAACCTAGGAGAAGTGAAACCTTGGCTACTTTCTACAGCCATTGTTTGAATCACTCCCGGCTTGTCTTGATTAAATAAGGGCTGATCAAACTGAACTAGTAATGAGTAAATATTATGGTTGGATAATTATATGAAAAATTAATGGACACTTGAAAGCTTGTGTGATTATGGAACAAGAAATCTGACTTAATTAATGACACAGCTCAGAGTAAATTGATTAACGCCACACAGTGACTGATATTCGCTCGATACCTCGATGATGTTTGTCTCGCAGCCATTAATAATAGAGAAAACATTCAAGGCTCAGTGAGAAAATCCACCTGCTAGGATGAAGAGGAATAGCGAATGATGCAGTACCTGCCGCAGGTACTTTGAACCATCAATGCGAACGACATTAATAACTTTTGTGACCTATGTGGGAACACATCACGGGTAATTCTCCCCAAAATGCCTTTTCTTTCTGCCCCTTCACAGGTGATCCATCGGGGCGCCCACTTTGGCTTAGTCACTGGGCAGAGCGACCAACAATCACCCGCCATGCATGGTCCGCGTATCCATGGTAACCAGCGCGGCGGCAGATGCAGCCAAGACGGCTGCGCGCCTCGGAGAAGATGATTGGCTACCGCCGTGGCACATTTTTAATGATGCGATGCATACTTAGGCTGTTAGATGTGGGCTTTAATAACGGTTATCTGCAAAGGGCGTTTGGGAGTTTGGACTTGCTGAGAATGGGTCGCTTTGCTGAGGCGTTGTTTTGATGAGGCCTGTATGGGGCCAGCTGGGCAGACACATGGGCAAACGGCACAGCGGGGGGGCATTGACTGCCGAGAAGCTGAGACAACAGACCGTGGATGGAAAGACTGGGGGGGACCAGATGAGGAGCGGGCACCGCCTGGGAGATAGCACGGACCGCCCTGCAGACCATGGGCCCCATAAATGTACACGACGTGGAGCCAGAGAGTGCAGCTGCAAACATCAGGACAAGTCTGTGGGCCTCCCGTAGCTGTGCGATCATCCTGGCACTCAGACCGTACTGAGGACCACCAAGCGACTCCAAGGAGAATAAACTCAGCCAGTGCCACTCCTGTCCCACTCCTGTCCGTCTGACGGCTGGGCTGCGGGTAAAAGAGGAGGCGAGTGCCTTTAACATAATGTTCTCTCTTTCTAAGTTAATTTACCTGCTTTTATTTAGACTTTTATGGCATCAGATGTTCTTAAAGACCCTGGGGAACCTAAAACGGTCCACGTTTTTGCTCCTTTCCAGCTCCCTGTCAAACAGTCCATATTCTTGACCAGGAGTTAGGAGGGAGTAAAGATGTGGACCGTCTGTGGGTCCACAAGGACCGGATTGGGAAACACTGCTCTAGAGAGTGAGTGACTGAACAAGCATGGAAGCATGGCCGTTTTTGTCGTTTGTTTTCGCCGGCATTAATCCAAGCAATGCCAGCTTTTCAACAAGACTGCGATTCGCTGTCCGCCATTTTGAATGGTATGAAATGGAGTAATGATAGGCAGGAATCAATGCTTTCTATTGGTCAGAATGAAATGGAGACTGTCGGGGTGGGGGGGGGGGCGGCAAAGGTTATCATCCTCATAGCCAAAGACACGCTCCATGCTTTGCACAAACAAAGATTCGCACGTGGATTCGCACCAGTGATTTCCATCAAGATAATTAAGTCAGTATCACACCCAGCCCATATCTGAGCAGCGTGAGCAGCAATGTAATTATTTAATTCAGACGGGGGGAAAAAACTGAAATTGCGTAGCACATCAAAGGCGCGTACTTGAGAAAGGTATAGTAATGGAAGGGGGTTTGCAGTATGTATTGACATATGCAGTCACTCAAACGGCAAGATTAAATTAGCCATTTTCACTAGTGGCCTGTCACAAAGCACTTAACATAAATCACTTTCTACAGGTAATAACAGTAATAATAAAATGGATAAAACCCCTGGGAAATGTAACAAGACCAGGCAGAGATACTGCAAACAGGTGTAAGTGTAGTGGGGAGTACAGAGCCACTGAATGGGGATGGGGGG
>JAODKM010000035.1:5424209-5455556 GCA_026780845.1 Petrocephalus sullivani | reverse complement strand
TCTCCCACCCCCCCCCCCCCCCCCCCCCCCCGATATTGTGACAGCAGGATTAGACTAATTGCTTCCACAACGGCACACAGTGTCTTGGGGATTATTGGACAGTTCATAGGGATTCAGTGCCCTTAACATGACTGCGTCTCGCCATGCTGACTGGTTCGGGATAGATGTGATATTTGGACACATTCACAGCCTTTTATAGCATTGTCATTATCATATATTTAGGCACGAACGACACACGCCCACCACACGGACTCTGCTCCCAGCCCTGCTGTGGGAAATGCCCGATGGAGGTTGGGCTAATGAACCGCTGGCATGGTGGAGCTGTTCGGCCAATCACAGGCTGCCATTTGAGGGAAGACCCGCCCCTAGACAGGCCGACTCCATGGCAATATGCGGGGTCCAGAGAGCTGGTGGACATTAGCGCACAGCCCCGCACTGTCAAAGTCAGACGCCATATTGCCAAGCATCGCCGTGGAAACGACGGCTTCTAAAGGAGCGCATGCTATAGACCAGAGAGACCCGTCGCACAGAAACGAGCACTCTTCTCATTCACGGAGCGCTGTGGAAACAAGCACAGATCCGCCACCTTAAATAGCATGAAAATAAAATCCATGAAGTATTAAATACAGAGACAAATACAATACCTGGAATTCCTCAGCTCGCCTTAATCTTCAGAATGCCCTTACGCCCCCAAACGCCCCGGGAGAAGGAAGCCTACACAAGTGTACGTTTGTCTGTGCAGAGGCACGGAGATCAGGGCCCTTGAGCACAGCTCGGCGGACCTTCTACTAGACAAGTGAAACTCATTCTGCATTTTACACACCTTAGATTAAGAGTCTTTGATACGTAGAAAACGATCAAAATGCTGCAAATGTGCTATTAAGTATATATACTGTAATTATGGCAGTCTGAAGTCCTGTTCTATCTATATTGATTCAGATGTGTTTATTCGAATCATTCACAACATCAAGAGACGGCATGGTTTATTGATCATTTGAAAGAGGTCATCAGTGGCAGCTACTAATGTGTATTACAGGCTCTGGGAGATTCTCTCTCAAAAAAAGAGCATCTCATAAAAGCTAAATTACCTCTGGCTACTTTATTCTTCACACTGCAGTGATTTTGATATATTTGTTATTATTATTATTAATAATAATAATATAATAATATAATAATAATCATCATCATCAACAGTTTCACATTCATTAAGGGGATTTAAAACACCAAACATTAGACAGAATCTTACTGACTAGGAGCCGATTCTGAATCATCTTGCTTGCCTAAATCTGAGCTTCTTGCCAGCTCTCTGCCTTGGGCCCATTGGCCCGAAACTGACCACTAGTGCCAGGTGACCTGCCCAACCCTCTCGTGTTCTGATTGGCTTAAAGCACTGCGTTCCTCACATGCACCTGTAGGTGGCGCTCTCTCGCACCAAGCCTGGCCCTGAGCAGGAGGGGAAGGACCACTTGTATTTGCTTGAAAAGAGATAGGAGAGCCGGAAGGCCTGTCCTCAACCTGGCAGCCACTTTCTTCTGGATGCCACATATATCATTCTCTCAACTTCATGTGACCAGCAGTGGTGGCCAGAACCCCCCCCCTCCAGGGACTGCGGTGCTCACGCTGGCTTTAGAGCACGTGCCGTGTCGGGCAGCACGCTCGGATGCTGGCCAGGCCTCCTTTGTGTGACGGCGCGTGAAGGCTAGCTTGGCCACTAACAGATGTTCGCGTGCCTCTTCACAGGGTCCAGACATGTCCAAATTGGAAATTACCTCCGCCCCCGTTATTTGCCGCGTGACGAGGCCACCTGCAGTTCCTGGCCCATCAAAGGGCTGCCTGCGGCAGAGCAGATAAGCAGGAGCGTGACCACCTTCACGTCGCAGGCACGGAGCACCCTGCCGTGTCCCGGTCGGCCCAAAACCAGGACTGAAGCGTGGGGCATGTCGATCCACGACCGCAGACTGGCATGGTAAACCCTGCAACGCTCTTCCTCTTCCTGGGTGGTGCCGCTGGATTGTTTCCCAGCATCCTCTGCAATGAAGCGCTTTGTCCTAAAGGCAGCCTAACCAACAGCCAATGAAAACGGATCATGTGCCATGCTGGCTATATCCCACATGGAAGAACAACCGCTTGACACTTAACCTGATGACGAAGGCAGGCATCTGGAGGATGGGGTATGATATGGTCCGCGATCCCTCCAGAGTCGCACACAGGGGTTACCGGAGTTCATGTCAGTCAGCTGGACAGATCTCATATTTACTACATGATGGTAGGGGTATTTCATAGCCCCCTACAGCTCTCTCTGCTCACTAAAAATCAGAACCACAAACAGAAAAAACTGGAAACACAGGAATGCAGCCTTATTCCACCCTGTGTTTTGTGTGATATTATTTTTGTGTAGTGAGATACTAACCCCCAGCTCCCATCATGAAGAAAGTTGTGCGTTTCTTGATGACTACATAATTAATGCTTTTGAGACAAGCAGCGTTAATAAGGTGTAGAGGCCTCAAAGGTAAATAATGCACAAAGAAGACACACAGACACACACATGCACAGAGAGAGAGCCTGACACACAGACATGCCTCTGAATTAGGCTCTGCTCCACATCACAGAGGTGTGATGCAACGTGGGACTTTCTGGGGTAACACCAAGCTCTACCTGCGGGTCTACAGTCCAGGGAACCTCAGCAAAAGTTACAACCCACTGCAGCTGCCCCCCACCCCCCCAGCATGAGGACGCTTCCTTTCCGGTTTGGATGTGCCTCCCCTCAGGATCACATACGCCAACATTTTCGTGAGACAGGTGGGGGGGGGGGAGGGTTGCTCCGCCTGGCCTGAGATTTTTGCCCGGGTGCATACAGGAAGATACACGGTGTCTGATTAAATGCGACGCGGCGGCATTCAGGCTGCCTGACCGGGGGAACCGCTGCCTACACAAGGGGGAGAGCAAACCCATTAAAGGCGCCGAGGCTCCATCGCATTCGCAATTTTGTTTTTCTGAAGGAGCGATGTCAAAGAGAGGCCAGAGTCTTTCAAGTTGGAACCAAAAAGCCAGAGGTTACTTTGCGGCCTTTGGGAGGCGCTGTTGGCCCCTCCTGTCCACTTCGTTTTAATTATTCAGAAGCCGCTCATTTATGTAACATGCAGCCAGACGCCCTTTTATGTCTCTGATCGACCCACCGTTCCTCATCCGTACCGGTTCCCGCTATCAGAACTCAAAGGATTCAGACACACAATGGAGAGTACCCACAATGCACCTCTGCCTCTTACATAACGCATTTTAATAGCCGCGGGTGGACGGGGGTCTGCGGTGCCCCTGGTGACGGCGGTATCCACGTCGGGGGCACGCTCGTTGCGGGTGTTAAAGTGCAGCCATAGTGAAAAATGTCAATTAGCAGATTTCGGTGGTGGAGATAACTGAAAATCACTTCAGCGCCGGTGATTAATGAGAGTTTAGCAGGAAGCACTCAGCATAATGAAAAGGAAACCTGGGAGCAGAAGGCATCCATGCCGGTGACGGGTTTGAGGTCAGGTGACCCTGGCGTCTGGACCCAGCTGCTCCGCCCACCAGCCGAAAATGCAGCACGTCTTACGGCTCGCCTGCACCAGGTGAGTAGGCCGGTGGGGGCGCCGTCTGTCCTCAGAGTCTTGTAGGCCCAGTCGCACCATTTGTCCTGCCATCTGATATCCAAGGCATGCGGTAGCCCGACGAAGGTAGCGAGGAAGAATTTGTGATGTCCATTCACTGATAGTGCTCAGTACGGCAGAGCGCCTCACAAGCCCCGCCCGCCACCGCATTCATCTAAAATCAACAGAAGCTGGCCTCACTCATCCCAGAGACATCAGGGACACGTCACGGAGATGACACGCTCCCGTCCCGTGTCAGCCGCCTCGCCGCACGTCAGTCACGTTTGTCGTCAGCGCTGAATTTTTCCTCTGCCAGCGTTTGACACCCCTGTCAGCCAGCAGCCATGGGGCATAGATGGAGCCCAAACCCTCTCGCTTTTGGTACCCACGTCCAGGTTCCGCAGTCTGTGTGGGGACCGAACGTGGTGCCAACAAGCCCAGAAAAACTGCAGGTTGTGAAAACATTGGCTCCGCTGATGACTAACGTTGTTTTTGAATTAATGTCTTTCATATCGGAAAAAAAAAGTTACAAAGGATGACTTACACGGAGGCGGCGGCCAGCCGGCAGGATCACAGATACGTGCGGGTGCGTGTGCGCTGGCTCCAACGACAAATCAGTGGGACAGCCATCTCCTGTGTGCGGTAAACACACTTGTGTGGAGAACAGAAGCTCCGCGTCGTCAGAGGCCCGGTGGCGTCCATTAATTCTGACTCAGAACACCATTAATCAAAGGGGGATTGAAGCTTCCCTATCAAGTAAAGCCCCTCAGAAAAAATCCGCTCAGCACGAACCCCACCCCTATTCTACAGGGACATGCGTGTGTGAGCGGGGGCCCTGGCAGTAGTGGGGACCTGGTCCCTCTTCCCCCGCTGGCTCCCCAGACATGCCACCTCCCCAGGTCCTCGTCATGCCACCTCCCCAGGTCCTCATCATGCCACCTCCACAGGTCCTCGCCACCCCTCCAAACCCCAGACCCTCTTCATGGCCTTCTGCAGGTCACCCAGATGTGGCCAGCTCTGCCAACCCCCCCCCCCCCCCCCCCCCCCCCCCCCCCCCGGCCCCGCCGGCCTTGGGCGGGGCCGCGGGGGGGGGGCGGCCGTCCGCCCCCCAGTGGTGGCCAGCTCTCCCACCCCCCCCCCCCCCCCCCCCCCCCGGTGGAGAGGGCTGTGCCGTGATTGGCTAGGAACAGGGAAGTGCTTGACGCATTTGTGCCACAGATGGCCGCGTCTCCCCCCGGGCCTGATACCAATGAATGCGCGAGATGAATGCAGCAATGAAGCACAATGGAGCGGCATCTCGCGCTGCCCCCGCCCCCCTGCCACGTCATTTCAATTACGTGCGAGCTTTATCAGCCCCAGCTCACAATTAGCTCTTGTAATTGACTCTTAATAATTCTCCAAGCATGAAATGCACCATTCAAAATAACGATAATATAAACTACCTTCTACAGCACGATAGGCGTTATCTTCACTCCTCCCTCCCCCGAAATCTCCCTGTGGAAAAATACTTTATATCTAGTATTTAACCTGGGGGGAGAGAGGCGCTTTCGGCATCTGCTGAAGATTGTGTCAGCTGAGAAAATTACTGGCCCAAAATTGGGAAAAATAGCTATATATATGAATAAATGAGGAGAAAAGGCATTTCTGGGGTGCGGAGGAGCACTGTCCCATGTCTGACAAATACCCCGCACTGCCTCCCCATTAATCCCCCCCCGACACCTGCACCCCTTCTGCCTGGCTCACTTTTTCATACGAGTGGTATCCATCCATCCACAATACATATGAAATTGCAAGGGATTCGTCCGTCGAATCCAAGTTGACCTTTAACCTTTGCTCATGCCCAGAAATACTATATGGCATGATCACAAAACGCAGGATAATTTATAGCGATGGTGTAGCATCTCGCATGAGGATGCCCTTGCTCTCCGCCCTGACGGACACCGGTGTCACGTCCCAGGTGCTTCCCAGGAGAAGCCGGACTCCTCTGCATCCCAGCACTGGATTATGGAATGGTTACGGATGGGTAAACTGGAATGCTGCTGTGATATAATAAATTATGAGATGCAGGTCACTATTGGACCTATTATCCAAAGTTAGGAGCATGCTGAAGGCATTTCACCGCAGATGTAAACACATCCTGAGAAGTACCTTTGCCCAAGAAATCGGCTTTGGGTTCCTGGAGCCTCGGTAGAGCGTGTGCGATACGCGCTGATTCAGGGTTCGAGTCTCCGCCATGACTCCATGCGTGTGGAGTTTGCATGTTCTCCCCGTGTCGTCGTGGGGTTTTCTCCAAGTACTTGGTCCCCCCCCACAGATGGTTGTTCCCTGCCTTGTGCGCCTGGAGACCCCGAATGGGCCAAGCGGTTACAGAGAATGGCTGGATAGATGATTACTTACATGTCTGTAAGCCAGTGTCTCTGAGCGCTTTCACGCCTGCGCCTTGCCGTAACCCACGGCGACGCCGCCGATTGGGAAGAGTCCGGCCAATCGGGATGCTGCTTTTGGAATAAATCACAGAGGCAGCCTCCCCCTCCTGGCCGTCAGCTCCGGGACACCCATACATATTTGTCTGCTTCACCCCGCCCACTCTGCAAAGAAGAATTATGGGATGTTTTGTGGAAATGCACCCATATGAGTGCTTTATTAAGGTGAATCCTGTAATGAGAATTAAACTGCCTGTCACATGGGGGGGGGGCACAGACTGGCTCAAAAGAAATGGGCTGTGATCCTCTTGCAGGGCATGTCTCCGGGGTCCCGTATGGTGTCCTGCCATGCTGCCAGAGGAGCATCCTTTATCTATACACACATAAGCAGAGCGCTCCCTTCAATATCCTTCTAATAACAGTTACACAGGTGCTAGTGGACAGTTTTGGGAAATATTTGCTCCCTTGCCTCACGTTGATTATCCCAATAAAGACACCAGTGTCTGTGCTGGACATCAGGGAGTGCGCATCGGAAATGCCAGCCCCCCCCCCATCTGGTCGGCGCTGAGCGTGAGAGAGAGAGTGCTCTGTGCTGGCAAGCAGGGTGTCCCTAGGTTCAGGGGGCTGGGGACACAGTCACGGCCTAGCTGGGGACTCCCGGCGCTGCCCGTGGACAGTGACGACCGCGGCGTGGTACTGGGGGCAGCTCGGCGGGCTCAGCAAGGGCACGTCCCGTCCTACAGGCTTCCAGAAGATCGCGACCGCCTGCACGTTATCGGGAAAGCTTCGTCATCTCACCAGCTGCACATACACATCATACACAGATAGGTGGCGCTCTTCACGCGAACATACTGCCCACCTGCCAGCTAGCGGCACAGCGGATAAGGAACCGGGAGCGACCAGAGATGTTACACTGGCAATGATTTATTAGTCCGGTTAGATAACAGTACCAATAAAATAATAGCAGGTCTTTATCAGCGTACATCTTGAAATAGCAGACCTCACAAATTCCTCTCTGTTCTGTTCCGTTTCAGACATGATGGAAATATTTATCTCCGAGCACCCAGAGGGGGCGTCATGGGAAGGGTAACTGGCAGGTGAGCGAGTATCGGTGGAGAGGGAGAGGGAAGAGAGAGACACGCTTGCCTGCAGCACGCACACACACACACACACACACACACACTCACATACAGGCGTTTGTATTCCAATCTGAGTGAGGACCGTCCATTCATTTCCTAATCCCAATCATGACACCCTTAACCCATACCCAGCCCTAACGATAACCATAAGTAACCAAACAAAAGTAGTGAGGACCGAAAAAAATGACCTTTCTAGTCAATTTTTTGAGGATTTCCTATACTTGTAAGGTCCTTTGGTCCTCACAAGTATAAAAAAACCTGTACACATACTGTACACACACACACATACACACACACACATCCCTAAGAGTATTAAAGCATCACACTGATATCTAACCACACCAGTACTGGGCTGATCATGCCCCTTTTCTGTAGGCACATGTTATTTAATGATGAGAATGGGATCTGCAATTATAGGAAGGCATAAAGAATGTGTACAGACTCACATAGCCCAGAATGCAGCCTTAAAATGTACTTCACACCAGCATTCACACACATACCGTGTCAGCTGACATAGTTATGGCAGCATTTAAATGGATCGCAGCCATTTTCGATATTTTGATTTACTATTACAGTGGACTCGATAAACCCATTCAAACTTCAATTTACATAATAAGGCAGGATTTGCTAGGAGTAAAGTGTTTATGTGTCCAGACACATGGCTGAAGAGCAAATCTTCACATTTCTGTGTAATTTTAAAGAGAAACAGAGCATTTAAAAACAGCACCATTTGAAAGGGACTTGGGCTGTCTGCATGATCCCGTTGTATAACAAGCGTGCATAACAAGGCTTCAGGGCTGAACAGAGGACTGAAAAAGCACAAAAAAAAAATGATGGGGTCACGTAAATCTGTCAACATTGCTCGTTTTAAAACCAGTGGTGCATTGTGGGTAATACAGCGTGTTCATCACAATGCCCTTAATCATGTGACTAAGACCGTCGGCGTTTGTTGCTACCTCCCTACGTCGTTTTTCCCTGCTGTTACCATTCACTCCGCAGCATTAGATAACGTGATAATCCCCATAGAAGCTGATTTACGTTCTTCCGCAGCAATATACTATGGAGAACATCTACTCCAGCTGTTGAACACCGTGTGTGGAAATCCATGCAAACAAAAATAAAGTTTTAGTTCAGGTAAACACATTAGGTCTCAGGTGTCATTCTGCCCACTCATACGAGTCCTGACAGGAAAACTGGGTGCTTGCAATATGCTCTCTGCCTCACGAACACGCAGGACAAAAACTGCCAATCCACCAGACAGATAAATGTTAAAGTAAATTACGGGATGCAGGTCACTATTGGACTTAATATCCAAAGTTAGGAGCATGTTGAAGGCATTTCACCGCAGATGTAAACACATTCTGATAAGTACCTTTGCCCGACAAATCGGATTTGGTTTCCCGGCGTCTCCGGGGACAGCGTAACGTGATGTACGACACGCACTGGGGAGCAGAGATCTCTTGCTCACACTCAACCAGCCGCGACATCCCCTGAATCACGGCGATAACGGCACCCTGCACCTCGGCGTCCTGGGAGCGCCCATCAATGCACCCCTGGGGCCTGCAGCTGCTATCTCCTCATTGCGGACGGACGCCAGGTGGTTACGCCGGCCCGTCACATACACGTGATTAATGACACTGGCCACTGCGCCGGCACTGGCAGACACTCTTTACAGCGACCTGGCTGGGCCTGACAACACGGTAAAAGTGCCCCCCCCCCCCCAAACCATCAAAGGAAGATGAAGACTGAAACCCTGAAAAACACTAAGAAGAAATAATTCATATAGAATTATGTTTTTCCGCATGGAAGCCTATAAATCATTTAAAATGCAGAGACACAATATGCTGCATGATCTGACAAGTACAGCATGCAAGGATTCATGAGCCCAAAAATAAGAGGCTGGGGAATTTCAACGTCTTAATCAGAGCCCTACACATTCCAAAGGGAGACGTAGGATTTTCATGGCAAGGCTACTCTCATAGAAATCACAGCCTTGCCTGTACACCATTTACAATGCAGCAAGGTTAAATGTAAACACATAATGGAATCTAGACAAGAGGAGAGCAATAAGCAGAATGCCGTCCAGCAGCGCGGCACGCTGTCCAGCCCGACACACGGGGCAGAAACATCTGCTCGTGGCCAGATAAAGCCTCCGGAAAAGCTGCCAGATTAGCAGGCGGCTGCCCGCCGCGAGCCGCGAGATGGTGCGCAGAGATGCACGGCCACCTTCCGCCCCTCCTGCCACCAGACACCAGCCCTGGCTTCCCGGGTTACTGGCGGCGGCTGGCTAATCCGTGCGAGGCGGCTTAATGACATGGCAGAGCACGTGGATAGCGGATGTTAACTGCTGACACGGCAATTAAGCACCGCAAAGACACACAAAACGACAAGGACCGCTCCTGAACGCCGGTACACAGAGGCGGAAAGTTCAGGTCCAGAGAGCAAAAATCCAGACCAAGATTTTTTTTTCAACCAGCCGGTTCAGTATTCTGTGACTGTGACTCTTTATACTCAACTGGTTGGTTGAAACAGCTAAAGGACATTTTAACATTTATTCATCTCACTGACGCTTTTCACCAAAGCAACTTATGAGAAGGCGGATGGAATCTGAACCGACTGTGCTGTGAACTTTCAAGACAATGTCGTGGTAGCCCACATTTAGGGGCTACTTCTAGACTGGGTTGTGGGGGGACCTGAGACCTATCCCAAAATGCAAAGGGCACAAGGCTGGGGTACACCCTGGAAATGATGTTTCACGTGCTCCTGAGCTGGGTTACTGGCATACTGATGGAAGAACCGCGTCATGAGGGGAAGGTAGAGAGGAAGACGGTGACCGATGCCAAAGCAAAGATTACAGTGAGGTGGGCTCTGATCCTAGTGGAAAGTTCTGGTAAAAGTCTAACACGAGAGTGTCAAGTACATTGTCCTGGTCTTCTGCAGATTTCCCGGGATCCAGGCCAACTTCTGATCCATGGGGGGAGGGGTATAAGTCCTGGGCAGACTATCATTTTGCAGAATGACACAGATACCCCCCCTACCCTTGTCTGTTTCTGCAGCCCCCCACCCTTGTGTTTTGTCACCATCCCATCATTAATTTTTGACATGGACTCTCTTGAATGAGTCACTTCCAAGAGAGTAGCAACAGATTCCAGGAAATTAATATCTCCGACCGCGCTGAGGACCAGGCTGCAGATCGAGGGCAGAATGCCTTTAGATACGCCGGCTTAGGAACAGCAGTTAGGAGGCCGTCGGAGGGAGGACACTTTTTATACAAAAAAAGCTGCTCCTCAACCCAACAACCCCATGGTCATGACCGTGAGATCCATCCCCAATCTACTTTGCGTCAAAGGAAGGGAAGGTAGGCGAAAGTGGGACTACCGGTATGGTGGCTTAGGTAAAGGTCAAGCCGAAGAGTGGCGATAAGCAAGCCAAACAAAAGCCAGGCCGCTAATCTGAGCGAGAGAAAGAGAGAGAGAGAGAGATTTCTAAGAGACTTTGCTATTTTCAGCATCGTACGAAATAAGGATGAGAGATCTGGCTCCCAACAAGACGGATGTGACGGTCTAAGTATCTTCTGATGGCTGGGATGAAAAATCTAATGGGAGATCCGGGAGGGTACTGCCCTCAGCCATCGGTTTAATCAGTCGGCAGTTTTCCGACAATCGATATGTGAGCTAAACTGAAGGACTAATGGGCAGAGTATATATTAAATTAAACAGGCAGATTATGTAAGCAAACAATGAAGGCTTTGGGCTTATTAAAATATGCCGCTTATCGAGTCCTGGCCATTAACTAACGATAAGAAAAATTACCTTTTCCCCTTATCAGACAGCATCGGAAAGAGGCAGATCCTCATGCAAAGTCCAATTATCTCCCCTTCCTTGTTTTGTGGTCTTTTCTCATTAAACGGCCTATTAAGGAGCTGCCCTTCTTCCCTGGTACTGAGATCAAAGCCCCGGGCTGCGTCGGGCTCGCCGATAACAGGAGTCTCCATCTGGGGCTCTCAGACGGCCAGGTGTTAGCAGGAGGCTGCAGACCCAGCACCCCGGCCCCAGCGCGTCGACAGCAGCGCGGGCACTACCACGCTCGGCAAACGCGTGCTGACAGCCTCCTGCTGCATCGGGATTTTTCAGACAAACCTAAGCACTCTGCGAGAAGCCCAACTTCCGCTTATTAAATGGAACCGTGCCAGCGGTTTGAGGTCGCAATGCATCTGTTTGAGGACGTCTACTCATATTGAAAATTAGAAATTCAATAAATTGCGCTAAGCATTTTTAACCAGGGGCTCTTTCAAATAATAAACATCTATGTGCTGTACACAAACATTAAAATTTCATGCACTTCTCCGCATCACATTAATTACTGCGGGACGTGTGAGTTAAACTTGTGGGAAGTTAATAGCTGATGTTCTTCTTTTGTACGTTCTCATCTATTAAAGAATTTATACAGCCTTCAACGAAGGGAGGACAGGCCACAGAGATCTTCCCAAAAACCACAGGTAACTAGGTTTGCCACTTTCCATTTGCAGAAATTAGGGACACCATCCCTGAGGTCCCCAACAATAAAAATTGCAAAGCAGGGAGGTCTAGACTGAATTGAATTACATTTCGGCCCAGATACAAGAACAGGACACTGCAGTTTATTTCCCCAATATGGGATATCGCATAAAACATGGGGTGGGAGGCATGGCCAGGCGGGACACGGGGCACGTAGCTGTACTATTAGCCAATCGGTGGGTGCAGAAGGTGGCAGAAGCCCCCACACACTCGAGTATCCGACAAAAAAAAACGATTTGGAGACTTTCTGGAGGAATTTAGTTGTCCCAGAAACACTAGCCAGTCAGGAGACAAGAAAGACAGTGGAAATAATGAATGCCCCTGCCCATTTTGATGGCTGTGCTTTGTTGGCTCGCACGGCCCTCACCCATCGCGGCAGACCATTCCCCGCACACCCAACAATTTAATAGCTTCATTGCCTTCATCTTTTCTATGAAAAATGAATGACAAGTGGAATAATATAAACATCCCTCATGGTATAAACAGAATATAAATTCAATTTAATGTCATGGCAAAGAGTGCTATTGTGCTGTGGGCAGAGAGTGATGCCAGCGCCGGATTCCGTGCACAGGAAGGGTGACTCTGCATCTCCACGCCCCGATTCAGACGGAATATTAAAGTTAATGGAGGCCATGGACACACTGTCTTATCTGCTAAAACAGATACTCTTACTTGCTTATTTGTTCACTTATGTGCTAATTTTTTTTTTTCACAGTTTTAAAGGAAATGTCGTCTCGGGTTTTTCGAAGGATGGGGAGCCACCTCAGTCAGCTTCTCCAAATCCCCGCTGTGCTGGATTGGAGGCCTTCATGGTGCCAGAGTCTCGGCGGTGGTGGTGCAGCCATCGCGCTTATGGATCGATTAACAAGGCGGCGGGATGCCTGAAGTGGGCCGGTACTCACCACTACATCCCAGTGCTTCTTTGTCATTTTTCTTCAGAGTACCGGGAACACTTCATCCACGTTGTTGCCTCTCATAATCACCCAGAGCGAAGAACGAGGCGAGCACCTCTTTTTTTGCACTCCAAGCACTTACCGTTTTTGAATTCCTTTTACCATTGAGGACGCGGCCCCAGAAGTCTTGACTTGACCTGTATCTCCTCAGTACGACCTTAATTTATGGAGATAGGTAGTCTGGAGCCTTATCTACTCCCAGGTCCTTATGTGGGAGAGACCTCACAAAGACTGCAAAGCCACTCAAGATCACAGGAGCACTGCAGACAAACACAGACTTATGTGTGAACAAGCACAAAACCAAACACAACAGGAAGCTGTAATCAGCCTGTCCTCCACACAGGACACTCATCGGTCAGCAGTGTTCGGGTGCAGTGCCAGCCTGGACAAACAGCAACCAACTGCCAGGCTTTCCAAAGTAAACCCCATCTCCATAAACATACCGATCCGAGTGAATGGGCGATGATTAAACTTTGAATAGAAATCAGTCTTGACATGACATCCTGGCACATAGGAGATATCCCTAGCATAATAAGAGCTGTGAAACAAATAATCCTTCAGAGGAGTTATCAGTTTGAATAGCAGGGAGGGATTCTGAAAGAAAAAGAAATTCTAAACCTTCTAAAAATCAGCTGTCACCAGCTGTACCTTTTAGGGAATTCATTGTTATATCACCAGCACATTAAGATGTGTTAGTGATAATACATCTGCCTGATGATATTTATGACTGTTCTTCAGAGGTTTTTCCTAAAGGCAACTTCCTTCCATCAGATAAATGCAGGACCATTTAATTTTCTCAGACAGGGGTTCCATCCAATCCAGAATCCAGGTGGTTGCATAACTTTAGGTGAGGAGTTTGACTTTACGAAAGACAATAGATGCAGTGTTTTTCAGCCCGGTCCTCGAGGAACCCCCAACGGTCCACATTTTTGCTCCCGCCCAGCCCCCAGAAAACAACAATGTAGGTGGTCTGGCAGGGAGCAAACATGTCATGTGGACATGAAGGTCTCCGAGGACAGAGTTTGTAAACACTGAATTAGTGTAACCATCTGTAGCAGGTTCTGTTTTGTTTCTGATACAGTTCAGGCCCAGAGAGTGAAAATCCAGACCTAGATTTTGTTTTATCAGTACTCCGTGACTCTTTCTGCGTCACGGGTTGGTTGAAACAAAATCTTGGTCTGGATTTTTTACTTTCTGGACCTGAACTATGCCACATCTGACAGTACATTCTCCCACTCAGCTCCTGTCCTTCTTGGTTTAGACACTGGCCCCCAAACCTTCAGTCATAGCCTTAGAATGCAGCAGTTTCTTCTGTAAATCCCGCTATTTCTCCTTATCTAAGGCTCACTGGAGGTAAACACTGTATCATTGTGCATCTTGTAGTTTCTGACAGGCTGTTTGACAGAACTTGTCAAAACAGCAATGATTATTTTCATATTTGCCAGTAAATTGACTGCTTCCCCCGATAGATGTGACTAGTTTACACAAAAAGTGTTTACTTCGTAAGCCTTGTTACCTTGATCAAATGCTCACATTAAAACAGACCTCGATTCTCTAAGACAGATGCTGTATACATTGTTTCACTAACAAAACATTGTTTCTCAGGTAATACCTCTCCCATTGTTGTGCTGTAAGACTTATTAGCTCAACAAAGCCTTACTTGAGATGTTTTAAAAGTATTACAGAAACGTTAACTCAGTTGTATGTTATGAGGTGACATTAATCCTTATAGATTCACTGTTCAGCACATTTGACAGTGATGAGATTAACGACAGGCACCCCAGTGAAGGTTACCATGACGGCGGGGACCACGCAACTCTTCCAGAGTCCCCAGGCTGCGTGTAATCCTCCTCTCGAGAAGGAGCACCGTGCTCCGATCAGGCGAGTAATGGACGGTTAATTGGGAACGTGCAATGTCGCCTTTAGGCCGGGTAGCATCAGGCAGATCTGGGAGGAGGCTCGCTATAAACTGTGGATGCAAGCCCAGGTCAACATGTGGGGGTTGTGGGTGGATGGGGGGGGGGGGGGGTGTAAAGCCGTGCTCCTCCGAGATTCATGTTCTGCATGTCGCCCATGAGCAGGCAGATGAGAAGATGTCATTTCCATGGTAATGAGAAGGATGGCCTTGCCAGGCCTCGCAGTGTAATGTACCATAATTACCGCTGCACATCAAACCGGGGAACATATTAAACTTTAAAATGAATGCAATGTCATCTACCTGATGAGAGTCAAAGGCACATTATGTCACATAAATCCTGGAGAACATTTCACACGGAATGCTTACACGGCACGCTGGGAACACAGTGCCTCTTATCAGACGGAACATGCCGCTATGGACAGGCTTACATCCCCAGGAAGTCCTCTCGTCAGGTCACGTGCCTGTAGTGGCTGTCACAGGTGCCTCATGAACCAGAAAATGCCACAAAGAAACCTCACGGTGATTTGAGTGCTGTGCCACTTGGTGTAAGTTCACAATGGGTAGTCATTCTGCTTTATATTGTAGTGTAATTCAGGAACAATTTTCTGTAATTAGATGTTTGAATTACTTGTGCCTGAACTGCTCTGACAGATGAAGCTTCCAGCAGCCATGGCTCTCTAAAGACCTGCTGACTGTAAGCTTTAATTTATGAAAATTAAATGTATATATGCTTTAACCCAAAGAACATCTATTAACATCACTGTCAGCAGCACCATTCAGACTACACAGTACATCAAACCCACACTGAGACCATGTTTTGAGCAGAGTCAAAAGCCATACACATGTGGTCTCCAGCTCAGGACCAACTGCGCATCTGCATCGACCATGGGGTTCCTGAACAGAACCTAACTGTGTGGCGTACAGACCAGTATTTGAGGACTAACATCATATGAGGCCCAAAGTGTCCCTCTGAGATGCTCTGGGTTATGGAATCATCAAAACAGCCTCCTGAAGATCCACATCTAATCAGCTTCCAACAGCGTTCCTTTCTCTTGACCTTCTAAGGTAAGCAAACTGCCAGTAACATTATCAAACTGGAACAGAGAGTGAGAGTTAGGGCCAGAGGAGGTGGAGAGGGTGGCGCTGCACATTTCAAAGTGGCACATGAAGGGCACACTATGCGTCTCAGGAGATTACTTTGGGAAAATCAGAGCCAAAAGCACATCAGCTTTAGCAGAGTTTGGGCCCTCGGGAGACTCGGCTCACAGAAGCCGCACACATACCGTTTGTTGGCCATGCTGTTGGACAAGCATAAAGATTGGGGGGGGCAGGGGGGGGGCATATTTTGTACATCTTTGTTCCTCCCTGTTACTGCTACACTCTGGTCCAGCATGCTGTTAGCATTGAATTTGTAGTTTAATACTGGCATCCAGCATGCTGTTATCACTGCATTTGTAGTTTAATACTACCCTCTAGCATACTGTTAGCACTGCATTTGTGGTTTAATACTGGCATCCAGCATGCTTTTAGCACTGCATTTGTAGTTTAATACTGGAATCTAGCATACTGTTAGCACTGCATTTGTGGTTTAATACTGGCATTCAGCATGCTTTTAGCACTGCATTTGTAGTTTAATACTGGCATCCAGCATGCTGTTAGCACTGCATTTGTAGTTTAATACTGGCATCAAAGCCCTCAAATTGCAATTGGGTTCCCAAAGCTTTGTTATCATGCATGTTTACCACACTTCTGCCCCGGGGACCCAATATGTCATGCAGCTACAGTGCGACAGAGCCCTGATAGGAGGGGGCTGGCACACACACGGGGGAATCACTTTTGTCGACACAAAATCTCAACAGAGTCTGGCTTTCAGATTAAGTGTCAAAGGGTCACATTCTTCTGAGCGGCGGGAGCAAAACATTTTCATTAAGCGTTAAAGAGCTCATTTAAGGGACCTTACATTCAGGGGTCACTACAACCGCGGAGAAATAGCAGACGTTCGGGGAGGATAAACCTTTTCAACATTGGTGAAATGCGGTCGAGCTGGGATTACACACATATAGGCCTAAACATTAAGATGAATCTAAGCTCCTTCCATTTTGGTTAAAGCCCCAAGAAGACAAAGTATCTTTTAATTTACAAAATAAAAAAAAAAAACAAAAAAAACCCAAGGATGGTTGTTATTGATCAGACAGCACAGCAGAGTAAGGTCAGATCAGTATGAAACAGGACCATCAAATTGTAATTTATAGTTAAAGTGTCTGGGTGCAGGCTACCGCCACGCCTCCTGTACGCCCCTTTAAAGCAGAGGTCAAAGGGTAGAAAACAGCCACAGCATGGAACAAAGGCAGAGAAGTGCAAGTGTTTATATAAGGTAAGACGGACAAGCTGAAATGACCCATACTAAAACACTGGCGACTGCCCCCCAATCCATTTTTTCATCATTCCATCTTCCTCTTTTTCTCTCACAAGCCCCCACATGACCCTCCAAATAACTAGACGCCAAGGCTAACAAGTCTCAGCTGGCCTTCATTAATAGGAGGACCTTTAGGCCCAAGGCTGGTGATCATTTGCCATGGAAACGCATTAGTGCACCCAAATCCCAATTGTGCTATTTAGGTGCCTTTAATTTGTAATTAAATGCAACAGGTAGCGTCACATGGGGAGGGTAAGACTGTGGGGCACATCCCCATTCTGAAGTTTCTGATAGACTTAGGGGTGTCCAGAATCACATACTTACACGGTAGGTACTAAGTTTCACCAGAAGCATACTACTCGACCGTTAATGTAGTACATACTCCATGTATACATGAGCACCATACGCGTGCTCTCGAACACACTGCGGCCATCCTATGGTGCCTGACCCACATGTTTATCAATTACATAGCTACCCCGTGAGAGTTTAAAAACTGATAAAAACTATCAGTGAAAAAATACACATTCCGGTCAACTATTGTAACTGGGTATTGTTTTCTACTTAAACCTGTACAAAGATGGCACTACCTCCTGCACCTTGACACTAATTCCTTAGCAAGCAACCCATCACCTCCTGTCTGATCCATACTAAGTACATACTGCTCACGTCACATACTACATTTTGCCTACTGCATAGCAAACAAGTATGCAATTTCGAACGCACCATATACAATGCACTTAAACACTCAATAATTACCATATTAGCAAAACACTAATCATTAAAAAAATGGCTATAAAAGATCAATAGAAAAAGATTGAGCCATTTGTGAATTACAGTAGGCGTCAATTAGGTGTCACATTTTTTTAAATATGCAGTCATCTGCGTTCAGAAAGAAGCGCTGTGACTTAGTATTCAGTACCGTGCGTGTGAGATGGCTGTGCCATGACCTAGCCTGATGAAAGATCTCGTCTTTTCTTTAAAGCACCTACAATAATACTATAGATGTGAACGTTTGCCCACGGAAAAAAAAGCATCTGTAACTAAAAGGAGATAGCAATTAATGTTTGAGAGTAGTGAATCATTTTCACTATCATCAGCTCTATATGTTTAGATACAAGAACGGCGCTGTAGCTCGGCAGTTAGGCTTGTGGATTTGATTGCAGCCTCTGTATATAGACTTTGTGGGTTTTACCTTGTCACTGGGCCTTGCTGAGTGGTGCCCCGAAATGGCCCGCTGTGTTTACTCTGGGGTGGCCAGGCCCACAGGGTCACGTCTCCCTGCTTTGGATGCAGTGGAGATTTACAGGGTGGTTTTGCGCCGGCTTTTATGTCACTTTTGTGTGTCTAATTTATACAGATGTGACCTGTGAGGTATCAAGCTAGCCCGTCACAACATGGCTCCCTTCTCAAATCGCGATGGCTCTTATAAATCGATTTTGCTAGCCTTTTTGATGAACATCTAAAACAATTTACTAAGTCTCTTTGAAATATTTAACAAAATGTCATTTGCCATCTGTAGACAGAGTTGAGTACTGGGTAGTTCTGACCACCCATCCACCCAGCCAGCCACATTCAAAACGCTTTTCCTGGTTAGGGTTGGGAGGCTGGGATCTTAGAGCTTATCTTTGGCAGCATAAGGCACACACCCTTAAACTATACCCTGAATAGGATGCCATTTTGGATCTTTTCCCTCTGAGCTAAAAAAACACAGGTGATAGTCTGTCAACCTCACAGCCTGTTTACTTAAAGTTTATGTTGAAAATGCTACATCAAATATAGGATCTTGGCGGGGGTGGGATCACTTTGGCAGTGATAGGTTTGTTGGGATGAAGTCTGACATTTACATGCATGAAAGCCGCTCTCCTGTGTGTAGAGAAAGGATAAACAGTCTGCCCGTCGATTCACTGGACGGGCAGTATATGTGAAGGTGAAGCATTCAAAGGGCCAATAAGCATGATGGGGGCTCTGTTTACACACACACACACACACACACACACACAGACTGGAACAATCATTTGACCTCGTGTGGCAAGTACCCCTTGGAGATCTCATCAGACGAGATTTCATTTCCGGCTCCGTGGCCCCTACATGTTATCCCTCGGTCCGGCTCTCGCTCGCCCGGCGGTCGTGCACCTCCCTCACCCTTCCCGCACGTTAAAAATGAGAAGATAGCCGCCGCTGGTCTAAGCCCCCGCTACCTGGAGCTTCTGTAGTGAGCCTCTCCCACAGGACCGCGGTGAAAGTCCCAGCACTGCGGTGGCTCCACGCAGCTGACAGGAAGGAGAAGCGGACGAGATACGGCCACTCCAGACAGCTCGGGTCAGACGTGTCTTTTTTTTGTATCAGCTGCTGGATGTGAAATATTTATTTCTTTATCGATCGTTCCAGAAGTGAAGACTGCTTATTAAAAAGGTTAAAGCAATGCGTGTATCCCCCGAGTCTAGCGCCACCTGAGTCAGACAAGCTCGGGCTAGCCACGTCCCTGGGGCACGCTCAGCTTCACAAACCACCCCCGCACTTTTGTGCCTCCCGTAACACACTCACCTGCAGGTGGATCACATGTGTTTACGTTAATCCCCACTAGTGTGTTCGGCTTTGGAACATGCAAACACTGGCCACTCGTCAGAATGCGGGCGAGTAAACAACATATCGAGTGGGTATGGAGGAGGACACTTTATTTACATAGTGTGTATCTCTTGTTACAGATCTCTGGGCCACTGCAGCTTTCATTAGGTTACACCAGCAAGTTATTACGTCGATTTCAGTAGAGACACAATGAGAGTGCTGTTAGCACTAATCCTATAAAGGTTCAGAAAACAGACTAATTCTGCAAAAGAAAAGCATAGAGGGTCCATTTTCAGGATAGGACTTCCCAATTAGGGCAGAGTGGTGGCTCTGAGGCTAGGGATTTGTGCCAGGAATTGGAAGGTTTCTGGTTCGAATCCCTCGAATGTCAGGAGTGATTCTACTCTGTTTGGCCCTTGAGCAAGGCCCTTAGCCTGTAATTGCTTTGTCCTGGGTATGATGCTGACCTACAAGTAGGTCCTTCAGGGAAAATTTGGTGGCAGGATTGACTCTCCAGCTACTGGGAAAAACTCCATTTGAAGAGCGTGGTGCTGAAGTGTCACCAACTGCATGGCTGCACCCAGGTCCTCATGCCTGAGGTTTGTCATGTGGTGGTGTGTGTGAGCAAAGCGCTGTACCAGTGCATGTGCGCTACCTACTTCCCAATGAAGATGCTGAGTCCAGGGTGGATCTAAGGGTCCTTCATGGCCGCCCCTAGTGAATATATGGCTGTGCCAGTTGTCACCAGGAAATAAAAATGTAATATAGACATTTAATCCTCCAAACCTGTCGATCGCAAGATTAATAAAGAAAGAATCTCACGATTGGAAAAATGTACCCAGGGGGAGCTAATGTAACAGGGGGAGGATGTCGGGCTGAGGGGGGTCAGCTAAATGTAGTCAACATGTAATACAAATGCAGGGAAAATGGCAGGGAGAGAGAGAGAAAGGGAAAGATTACAGCAGAGAAGAGGAACCAAAAACTCCCAAATAGGGAAAAAAACGCCTCTAGGGGTCCGAGGTCACCTGTCTGCCCAAGCCCCCTGGCCATGCTAACATATACCCCCCCGACCGCCTAGCTGCTAAAATATTACCCCATTGCCATATACCCCCCATCACTCCCACCCGGGCCGTCCAGCGCTGCTTTGCGGACCTTGGTAAAGGAGATTACCGTGCTCTATCAGTCCCTGTTCCATTAAGCCACAGAGAGCCACCCAACCACCCAAGTTACCACAGCGGAGCAGGTTAAACCAGCCAGTGACTGACGCTGCACCATGACCACACCCACTCTGACTCTCAAAGCCTCCTTTCCCAGCGCTTCAACCACACCCACAGCCCCCGATCCCGACCCCCCCCCCCAGCCATCCATCACTGATGGCTAAATTGTGTGAACAAACAGTGAAAATGGATGCATCTTTTGCACTGTGGCAGTATTTACACGTCTCACCTGTCTTCTGTACTGTCATCTGTCTTTGACACGGAAAATGTGATATGCTGGATGTGTTACATTCCAACGGCATCCCATAATTCCCACTTTTTTTGCAGTGTGACACTAGCTAGGCGGTAGACAAGCCAAAAGCTAAATTTTTATTCATGCCAGTTCATGACTTCTGTCCAGTGTCTATTTCATTTGCTTAGCTTTCATGCCTTTACACTGACAAATACCAGTGCTGCGTTTGCGGGTTAAAGGCTCAGAAAGATACTCAGATTAACATTTCCCATGAAATCAGTCTCTTGTTTCCTGTATCATGCGGACGGGCTGTATCATTTCCAGGCTCCAACATTTCCCTAATCAGCCATCTGCTTATTAATATGACCCGCGGAGTGGCTGGCCACAAGAGGGGGATGTTTTGCTTTTTTCTCTATCTTCCCCGCTGAATGACCGCTTGCCGTTACGGGGACCCCTGTAACTGCCCCACAAATGGCCGACCTGTCCCTAAAAAGGGTTAGATGCAAGAAGACATTCCACCCCAAACTCAAGGCACCGATCGCAAGCCGAGAACGAGAACAAATGTCGGTATACATTCATCTTTTAATAAGATTCCTATCCAGTGTTTACTTCTTGATAAAGCACAATTACTGGCAGGTGTCTATTTATGTTTTTAATCAGTTTCAGCATGAACGCTGGACTTGCTGATTCGTTTCCCGCAATCGGGGCACACTTGCGCGGGCTCCTGTTGAGTCCTCCCCGCATTCCGTCAGACCCTATTAAATGCTCCTTCGGTTTTGTTCAGCTCATTAGACCCAGAGCTAAGCGACAAAAAGCAGGACCGTCCGACACCGTGCGGCGCCGCGCTCACCTGCTGGCGCGATGCGAGGACACGCCTGTAGGAGGCGCTCGCGTCGCCAAAAAAAAAATCTGTTTCAGCGCTTATTACCTGTGAGACCTGTGAGTTAAATTTAGTGTTTTACTTAAGATAGTAAATTAAAAATCAATATCTATATATCTGAAAGAAAAACATTATATATGCTTATTGTATAGATAGATAGATAGATAACTTTATTAAATGTAGTTGTTACTGCAGCCAGGTAGATCAATCGATTAAACATTTAGGTTAATAGGTTATGCCGCTTCTAAAAGTGTATCTCGGACGACAGACCTGATAATACAAGTGCTGCTAGCGCCCCGGCACCGTCGCGGGTTTGGCTTTTCCTGTCAGCAAAATACGGCGATACTCTCCGAGTGAAACGCAGAAATAATGGTGTCTTACTCAGTCTGCCTGGCACGTATATATATAAAAAAAAAACTTGCACATTTAAAGCGAAAATGATACTTTTTTTGAATGTTTGCGAAATAAATGTAACACATTTAATCCTTCACGGATTTATTAAATCGATAAGAAGCATTCGCCGTATTGGTTTGAGAAATTGGTTCCTGCAAGATGGGAAAAAAAGTCACGAAATGGTCCCTGTTTTTTTATTATTATTTTGCTCTAAATCATCAAACATGATGCGTGCTTTTATTGTGTTCAGAATATCTGGAGCCACATTAGCACAACTTGAGCAGCGCGCCCGGGACCCCCTTACCCGGCGCATAGGGGTATAAAGCGGTGCGCTTATTCCAGCTGGGGGCCCGGCGCGGGGGGCTCGCCTCTGCGTGACTAACGACCCGATTCTGGCGCTTTAAAACGCCGATCTGTGCGCAAACTTTCGGCGCTGCGATGCCGGTGCCCCCCCCCCAGCAGCGGCTCAGGCCCCTCCCTCCCCGCGTCATGGGGGCTCGGATCTGCTCCCTCTCAGTCCGGCATCGGCATCGGACTGCGCGTCTGCGTCGTGCAGGGCTGCATCTGGCCAAAAAGCGAAAGCAGCTTACTATTCAGTGTCAGTCTGTCGCCTGCAGGGGGGGGGACGCGTGAGACTCTGTGTGGATCGCCGCAACCTTGCACGACAAACGAATAGAGATTTTTAATACTGACAAAGAGTGAAACAGCTGGGGATCGGGGACGCGCCGCATCTCGCCGCACCGGGGAGCCTGCAGACAGCGCAGCCGGGTGCGCGCCTTGGCCGTGCCCGCCGTGCCAGCCGGGCACACTCCGGTCCGTATGGAGAAGTAACTCTGTCTCGGGAACTTGCTCCGGAGCCACCGAGCGCCCACCGCCCGTCATCCGAAAGCCGGGACGGGGCTGGAGCACCGCGCAGCTCTCCGGATACTTTGTGTCGGAATAAGCATTTCTGGGATACGGTCGGCGCCTTGAACTTAAGTGATGCTCTGTAATGTCAGATCTCCCCCCGATCGGCGCCTCTAACGCCACCCCGACTCCGCGCATCATCTGCATGCACTGAACGTCTGCCGTCCACCTCCAGCCTCTTTGCCTTGCAGTAGAAATCTTCCCGGGGGGCTAGAGATCTTTCCACACACCCAAACTTACTCGTCTTAGCCCGCTTTATGGAGTGAGGATCTCTGCAGCGGAGCTGGGTACTGACGGCGAATAAGGCAGCCGTCAAAGCGGAGCTGTCAGCCGGCTCTCTGCATCCCAACACGCCCGGGAGCCGAACCCACATGTCCGACTGGTACCGGCGCGGCTGAACACGTCCGGCTCTCCGCGATCGGGGGGTCCAAGCAGGCGGCGGATATTTGGGGAGAGGTTTAGCGTGTACCTCTACATGGCCATGGCGATCTTCAGCAGTTTTTGGATATTGTTGGTGGCCGCAAACCTATCAGGTAAGTCCACTGGCGACTAACTACTTATGAATGCAACTACTGTGTCGCCTTTCGTAATGGGAGCGTGCGATCAGTTATACCACCCCATAAAATACAATAGCGCGTTCATCATTTGTGTGAATAGCACCCGCCCCCCCGTTAAAGGCAGCTGGATGCAAAGTATAAAGCCGAATGCCCGGGTGCGGTAATAATGCGCGCATGCAAACTTGTTTGTGATAAGCAGAGTGAGATGCAGATGGCGATGCTGCCGACAGCCCATCGGATGCTGGGGATGGGGAGAGCGGGATGGTGCAGTGAACCTCCACCTAGGTGTTAATGCCTCTCTACACACAGATGCCACTGTGCTGCCTAAACGGCTGAGCGTGTTCATTTGGCCGCTACTACAGACACGGCGCCCATAACTAATTAGACACCAGATCTCGGATAATTATAGCAAATCGCAACCGACGCGGTGTCTCCCTAAAAATCCATCTATTACCTGAAGCGCATTCTTATTATTTTTTGGTAATTTATTAAGAAATCAGGGCTTTTGCTGGAGGTATTTAAGCCGTCTGAACTAGCGCGCATCGTCTTGCGGCGCATGGATTGTTTTAAGCCGCAAACAGACAGCTGTCCATCACATTTGCACTGACGACCAGCAGCACTCTCTGGATGTTGGCTGGAATTATTAGTGTGCTGTGTTCACAGCATAGCTATCCCACCTCAGGAAAGCGGGGGGGACGTCCGGGGGCCCCTAAAATGCAGAATTCTCAGAAGTTCCACAGTGTTGCACCCTGGGATTATCCGGGGCCTTGGGGTGGATGTCAGTATTTGCCGTCTCCGGGGTGGCTTGGGACCCTAGAACACGCCGGGACACGTGCCGTGTGAGTAGCACGGCTTTGTGGGTGCACGCTGCATGTTGCAGGTACCCAGACTGTAGGGAGCTTCTGCCGCGGCGACAGAGTGTGAAATTGAGAAGAATGTGGAGGTTATCTGCGGAACCGCACTGTTCCTCCTGTACGATCATGCCTCCCCGCAGCCTACAAGGTCTCACAACTAAAAGCACAAACAATCCGTGGCTCTGTCCAAATGAAGTGTGTGGGAGAAACACTGGACTGATAATTAGAGGCACAGGTGGTGTCGGCTTTATTCGTAATGGTGTCTCAGTAACCCCTCGGCGTTTAAAGGCTACACGCGTAAGCGGCCTGGATAAGCACTTTTAAATCTGCCTGTGAACTAGAATTAAAGTTGTGATGTCACGTTAAATCTGTGTGACTCACGCTCACTGATGGCTGTACGTGCCACAACAGCTTTAGGTAAAGGCTTTCGTAGACAGCGGGCACGTTCTGCAGCCGCACGGGTGAGCCTGTCGCCCGCGTTCAGTGGCAGAGCTTCCCTGACCAAGCCCAGGCTCAGCGTCGTGCATAACTCAGCCAGTCATCCAGAAGCATTCCAGTTTGCTGTGTCGGATAATGGGATACATGTAGGTCATTGGACATCATTCGGCATCGCTGGCAAACAAGATCAATTTGAAGTAAAGCAACAGACTGTAATGAAAGTAAACCTATTACTTCTCCTATTGTACTGTAAACACACTTAGCCATTAAATCTTAATGAAATGACTTTAGGCAATTTAAATGGAAATGCATGCCGAGTATGATTTAAGGATCTGCCACGTCCATTTAGAAAAGCCTGTGTTTCTGTGAGCCACAGTTCATAATTCTGTTTTTTTTTTCTGTATTTTTTTTTTTTGGTTGGCTTATTTTATGTTGCTCCAAAAAATGATTTTCCTGGGGGAGCATTCTTCTCTGTACACTGGAGGATGGAGCAAACAAAGGCCTGGGCCTTCGGGGGGGAGTAGGGTCTTGTACGAGCCGCGTGGAGGAATCTTAGAGGCCATCGTGTCCCACATTTTTGCCAAACATTAATAGGGAACATTTGGTTTTTGAGACTGGGGCGGGGGGGGGGTGATTTACATCCCCTCAGGATCGCGTGCCAAATTGTGGCAGATTTTACGGTAAAGTGAAATTAGGGACCTGAGTCAAGTGAGGATTCTAAATCATGGACGGGGCAAACAGAGCCACAGGTGGGACGGGGGGTCAGGGGGTGGGGCTTCAGAGAACTGGCCAATCGATAGCAGAGGTCTACTCCACGCCATTGATCACCTGTTTTGGGTGTCATGACAGGTTGGGGGGGGGGGTAGCATAGGCAATTCAGTCATAACAGATAACGACTAGTGTTTCTGATGGTTGAGTAGGGGAAGAACAACAGCATATTAATAAATGTGTTACATAAGATACCTCAGCCAATCAGAGTGAGCCTAATTGAATAAGTGGTTAGTGAAAATGGATGGATAGATTCTCATCAGTGTGGGGCAGATCGATGCAGAAACACTAAATGGGATTAAATCTGCTGATTTCATATTGATGACATTTGTGTTGATTGGACATTAAAATGAAGAGGTGGTTTCCTCTCCTTTTCTGTGAGGGCATGGTTGAAGACTGTTCTCCAATATCATGAGATAAATGGAAAATAGCTTCTGATAAGCATCCGCCTTTTGTGCCGTGCGGAGCGGGCGGCGATCTCAGCTTCACCATGAATAGCATTGCCTGTTTCACTAGTTCGAGTATTTGTCTCATACAGGGTCCTAGCAATTCACTATGCATTTTGTGATAGCGGAGTGTTGGTGAGAAGATTCACACCTGTTTCTGCTAATTGTCGCTAGTCGAGTGCAGACTTATAAGGCGTCTCCCACATTTATAGTTAGTAGTGCAGTAAATGAGTCTCACAAGCTGTGAGGAGTGGGCATGTCATGTGCTGTCAGTAAACCCGCTGCATGCTTTAATTGACAGGAATCCAGTAAAGTAACCAATGAGAAGCAAGCTCAGCTGGTCTGTGATTGGCAGTGCTTGATAGTCCTGTTCACTGTGGCTTGGATAATGGTGAACCAATGGCCTGTGTTGTTCTACCTCTATAGATGAATGAGGTTGCTTTTACAGAGTATCCACTGCGCGAGGCATCTGCTGCCGTCTTTGTCACACCATCTGAGGAACACCATGAGCCTAAATTGGCGTCTTGTGCTGCTGTGACCCCTAGAGCCTGAGCATTAAATGGAGGATGCAGTCCGCACTCCGGATATGCATGGATTACATCGAACCGTGCCACTCGTGCCCAAAGTAATGACTTAATCTGTTAATTGATTGAGCTAATTAATCACTTTACTTGATGTTCTAAAAGCATTTGATGAAGAACCTTTTTACATCCCTCATGGAATAAAGTGATTAACCCTGAGGTTCATCCTGGTATGTATGAGAACATGATATTCTGCTGCAGTCTTAATGTCCTTAAATCAGTGTTTCCGAATCCGCTCCTCGAGGATCCACAGACAGTACACGTTTTTGGTCCCTCCCAGCTCCTGGTGGAATGTGGACAGTCTGGCAAGGAGCTTGGAAGGAGCAAAAATGTGGATCATCTGTGGGTCCCCAAGGACCAGGTTGGGAAACAGTGCTTTAAATGCTTAGACCGCTGCAGCGATAAAGCCTTCAAACCCACTGTGGGTGGGATTATTGCTAGGTATCAGTCACATTTCAACCACCAATCCACTTCCAGTTTGGTTAATGAATGGGTCCCCATTGGCTGAACAAGCTCGGTAATCCCACCCACCATAGCTTTTGAAGCTTTATTGCCCCTGCTTACTTTGATCTGATTCGATGTCAGAGATGTCAAAGGTGAACGCCCCCAGCTTAAGACGGAATGACAGGTATTCGGGTCTGTGAGGGTGTTCTGGTGACCCGTGGGACATCTGGCTGGCCCTGGAAGTCTCCCTCGTGCCTGTTGCTAAGCGATGGCATATTGACCTACTCAGAGTTTTCCCAAAATATTCCTCTCTTTCTACTGTCCTTCATATGCTGTTAAATTCAATTCTTAGCACGTGAACAGTGGGGACACACTGATGCTCCAGTACGCACTGATTTTGGATTAATTTGAGTCTAAGTAAGCTGCTTATAGCAAAAAAAAAGCTTTTCTTAGTACTGTGACTCTATTATGTATAAAAACAAGCAGAAATGTGTTTTATTACTACCTCCCTTAGAATTAAGAACTTGCTGATTTTGGAATTGACTGTAATTGGTGTGTAACCAGTTGGTTCCACTCTGTTTTAATAATGTTTTAATAATCTTTGCTATGAAAAAGCCACAACTAAAGACGGGGGTGACTCAGTGGCCTCACACCCCAAGGGTTGGGGGCTCAAATGCTGTCTGTGTGGTTTTTTGCACATGTGGGTTTATTGCTGTGTATATATGTATGTATGTACCATGCCAGTCAAAAGTTTGGACACTCCAAGCTGCCTACAATGGAGAGCGATAGAATCACATGGCCTGGCCACCTGACCTAAACACAGCAGAAATGGTTTTGGAGGAGTTTTACCAGAGAGTAAATGGCCAATGAGAGCTCAGCATATATGGGACCTCCTTCAGGATAACTGGAGAATCATGAGGTGGCCTCCTGGGATGAAACTGGTGTAGAAGATACAGTAGGGTAGGCCAGTAATTGGGCAGTTGGGGTTAAGGGCTTTGCTCAAGGGCCCAATGGTGGGATCACGCCGGCCCAGGGATTTGAACCCAGAACCTTCTGAGTCCCACCCCACAGAGCTGTCCCCCCAACAAATGATTTATTTGAAATTTTTAGTCAGAGCATAATTCCATATGTGTCATTTATTTAGTTTTGATGTCTGATAATTATTCTAAAGTGTAGAGAATTGTGCAAATAAACTGTATGTATGTAGGCTGCAATGAGAGCATTAAGTGCCCCTGGACAATAACACTTGTGACACACACAAAATTCTGAATCCACCATGGGCTTCTCACTCAGCACCATATTACAAGGATAATGCACAGGCACATTAAATATGTTAGATATTAAATTGCATTTACATGATGAAATACATTCATGAATGGCACCTGTTGAGGGGTGAGGGTTGCTGCACTTTCTGCCCCCCCCCCCAGGATGTGGTGCCCCTTGGCACGTGCCCAAATGCCCAGACGTTTAATCCGGGCCGGTTTGCATGTATGTGGCTGCCCTTGTGTCCCTTGCTCCCTGGAGCAGGTTCCAGGACCCCCTCCAGGGTAAGTGTGCCGAGTATGAATAGAATTATCATTAAAAGGATGAACGACGTTGCGTTGTTAGAGAGGAGGGCTGCTTGCCAGAAGGGAGAATGGATGTGAATACGGCACCTCAGCGCTTCCAGGATGGCCGCGTTCATGCTGTATGGAGGCTGTCTGATGGAGGCTCCTTCATTAAAAGGAGGGTGTTACACCGGCCGCATTAACAGACTCTTCTGTCTGTCTTGTCAGATCCAGGATCACGTGCGTCTCCCTCGTAGACGAATTCGCGCTGATGTCGCGTCCCAGTAAAAAGGAAATCCACTGCCGCGTTTCCTGCCAGAGTATTGACTTTGCTATTTGCTAAGGTAACGCATTATTAATGTATTAAAGATTATGCTCCTCCAGTCAATAGAGCTGAGTGAATTAGCTGAGTGTTTTTACATGGATACAGCCCTTATTTTCGAGGAAAAGAAGTCTAAACTAATTTCATATGCTGCAATCGATGGTTTAATGCATATTAATGCGGGACGTGGTCAGCGTGTAAATCCCGAGCCTTAGGAAAACCCGTCCGGCAGCAACACCGGGCCGAAATGCTCACACGTTCCGGGCCGGGAATAGGGCCGATTCCCACACGTGAGGCTGGCCCGTTTGACTGATCGACGGGATCGATCTGCACGCCGAAAGTGAGGCGGCGCGGTCGCCGGGCGCACTGGGGTCGCGGACGCTCCCACGAGATTCCATCATCGGGTCGGCGAAAAGGTAGAATAAAAATGCAAACTGAAATCAAAGAGTGCGAGGTAGTAACACGGTGTAATAACAGCGAGGGGACGTGTCAGCATGAATAATGGCGAGATCTAACAGAGACTCACGGTTAAGGGAGGCACTTCTGATCTGGGGGATATCGCAGGGCCAGCTGAAATGTCACCCCCCTGCACTGCGCTTTGGCCCTCGGGGGGCACCTGTCTGATGGAATATGTAAATAGCCCCCATCCCCTCGCTGGAAGGGGGCGCTATTGATGGGCTCCTTAATTACTGAGTCCCTTTGATCTCCATGGCCTGTAATCACTGAACGACGTCCCCCAGACAGCCTCTTTCCCTCCTCTGGAATTTGGGGGCTCTGACTATGACAGCTTATTTGGCTAATTAGTCCTTGTTCATTAATTGCTTTTTTTTTACACCACTCCCCCCCAGGGGAGCTGAAATGTCAGCCATTGTGCTGGGAATCGGGCTATTTTCCTCTCCTCAGACCCCCATCCTATAAACAATAAACACTTGGGAGGCGCAGCCCACTATGATGTATGAGCATCAGCTCAGAAATGCGATTATGTCTGAAGAGGAACGGGCGCAGTCCCTCGCAGCCCGCACATGGCTCGCATTATTTCAGTTCAGATTCCCCCTGCTTTCCCCGCAGAGCGAGGGAGGCACGGCACTAACTCGAGGAGACTCTATAAAGTCCGATCTTCCTGGGCCCTTTTGTCCCGGGGCTGAGCGCGTCGCAAGCTGAAATGCAATGGAAAGTGTGCAACTATCCCCGGCTCTCCTGAACTTTCAAAATGAGGTCCTTCTGTCCCGATTGCCTTTTATTGCATCCCCAGATGAACAAGAGCTTCAAACGGTGCCCCGCTTTGCCGTAAGCCGCCCGCTCTCCCCACTGCCGCATTCCTGCACGCGCAGACGCCGTGCATTTGTCCTCTTTGACTGAAATCGCATCCCTGATGATGGAGCGTGGAGTGAGCTTGATGTTTGTGCCGCCTCCAGCTGGGCCTACCTCCTGTAGGCCAGTTCAGCCTTTCTCGGCAGGCAATAAACTGCATGCTGAGCGCAGGAGATGCGCTGGAGAGAGCGAAGGTGTGCGATGCATGTATTTTCAGGCAAAACATTTAATTGTTCTTTTTGTGCATAAATTTCACATAAACACTTCATCTGCCAGTGGAGAGCCAAGCTCAGCTCTAAGTAAATAAAATGTCTTAATAATGTTTCCTGCTGGAGGCTGTCATCACATGAGACACTCGCGCGCGTATAGCTTGGGGTCCGAGTGCACAGTCAGGCCGTTTACCTGGGACCCCTGGAGCCTTTTTAGCGATTACGGCATTGCTCGTGGGTCTAACGGAGATGTACTGAGGATTTTAAGCAGTGCCCTTCCGTCAGCGAGCAGCATGTCCGTTAGCCAGCAGCATGTCCGTTAGCTAGCAGTATGTCCGTTAGCTAGCAGCATGTCCGTTAGCCAGCAGCATGTCCGTTAGATAGCAGCATGTCCGTTAGCCAGCAGCATGTCCGTTAGCCAGCAGCATGTCCGTTAGCTAGCAGCATGTCCGTTAGCCAGCAGCATGTCCGTTAGGCAGCAGCATGTCCGTTAGCTAGCAGCATGTCCATTAGCCAGCAGCATGTCCGTTAGCCAGCAGCATGTCCGTTAGCTAGCAGCATGTCCGTTAGCTAGCAGCATGTCCGTTAGGCAGCAGCATGTCCGTTAGCTAGCAGCATGTCCATTAGCCAGCAGCATGTCCGTTAGCCA
>JAODKM010000035.1:5353029-5398051 GCA_026780845.1 Petrocephalus sullivani | reverse complement strand
ACGTGGCACCGCCGTCATATGGCACCGTCATCACGTGGCACCGGCGTCATATGGCACCGTCATCACGTGGCACCGCCGTCATATGGCACCGTCATCACGTGGCACCGGCGTCATATGGCACCGTCATCACGTGGCACCGCCGTCATATGGCACCGTCATCACGTGGCACCGGCGTCATATGGCACCGTCATCACGTGGCACCGCCATCGCGTCTTACTGACCAACCAGATCGATCCCTCACCTGCCAAAAGAGCGTTTCGCCTCGATTCTAGGATTTTTTCAACAAGGGCACCATGAGAAGGACCATAATTCATACAGAGAGGCTAACTTTAACATTAGCCAATAATATTCTGAGAGTCTGTGAGTGACAGGGGAGAAGGCACTCTGGGGGCCAATCAGCTTTCAGCTGGGGCCAGTGCTCCTGTGCCCCCCCATATACGCCTCTGTTTTTATACCAACATGTCACTCTTTGCAAAAGCCTGGCAGGGCCAGAGTTAGCTGTGATGGAATCAGAGCGATTAAAAAGCTTCGTTCCGGTCCTCGGATGCCGTGAGGAAGTACGAGACTAATTAGAGAGACATGCCATTCAGTGAACCGTTCACCTGCCGCAAGCTGCAGTTCAGGATCCGCCGTGCCGGTCGCCTAGAAGATGTGCTTGTTGGCGCTTTTCGGCATCCTCAGATGGGTGGACGAGGCCGCAGGGGACTTTACGAGCATTTAAAGATGACGGGGAAGCTAAATGCGGGGTCCTCTGCTGTCGGGACTTTGTCTGGGTGTGTGCGCGGCCATTCTGCTAGATAGGAGATCCTGAACTAGTTTCATTTTGCAATGAAAGCCTTTTAAAATTAGGCATTAAGTGGGAAAATTGGACCCTCTGCTACTTAGAGGTGTCACTTCTGCTCTGTGCCATAATAAACCTGATCCAAACCGCAAAGATGGTTAATTTATTCATTAATTTGCATTAATTCACATTTAGCGCGAAGTCAAATTCCCTTCAGTGAGAACCGTCCATCGACTGAATGCCATCAGCAGAGAGACTTCTTCACAGTAAAGGTTTATTGAACCTCACTAAAATTCTGAAACATGGGACGATGTAAATAACTTAAAAGCATTTATCAGCCATGTGCTGTGATTGATTTAAATGAAAATATTCCCTATGGGTCCCTGTGTGGGGCTGACTGGGGGGTGTCTCCCGTCACACATAACAGCCGTCGGCATCAACGTGCTTCCACACGACCTCAGTGAGGTGCCTGGGCACACTGGTGGCGTGCGTGGGCGTTTTGTTGGTGTCTGGGCAGATTTTCTCCGGCCATTTGAGGCGTGCGCAGTGCTGCTCCTTTCACCAGATGCCACACGCTCACTGATGTAGCGGCAGTAAAAGCACATGGTCAGAAAAGCTCCCCCAGACCTTCTGATTACCTCTACCCATTCCTGTCCCTGCCCTTCGGCTCACTGAGGGTGACAGGCATTCTACCCACGTGATCCAGCGGCTTTGGACAGTATGGGCCTGAAGCAATTCCTCCCCTGGTCTCACCAAAAAGCAGAGAATGTATCTGGAGGTGTGATGGGCCTGACTGCCATGTTCCTGTTTGTCCATCAGCAAGCTGAGGAAGTCTACAGTCCACTGAGTACTCAGACCACAGTCCAAATATACACTGAGTACTCAACTTGCAGCCTTAACACTCAGACCACAATCCAATCCCCCCTGAGTACTCACACTGCAGTCCGAACACCCACTGAATACTCTGACTACATTCCAAAATACCCACATTCAGTACTTAGTCTACAGTCTAAACATGCACTGAGTACACAGACCACAGTTCCAACACATACTGAGTACTCATCCCACAGTCCACAAAGATAAGCGGATCGCCAAGCCCCTGTGTGTTTAGAGTTAAGTTCTGGCTCGTTCATCCATTTTTATGAGTAATCGGAGTGTTTGCTGTGCTGTTATTCCCAGTCCTGTCTATTTTTAGGCTGTTTTCGGGCTCTTTTGAGAGAGTTCCTAGTTCCTGGGGAAACAAGCACCTATAATCAGAAGAAGCCCTCATATCCTCTTACTGGCAGCGACTGTGCTCCCATGTCCTTCGTAGAGCAGGTGAAGTCGAGCTGTGGTCAGGTCATGCCAAGCCCCCCCAAGCCCCCGGAAGGACACTTTGGCGTGACATCTCCCTGGCGAAGCTTGGGCATTGTTTTTCACTTACTCCGTGTTGTGTACACCGCCAGCAGATTAGCATTTAAAGTAGCGCTTAAGGCTTTCAGAATTAATCCAGTTATTCTATAGCCCTATAAGCGGAAAGAGCTCAGGGTTTGATGTAAAAGACCTGTCAAGTCTTCTGTGAGGGAAACACAGCGGGGCAGTAGGTGGGGGGGGGGGGGGGGAGCTGAGGATGAGAGCGAGGCTGTCGCAAGCATCCGTTTGGCCTGAAAGTGTGAGTCTGAGCCAGATCAGGCCAGAGAGGTGCGAGGTTCACGAGGCTGACATCCACTCAGGGTTGGGAAGGCGAGAGCCAATTACGGCGTTAGACTTCGGCAACAGACGAGGCCACAGTAGGGTCACCGCGGTGCCAGTCTTAACGGGTTAGATACCAAGCTGCAGTCCCGCAGGCAGGATGTGGTCGGGCGGTAACTTCTCACCCCTCGGACCGGCCGGTTTTCTGCTCGTTGACCAGGCGTCCCCTCTCTGTCGCCCCCCCTTCAGGAGGCCATGCTCAGACCGTCCAGATGGATTCCACCAAGTCGGGCTTCGTGGGAGCTCAGGTAGAGCTCCGTTGCCTCTTCGTCAACAGCAACCCCCCTGTGAAGATCTCCCAGGTGACCTGGCAGAAGTTCGTCAATGGCACCAAGCAGAATGTGGCCATCGCCAATCCCACTATGGGCGTGTCCGTGTTGCCACCCTTTAAGGACCGGGTGGCCTTCAAGCAGCCAGCCGTCCGCCACCGGACGCCCTCCCTGGAGGACACCACCATCACCTTCTCCAACCTGCGCCTCTCAGATGAGGCGGCCTACATCTGCGAGTACACGACCTTCCCGGCTGGTAATCGTGAGAACATGGTCAACCTCACAGTTTATGGTACGCTGTGTTCACTTCAATTCTTTTTATTTTTATAAAGCACCTTTCACAACAGAGTCAACCCAAGACTCCTCACTGGAGTGTGCTGTAATCCATTACTACGTCATTTATGCAAAATATGAAAGAGTGTGCTCATGGAGCACAGCACTTTAGCTAACAGAAATCATATCAAAATGATATTAAAAACGGTTCTGTCAGATCAGTCTTGTAGGTACACGATTTCGCTGTTGGCAGGATCCTTCAAACGCCAACACTTTCCTCACAGACAGCTGCATATTTTGCTCTGATATTTTTCTGGATGTAGGGAGGTTTTCTTAATTAAGAGCACGACAGCGGTATCCCTTCTGGGACTTCAGCCTGACGTCCGCCTCCATTTTCGTCTGTGAATAATTATGAATCCCTGAATTGTAAATGATTGTAACCTGCTCACAAGACGTATGCTACAGTATGTCTCTGCACCAACAAATCATCTCGGGCCTTGTGTTTAGTCAGCTGAAATAGGAGCCGATAAATCTGCTCCAGATTTTCCTTGGACCGTTTCTTGGTACGAAAGCCTCCCCCCCCCATCCCAGTGACACCACCCCGCTTCCTTTTAGAATTTGTTATGAAATCTGAAGAGTGCACATGGCAAAGGCAGTGTTTTAGGGCGAGAGGTGGGCGGTCTTTTCATCTCTAAGGATTATGTGCCGTCTCTGAGTGATCTTAATGTACAGTCAGCTGTCGGTGTGTTTGTTCTCATCAGATTAATGAGTCCCTACTGCCGTTATCTCAAAACCCAGTTCGCTGTTTTCATTCGTTCAGCATCAGGAACCAGGGTCAAACAGCCAGTGGGTTAGATGACCCCAAGCAGGCTGTCTATTACTCTGTGGTTCCTATTTGTGCTTTGTTTGTGCAAAAGCAAGCCCGTGCCGTACTTCACATGTAGGTAATTGCTGACTGACTGCTCGCAGAAGGGCTAGAATTGTCTTTGGAATACAGCCTAGTGTCTATTTGATGGCTTCTTAACGGCTCTGATTTTATTGCTTCTTTCTCCCCTTCCCTCATCGCCCTCAAAGATCTGACAGTTCTTCACCGCACTCATATCTGTAAAAGGAAATAAAAAATAATGAAAAAAAAAATAAATGTAATTAAATTTGCAAGGTGGGCAGGAGAGAGCTCCACAGTCCATCGCACACAGTCATTTCAGTAAATGGGAGGTAATCGGTTCATCCGTGCGATTCGGCTTGTGTGTTCCGGAGCCGTGACATCACAGGCAGCCTTATGCATGTACGGAGGCAGGCAGAATGTCAGGAAGACCATCCTCTTGGCATTCTTTCGACCAGCTTTCAGATGTAGCCACCTGGAATGCTTCTCCAACAGTCCTGAAGGAGTTTCCGCATGACCTGGCATAAATTTGCTCTTACTCTTCGATCCAACGCCCCACCAGCTGTATTGGGTTAAGTCCGGGGGATTTCGGGGGTCAGGTCGTCTGTCGCATCACTCCATTGCCATATGCTTAGGGTCGCTATCTTGTTGAATTGCATGTGCACCATATGCAAAAGTGGCAGATTTAATGTGTTAAGGGGACAGGTGTCAAATCATGACAGCATGTGAGGAACATGGCATTAACGGCATCAACAACGGAACAGTGGTCGCAGACCAAGACAGGAACAGGACAGTCACTAAGCACCACAAGAATACGTCCTCAAATCAAACAGTGACACACAGGAACATGCTGTGAGCTTCACAAGCCTAGAATTTATGACAGATCCGACATTGGGGATCCTATATCTGTGTTCAATGCACTGAGCGTCACTTAGTGTCAGGATTGATAGAACCTGGACCATAACTTTGTGAGGTTCAATGAGTCATTTTTATCCTTTTTGCTACATCAATGGGTCTGTTTGAAGACAAAGGATTCCTTCAACCCACAGTGTGTTGGCCTGGACAGCCATATTGTGGGAGTCATTAGATTCAATGACAAGCGCACCCTATGGAGCAAATAGTTCCCACATGCTGTGCCCATATTCTAAGATAATGCAACCACACACACTTCAAGAGTGACCTTCAATGACCTTGCCATATCTAAATAGCATTGACCTTTAATGGGATGTTCTGAAGTACAGATTTCCACCTCCCTCATCCCTCAAAGAGCTAGATGTTCTTCTCCATGAAGAATGGTCTGATTGTCAGTTTGAAGTCCCTCTCTTAATTCTTTCTTCTCTCATTTCTGCAGCTCAGCCAGTCACCCGCCTTACCCTGACCACACCCATCATAGTGGCCCGTCCACAGAAGCACAAGATGACAGTGGCCACCTGCGTGTCAGCCAATGGGAAGCCTCCAAGCGTGATCACCTGGGACACAAGGCTGAAGGGCGAGGCCACCTTCCAGGAGACGCACAACGCCAATGGGACCGTCACAGTGTATAGCAGTTACATGGTGATACCCAGTCGCGAAGCGCACAAACAGAAGTTGACCTGCACGATCACCTATCGCAAAGAGAAGATCACAGAGAGCGTGGTCCTCAACGTGCAGTGTAAGGCCCACCGCGATGGCCTCGAAAAGCCTCTTCTTCCATTTCCGTCTTTCACCTGACTCTTCAGTCTGACTCTTCAACAATGAGCATAGAGTTTATCTTTCAACATCATTTCTAAAGGCCCGTGTAACTTCGCAGGTCACATGCTGAAGCAGGAGACCCTCCCATTGGGAAAATGTTGTTGAACGCAACACCGATTAACCCCATAGCTATACTGAGCCACTCAAAGGCTCATTGTTCAGCTCCGTGAAGGTTTTAACTTCTGATTGGCCGGCTGCCTTCTCACTGCGGCATTGCTGACAGACATTTGGCGTCATCTCCCCCTCCACCACCCCCCCCCACCCCCCTCACAGATGAGCCTGAGGTGTTCGTTGAGGGCTTTGACGGGAACTGGTTCCTGAACAGACAGAACGTCCAGCTGACATGCAAGGCTGATGCCAACCCACCAGTCACCGTCTACCAGTGGAGGCTGTGAGTGTCCCGTGGGAATATTCCACAAGGGTCTGCCGATTCGTTCAATAACCGGGCTTCTCCACCTTCATCCCCCCTGCATTTAGTCAGCCTCTGCCAGCTCATAAGCTGCAGAGTATTTGGGGAAACACAATAGGCTTGTTATAAATTCCACAGCCGTTACTCTGAAGATGGTAAAGGAGATACAGAGCAGGCCAAACAATAGCTGGCACAGTGCAGGTTTGGGGATCACCACCAAGCCACTCTGGAGTGTGCTCCAAGCACAGTCACTTTGGTACTTCAGTTCTGGCTCCCTCAGCTCTCCTGTGCTCTCTGGAATCTAAATATATGGTTATTAGAAATCAGTCTGTAAAATACCACCTCAGATTTTGACCTTTGCACTCTTAAATGTATTCCTCATTTCTCATGCAACCTTAAGGAGGTGTTTCAGCAGGATAATGGAGCCTCTCACCTCGTTCGTAAAGATGTTTTCAAAGCTCATCACGGAACGCGTGGTGCTTCTGTACCTCTATTTGCATGAGAAAGAGATTATGTCTCTCAGGCGTTACAATTTTTGAGCTGGAGATGCGTCGTTCTGTAGTGAAAATGCTCTATGCGGTCACCACGGGTCAACTCACCACAGCGATGCTTGGCATGGTGGCGTTCACGCAGACACGCGTGGGGCTGCTGCTTTCTGGAGCTTTCTCCACAGTCCGCTAAGCAGCTGACGGCCGTGGCCTTTTCTCAGTTTGCCAGGACTGTTGAGTCTCGCTTTTCTTAAACCATGCGTGATGGATGAGGGTCATGGTGTGGATTTCCCATTTTAGGGTCAGGGTGGGCGGGGGGTGGGGGGGTTAGAGGGTGCAGAAACAGGGCGGGTGATGGCGCAGCACCGACAGATACGTGGAGATGACCCTCACAGTGCTGGAACCGGGATGCACAATCCATAGTGACAGATTCCCTGTGAAGGTCATCTCTCTGTATGCATGTCCGTATGGATACACAGAGACAGAGCCTGGCCGTGCCGAAATGAGAGACCCTGGCAGTTTACTGGAGTGACCGGCAAACCTCCATCACACAGGTAGCCAGTGCGTCCCCGAACGCGGGGGTGACTAGGCAGTAGGCCTGCTGCTGTGTAGCGTCGTAAACACGCAGTAACAAATAAAGCTGGGGATGTTCCTTTTGCCTGCCGTTAGCCGTGGCTCGTAAACCGGAGCCATCTGGCGTGAAATGTTATTCTCTTGCTTAATTGGAGATTAGTTAATGTTTCTGCGTTGAGCGTGTAGCTACTGACTCGGGTTGTTTGTTGCACGTACGTCCGCGTCTCGCGTTAATGTTTGCCATGTATTTGCGCCTCACATCTCGCCGTCTCTGTTAGCGAGTGCTGCGTTCGGCGGCTGCTGCCTGTTCTCTGCGCTGCAAATAGGCTCCGGAGCCGAGGAAAATGTTTGCCATGTTATTCAGCTGCAGGAATTAAGACCAGATTGCTTGTGGACTTAACCCATAACAGCTGTGGCGCAAAGCCTGCCAGCGCGGGGGTCGAGTTCTCGTTCCGATAAAGAGAACGGCGTAAACGTGACCAAGCAGAGGCCTGCTCCGAATCATCACTTCAGGGAATGACTCCAAAAGGAGTCTGATGATTCCCAACAAATTGCTCAGCACCTCTCTCTCGTTTGCTCCCTCCTCTGTAAATAGGTGGGCTCTAGGAGCTCTGGTATTTAGATGAGGGGACTCTGACCTCTAGGTGAGGTGCCTCCATGAGAGGAACACAGAGTGGAATGTGGGAACTCTTGACCCGTGAAGGAGGGCAGGCTCAGACACCCGAAGATGGCCCCTACATGATTATACGGCGCTTCATGGCCAATTAGGCCGTGCTGTCCTGGGGTTTCTCAGAGTCTGGTCCGGTGGTTTAAGGCGGGGGCAGGCACCCGAGACCGGGCAGGCTTCTCCATCTGGTTGGGAGGCGTGGTACGACCCCTGATGGATGAAGCATGACCAGGTGGAGGTGTGCATTCCTGCTGCTCCACACGGCTTCTAACTCCTCCACGTCTCCTTTCCAGCCTGAATGGCTCCCTGCCCAACGTGGAGATCCGCAACAACTCGTTGTTCTTCAAGGGGCCCGTCACCTACGATCTGGCCGGAACCTACGTGTGCGATGCCACCAACAGTGTGGGGACACGCTCGGGCCAGGTGGAGGTCAACGTGACAGGTAGGCGGCCCGGCCGACTCCTCCTCTTGGCTGCGATGAGCGCGTGGTTCGGGAAATGTGGCACAGCTGGTCAGGTGAATCTGTCCAGATGTGGACAGGCTCATTATTCTGTCCTCTGAAGGCCACAACAGAGATTGGATCAACATCTCAGATCCAGGCCCAGCACTGGGGGGATCAGAGAACCATTGCTCTCATTCCTCTCCAGAACAGAGCCAGGTAACAAGGCAGATGACATGAAAGCACCTGAATAACGAGCTCCTGTTTCTGAGAACCACCTGTGACTCTCAGAGCCTGATACCTGCTCATGTTGACTCATCTGCATGAGAACAACCAGGGAGACGGAAACTGATGCCGTTTTCTGCGTTTGCCGCGTGCTGGTAGCAGAGGTAGTCTGCTGTTCCACTTTATGGAAGATGTCCGTAATAAAAGGATGACTGATGACATTTGGAATCAAGCCACGCTCGTGTCTCTACACATGCCTTGCTCCCATTGACACTGGGCTCTTTTGTCTGGTTAGGATGGGATCTCTGGCTCCTTATGACAGCCTGTAATGTCTTGCGAGGGGCATTCCCTGCTCCTGGACGATGTGCTGGACTGCTCTGACACCAAAGGGAAAGGGGGCTGTTTCGTGGGCAGCAGAGGCAGCGGGTCCATGCTCTCACTCCTGTTATGTAACCCCCCTAAAAATAGCCCTCTCCTCTGAGCAGAGATGCCTTCGTGCTCGGTTCAGGGAATTCTCACCTCCCGGGTCCACTTCTGCCGCTCTGCAGCCGCACTCATGCTGGCGGGATAGATCTCTCCTAAATCATTCTTCTCGTCCTCATTCCCTCTCTCCTTTTACTGATATTAATATGTCACCATAAATCTGTCATAAAATGCCAACCGGCGACTCTTTGAGTGAGTGCATCAGGCGTGCCGACGGCTCTGTCCTGTGGCTCCCCAGCCACCCGTGCCCCGGGCTGCACTTGGATGGCCGTGTCCTTGGGACAGAAAGCCCGGAGACACTGTTTAGAACGTAACTAGGCTGAATGAAATGAGTGAGCCTCTGATCTCAGATCAGTCTCCGTCTCGCCGCGCATCCTCGTGGCGTTTTTGTGGGGAGAGATCAGCATTTCATGGTCTCCTGAAAAGGGCAGTTTTCCTAGATCTTTCTAGATTTAACTTAGCCGTTGGTGCCTAGCCTTTGTAGCTGCCATGTTTATGTGGGAGGTACAAACGACGGCCTTTGTCTCAAACCTCCTCAATCCTTTGGAGGAACATAGCGAGTGAGCTGTTTATTGTCATGACGGGACAGTCACAGCTGCCGCAGGCGACCACTGTCGCCGTTTTGGGACAAGCGTCCCTAAAGAACACCACTTCAGCACTGGAGCTCTTACCAACCTGTTGGTCGCGTTTGACATAATTATTCTTTCCCTGGCACCTTTGGGAATTACACATGCGATTTAATTTCCCGGTGCCTGAGGAGAAGCTCCTTGCTGGGGTGAGCGGCATGTTGAAGCTGATCCTGTTGCAGGGAGGCGACAGGGAGGTGTCAGCCTGTACAGCCCACGCGTTTGCACTGGCGGCAGAGCTGCAGGAACCACACAGAGCTCCAAGACGAGTGTAAAGGAGGGAGCGCAATCCTTTTTTCCTGAGGTCTGAACCCCTTCCAGCGACAAAACGCCAAGATCCACTGCCCCCCGATAAAATTTCCCGGTTCATTTAGCTAATCGGGGGTGGTTCTTTGGGCAGGGGGGTGGGTGGGTCCAGATCAAATTGTGTTCACCGATTGAGTTCCTCTGAGGTAAAGGTTCCCTGAGTTGCCATCGGCCATGCTGAGAGTGTCTGCCCCGGCCCACCACACTTTCTCTGCCCACCCCCACGTGGGAAAAGTAACCTCCGCAGCCCCCTGGGGCTCATCTCAGACGCCATTTTCCAGCATTCTGTGGCATTCTGCCAGGCTGCGTAGCGTAAAAAAAGGCGCTTTGTTCTAGAGGTACGCTGGAGTGACAAGATACTCGGCTTATAGTTGACCCAAAAAGTGTGTCTGGCAGCGGGAGGGGCATAAAGCCAGTGATGCCAGGCGTGTCCTCCTGAGGGGTCCCCAGGTACACGAGGAGTCCCTGCAGAGTGACGCTTGATGCCAGGCGTGTCCTCCTGAGGGGTCCCCAGGTACACGAGGAGTCCCTGCAGAGTGACGCGTGATGCCAGGCGTGTCCTCCTGAGGGGTCCCCAGGTACACGAGGAGTCCCTGCAGAGTGACGCGTGATGCCAGGCGTGTCCTCCTGAGGGATCCCCAGGTACACGAGGAGTCCCTGCAGAGACGCGTGATGCCAGCGCTGCACTTTCAGGATGTGTTTGGTGGACGCACTTTAAAATTAGAGTTAGAGTCAGCATCAGGTTGGCATCCTCTGCATCTTTAAACACCAGCACCTCTGAGCCTTACCTGTCATTCAGACTAGGTCTTGTTAGCTTGGTCGAGGTCCTCACTGGTCTAGTTAGCTTGGTCGAGATGCTCTGGTCTAGGTAGCTTAGTTGACATATACTCTGGTATAATTAGCTTGGTTGAGGTTCTGGTCTGGTCAACTTGGCTTGGTTTTAGTTCTGCTTTTGGGTTCATTAGCTTCTATGGATGTTCTCTGTGTTATTTAGCTATTCATTATTAGTACCATGTGACATTTGTGCTTCTGGTCCAGTATTTGTGAATTATAATCACATGACCATGAGAAAGTCTTTAAGTACGTAAGTAAATGTTAAGTGTACAAATGGCAGAAATTCCTCATTCTACAGTTTTCATAAAGATAATGCCCCCCCCCCCCACACACACACACAACAGGCCAAACCCTTAGCCCACTATGTCCCGTAAGGCTTGCCCCTCTGCAGGGGCCGGTACTGGGGCTCGGTTTGTGCAAAATTCTAGCTAAGCTCAGGTGAGTCACTTTCAGGGGCTATCCAATACCGTGTCACCTTTGGTCCCACATGCCAAAAAACTAATGAAAATGTGCAACCAGCCTCCCATTTTAATCAGCCGTCTTGTCAGGGGAGGCGTGGGCAAGGTGACAGAAACATCTAACCAAGTATGTTCACACCCTTAGAGGTTATTGTGTTTAAAAAGGGGCCAATCGGTTAAAATCTCTCCTCCATGAAAAGGTTGAGACATAAATTACAGGCCCAGGTCTTCTGGACTGATTCAGATTCATCTATTAATTAAGTGGAGTTCAGCGCGGTCGGGCTAAAGAAAGGCGACTAACTCAGTGAGTCATTCATATTCTCACTGAATCGGCAAGCGCTGGGTGATGCTGTAACAGCGCCAGTGAGGAATGCCATTTAGTGATGGTGGCCTTTTGGGGTTTTGGGAGGAGTGGGGGGGCAATGGTTTGATGTGGTCAGCCACTTAGGCGTTTTCTGTTATAAGCCGGCAGAGCCAGGCTATAATCAAAACAATTAACTTTAAAATTTACAGTTGGCGCCTTTCGCTGTTAAGTCCTTGACAGAGTAACACTTGGGAAAGCTTCATGTCGGACGCCTGATTGGTGGGAAATGCCTGATGGGTGTCGACCACGAGTCGTCCCGTTCTCACTCTAGGGTTAACCATACATCTGGAAATGGGACGTGCGGGAGGGCGGCGGCAGAAATGTCATGATGAGTCGCCCATCGCTGCTCATGGGGCCTCAAGGCCCTGTTGACCAGCATCTACATTTAACTTTTATTTATTTATCCAATGTCTTCATTTGCAGAAAGAGGGTCAGACAATTCCTGGAGCAACTGGGGGTTAAGGGACTTGCTCAGGAGTGAGATCACTCTGCCAAGACTGGGATTTGAACCAGCAACCTTCCAGTAACAAATACAGGGTCTTAACCTACTAGGTGTCTACATGCACAGACAGTGTGTCCCCAAGATGGCCAGAGAGCCACCTTTAACAGAGACAGATGGATAAGTGGATAGAAACTGGCCCACTAAGCCTAACCCTAACCCTGGTCCACTAACCTGGACTGGTCAAGCGTCTGTTGACGGGACTGTGTACCGTGCAGGGGTAACTCTTGGATTTTTGTTATGCCGGAGATGTACTTTATCATTAGCCAATAATATGTTTTGTATGGCTGAGTGGGAGGAGTCTGAGCACTCCGGGGGCCAATCGGCTTTCAGCTCCGCCCCTGTATATGCCCCTTGTGTCATATACTGAAGGTTGTTCATGGTTGTAGGCTTGGCTAAGCGTGCTTACCTTCTCATACTGGCTCTTTGTGTTTGAGGGGGTGGATATTTACATAGTTCCATAGTGCTGGGGGGACAGGTCCTCTCAGCCCCCATACCCCCTCTGACCGATTACAGAGAGCTGCACTGACATCCGTTCACGCTCTCCTGAACAAGCAATCGCAACGCCCCCCCCCCCAAGGTGAGTATGGAGTAAATATGGCTGTGGTTGCTTGGATAATAGAGGGAGAGATGGACAGAGATGAGCCCTTTTGATCAGAGGATGGGAGGTAATGGTAAGGTACTACGGAAGAGTCATGCCAGGGCTAGAACAGCAGGGCATGTCTGCTGTCGTCCAAGGAATGGTGTGAGAGGCGGGGGGTGAGAGACGGGCCGTGAGAGACGGGGGATTGACAGCAAACATTTTAATACACAAAGGCAGGTAATTGCTGTAAATTGGCTGTCAGCCGGGCAGGAAGTACAGCGTCATTTACAGGACGGGGCCCTCTGACCGAGCTCGCAGTGCCGGGGGCTCAGTCGCAGCTCGAACCCGGGGTTGTGTGGCCCAGTGGGCAAGGCCTCCATGCCTGGGAACAGGAGGGCGGTGGTTTGAATCCTGTGGTTGGTTGAATAGTCGCATGGCTCTTTGGCCCTTGAGTGAGGCCCTTAACCCACTGACTAATGCTCCAGATTGGATGCCAGATTAATGTCTGGTCCTGTTCTCCGGCTTCACACTCTCCTGTAAATGTGTGTATGGTTTCAATGGTATCTTGATAGGATATGTGGGCTCTAAAGCATTCCTGTGTGCTTGTACCAAAAGTGACTAAATCTCTGTCATTAGGCTCGAGAGCGCCCCCAAGGCTCCCCGCTGATTATCGCCATTTCCTTCCTGACGCATTCTAGCCTGGTGGTGATCCACCATGCTATTCCCGTACCTAAAGCCGGCTTAGCGCACACCCCTCCCCGCCAACGCGCCGTGCACTCGTCTACGCCCCAAACGACAGCCTCAATCAGCTTAACTAGCTGAACGCGGTGTCACCCCGGCATCGCCCTGGAAAGCCCTGCGTGTCACTGGTGGGCGCGCGGCCCACACATGTGCGTTCTGTGTATTATTAAGTCCAAACTGTCAGGTCTGTGTCGAGTCGGAGAAGCGCGGGACGTGCGTCCCTGCTCCCTCCCCCGGCCTGGCTGTCTGCTCAGGGTGGGGGCGTGGCTACCCCCCCGCCCGGAAGCAGGAGGACCTCTCCCCGCCCCGAGTCGCCAGGAGATTATGCCTCATTATTCACATCAAGTATTCTTACATGCTGGTCGCCTTGCCTTCTGCGACTCATTGCGAGATGAGCATCACCAACCGAATAATACCTGAATCGTGGAAGGTCTGTGGCCGATAGGGCCGGAATGTTCCAGCACGTGCTGCCGGAGAGGCGGTCGGTGTTAATGAAAAGATGGCTCTCCCCATCATTAACGCACACTCCGCCTTCCGCGCTGTGGCCAGGGATGCAGGCAGTAAGTGGGGCAGCCTACCGGGGTCCTGATGCCCGTAGCTCGCACGCTAGTCACTAAGCTGTGCTGTGTTGCACAGACTAACAGGATATGTCAGATTGGAGAGGAGCTGTCAGCTCCAGCCGTAGAAATGCCCGCACGACATGCGTGATATGTGCGTACTTTGAGACGGAAACCGCGAATGAGGAGGAACTCATTTTCCTTGTTGTTTCGCATAGGTCCTGACAGGGCGGCACTCTCGCTCACCCCACTTGTCTGTGGCAGTGTTTCCTCACGGAGACGCAGTGACGCAGTGACCCCACGCAGCGTGACTCGTGGATTTCCCCGGGGTCCCTGTCACCGCACTCATGCTGTTCCTTTACATTTATTTATTTTGCACAGGCTTTTATCTGACGCAACGTACAAATGAGAGAGCAGGGTTACTCACTCCCTGGAGCAGCTGGGGTTAAAGGCCTTGCTGAAGGCCCCAGCACTCTGCCAGCCACAGCATCTGAACCAGTGACCTTCTGCTTGCTGGCACAGCATTCTAACCCACTGGGCCCCACAGCTCCCCCCAGTGGCAGAACTAGACTTTTATACTTGGGGTGGCCAGAGGGCTATTTCAGGGGGTCCACAGACTATGGCAATGAAAGTATTTCTTGAACAATCAATTGCAATCGGAGTCTGTAAATTTTGAAATATTTTCATAAAGTCAGTCATCTGGGGTGGCACCTGGGGTGTCCAATCAGATTTCAGGGGGGTCCAGTGCTACCCCGGCCTCCCCTCCCCCCATTGGTTAACCCTGTCGGTATCTATCAGCTCTGCTAGTTTGATCGTTTAGTGATAATTGCCTTGTAAGGTTTAGGTGCGGCAAATTTCTGCTGAGGATATATTTCTTTAAAAACGTATAATCTGTGGCTCGCCAGTCAGTTTCTTCCAGATGAAATCAGTAAAATGCAAAGATGGGACTTTTGAATTAGATCTATCAGACTTCAGAGAAGATTCAATTGGAAGTTTAAAAATGCAGACTTGCAGGAGCCTACGGGAGATGTGAAGCGGGCTCGGATGAGATGCCCATCGGGGCCCCGATTGGCTCCTGACCCCCCCGTCTCGCTGCCCTTTTATGCTGTTGATTTTCACAGTAGCAGCTTTATGAGAAATCGAACGCTCAAACAACAGAAAAACTTTGCCGAGTTACAGATGAGATGGTCTGTCTCCTGGGAAATATATAAAAAAATGAGAAATCCAGCCTGCGGAAGGGAAGTTTACCCCGAGGGCTGCGGCGGAGGAACGAGCCTAATCAGCGGTTAATGACTCACGTTCACAGCAGCAGTGACAGGCGGCTTGCATCTCCATTTATCTGTAAACGTCTCTCTGTGCGTATCTTAAGGTGCTGTGTCTCCACGGGGGGGGGTTTCATGGACCCGGCGACTCTGCTCCTGTTGTTTACTGGTTTGTGGTGTGGGACAGAGACTCGGGGGTGGGCTGGGGTTAAAAATCTGCCCTGGACTTTGGGGTTGTCAACTGGGGTTGAGGAAAGGGGCTCTGATGAATTTTGCCAGCTGATTTAGACCTGCACAACCTTCATGATTTACCAGTGCTTTAAATAAACATGGAATGTTACCTATAAAACCACCTACATATTGCACAGCCGAATACATAATGATGAGCGGAGTAGAAATGCATTTGGCTAATGCAGCTTGACGGCTGTGACAGGCCCCGCCGAGGCCCCCTGCTGGCCGCTCCCCCTCTCTGCGCCTCTTTCTCCCTAGCTGCATATTCCCGGTGCACCAGGGGTCAGCTTTCTGGGTGTCGGTCGGCGTGGTGCCGCTCGGGGGCTCGTGGCCAGCGTTCTGTTAGCCGCACCATCTCGTCAGCACGGCACAGCCTTCCAGCTGTTTCTGTGCAGTTACTGAGCCTGTCTCTGAGTCTGTCTCCTATTGACCTCTGAGGTTTAAGGACCCTGTCAGTTATGTGACTCAGGAGGCTGCTCCCGCCTATGAGATGTTAATCAAATGAAGATGGGAGCTGGCTTTGTTTAGTATCTGTTAATTAGATGATGAACAGGGAGCCAACCTTTGCCTTAGCTAAACAGGAAACAAAATAATCCATAATGATCACGGTGCTTGGTGCAGGTGTTCGCTCGGAAAGCAGCAGAGAGACCTGACAGAGCGGCTTCCCAAAGACCAGCGCCCCCCGATCGGAGGCGGAGCTAGCTGTCACTTTTGGGGTCTTCTTCACCAATCAGTGTCTGTATCGGTTTTCACCGAGGGGAACAGTGATGGATTTCCTTCGCTTGGAAGGCTGGCCAGTGTCCTCCCTTCCCTGATGTAGGCCTTGCACCCCCTTGTACTCAGTAATCCCGTTACGTGTTGGATGTCACCGAGCTGGCAGAGGAAAGGAGGGGCTGTCCGTCTCACATATGTCATTAGAGAGCCCGCCAGTGGCTTTGAGAGGTCTTCGCGAGGACCTGTACCACTTTGTTACCTGACACCCTGCCTGCCACGGCCTTCGCTTCTCTCAGAATCTTTTATGCTTCTTTCTGGAATTTTTTGTCCACATCTGCATGTGGACTTTAGCGAAGCCATTTGAGAGTACTTGTATTCCTTTTGAGATTGCTTTGATCCCATTCACCGGGTGCCCTGCTTCCTTTCGGAGGTGCTCTCATCCCTTTTGGGGGAGCTCTGATTCCTTTTGGGGGTGCTTTTATTCATTTCAGGAGCGCTCACTTCCTTTCGGGGGTGCTCGATTCCTTTTGGGGGTGCTTTGATTCCTTTCAGGGGTGCTCTCATCCCTTTTGGGGGTACTCTGATTCCTTTTGGGGGTGCTTTGATTCCTTTTGGGGGTGCTCTTATACCATTTTGGGGATGCTTTGATTCCTTTCAGAGGCGCTCTTATCCCTTTTGGGGGTGCTCTGATTCCTTTCAAGATTGCACTTATCCCTTTTGGGGGTGCTCTGATTACTTTCAGTAGTGCACTTATCCCGTTTGGGGGTGCTCCGATTACTTTCAGGAGTGCACTTATCCCTTTTGGGGGTGCTCCGATTACTTTCAGGAGTGCACTTATCCCTTTTGGGGTGCTCTGATTCTTTCCACATTTATTACTACAGTAGCAGTAATGGCTCGGATCATTTTTGCCATAACCATCAGCCTGTTGAAAAATCCCTGAAAGACACTGCGTTTTGTTCTCCTGTGCAGTTCTGTTGCTATGGAATCAGCAGCCATGTGCAGTTTGGGTTGGGGGGGTATGTGTTAATGAGGAGGAGGACTGAGGAAGGCGACCCCTCCCGCCAGCCCGGGCCGCATGCCGGCTCTCGGTACCTCCTCGCTTTGTTGTGCTGGGGCTTGCCGCGCTCCCCGGGGGGTGGGGGCATCACGATGATGCGTGATGTGCCTTTGACGAGCCCGTCAGCTGCCGGGACAGAGTGACAGGTGGCTCTGACAGGCAGATTGGTGTCACTTTAGCCGAACTTGTCCTACTTGCACTCTAAGGTGAGATTTCACCTTAAACATCAAATACCAGCACGCTGGGGAGGGTTCCCTCTCTGACGGCTCTGATCTCCACATCGCCATTGTTTACTGAAGTAAATGTTAAAGAAACGATACCCATCTAATAATGTTTTTTCCCATTTTAGCTTGCATGTTACACGGTGTAAATCAGGTCACAGTGACTGTCTGCAATCTGCCTCTTCCTCCTTCACTGCTTTGGTTTTCAGCCTATTTTGTAACCGAAAATGAACATGGACTGAAGCCCCGCCCCCATACCAGGAGTGTGTGAGCACTGCGCTGAGGGGGGGTATAAGCAATGCATGCTGCATTAGTGTCTCTTTGTGTCAGTGCTGAGCATGGATGCTGCTGTCTGCTGAATTATAGCTGTCTCTGAGCGCAGCGAAAGTGTCCTGCATGTTTAAGAGGAGGTGCTGAGGGGGGGCCTCTGTGGGCTCAGCTCTCCTTTGTTTAACGTGCCCCCCTCCCGCAGGAGGGGCTTTTCCGGGTCGGCTTGCATGTTCCCCAAAGATGTGCTGGGTGTGGGCCTTATTGGCCAGGGGGCGGGAGGGACGTGCCACCCCCTTTTCCCTGTGCTTATCCTAAACCCCCTCACCCCTCACACACGACGCCCCGGACACTGACACACTCTCCCTTCCATCTGTGTTTCCCTACCCAGAATACCCTAACAACCCGCCGCCCGGGGGGCGTGACAATCCGCAGGAGCAGCAGAGTCCCGGGGCCGCCATTGGTGGGGCGGTGGGGGGTGTGGCCCTGCTGGGCGTGGCCGCCGGCCTCCTTTTCGTCTTCCTACGCCGCCGGCAGCACACCTTCAAGGGCGACTACAGCACGAAGAAGCACGCCTTCGGGAACGGCTACAGCAAGGCGGGGGCCGGCGTGACCCCGCCCCACCCGGCAGTGCCCAAGAGCTCGCAGTACCCCGATGACTCGGACGACGAGAAGAAGCCGCCCCAGATCGGCGGGCCGGCCACCTACGAGGGGGGCGAGCACGACTCTGAGGATGCCAAGCGGCCGTATTTCACCGTGGAGGAGGCAGAGCGGCGGGAGTACGACGGGCGGACTCTCTCCTTCCAGTACGAGCCTGAGGCAGAGATCGCCGACGACATGGTGTCCCAGACCGACGGCTCGGTCATCTCCAAGAAGGAGTGGTACGTGTAGGGGCCCCTCCCTCACTGACCACGCCCCCCACCACCCCCACCCCGGCACACATCCATACAAAAGAATACGGAATAATCCGGAATCCGCCTTCTCCGCCGCCTCCAGACGTCAGTGTGATTCCCATTGTGGTATTTTAAAAAATGCGATTAAACCAGTCACCAAAAGGTTCATTCGTGGCCAGTGGCCAGTGACTTCACACCAGCGGGAAGACTGGCTGCTTGATAATAATAATTGTGCATCACTTCTTTTGTCATGTTATTCTAAATGTATCGATTGTGTATGAAACAGGGCATTGCTGTGCCTGGGCTGACTCCTACACTGGATGTATGATACTTCCTCTCACTCCTGCACTCGCTCTCCGGCATCTCTCTCTCGGTGTAGCAAGGCCAGTGCTAACAGGAAGGAGAAGCGGCTCCGAATGCCGCCAGGCTGCCAATCGAATCGACCAGTCAAAGGGGCCTTTGCTGGACCCATGGACCAATCAGAAACCTGCACTAAGCCATGTGCCTGGCCCTCTCTGCCAGCAGCTGTCGCTCAATCCAGCGTCTTGGAAAGCAGGACTGATGGATAAGGATGCAAAGCGCCAAGCCTCTGGCAGGGAGGCTCCAGCTAAGGGACTAGTGTCTCCTCCACTAGCAGTTATGTGCCGACGTTCCACCAAGCTTCTAGTGTCCTGATGCCACCCGTCATTGTCATGCCCTCGAGCAGCAAACATGGCGGAGTGGGTTTCCTGGCACCCAAAAGCTGGCTCTCATAAGGGTGGGGGGGGGAGATATTTGGTGCCAAAATAATGCACTGAAGTTTAATCTCTTAATCTGCACGTTTCCACTAACCAGGCTCCTGCAAAGCGCCGCCAGTCGCACGCCCTCGAGAACCAAACGTTATTTTGTTATCAGGAGGCCATGGGGACACTTTGCTTTCATCAGTCTCGCATTTTAGCCGGCCTCTCTTCATGCCAGTCCGTCACATTGATGAAAAGCAAGCGTAGAGATGCTCAGTGTACCAAGATACTGTAACTGTAACGGGAGACAGAACCCTGCAGTGAAGGGGGACTCGACACATAATGACCTTAATGACATCACCATCAGCATCACCGCCTTGGAAAAGCCCGATCCTGGCCTGCACCTCACCCGTCTTTGAGAACATCCGGATACAGATAGGGGACACAGAGTGGACGTGGAACGCTAATGTTTGCCCTGCATGCAGGAAAACCTGAGATACCAGCGTGACCTGTTTTACGTTCTCTCCTTTTTCATGAATACATCTTTAAGTGTCTTTGACGACTGTGATGGGTCTGGACAAACACAAGGAGCCAGAAGCCATCCATCCTGCCTGACCAATTTTTCTTTTAAGCATCTTGGATCTTTGGGAGGCAGCTCTGGTGAATGTTTATGTATGCGATGCCCGTAACTCCCGGGCGTAGCTGGGTGGTCCTCGACAGCATCCAGTCTACAATGTAATGGAGTGACGGTAAAGTGGAGCGGCTCATCAGTAAATCAGAAACGCGTCCACTCGGTACCCGAAAGCCTCGTGTTTGGGTGTATACGCGAGGGCTCTGCTTCGCCCTCTCCTACATCGGAGCGTGTGTCTTTGTGTCCCGGCTAAAGCGAGAGTTGCCTGCCAGCACTGGTACAGAGCGGACTCTGTACTCGCTGACTGTGGGAAGGACTTTGTGCCGGGATCTAAGGAGAGGGACCTCCGGAAGAGGACAAATCTGTCACTTTAAGCTGACTTTTTTTTTCCTCCCAGCCCTAAGTGAGACATGAGCTACATTTATGACCTTGGGGTGTGATGGGTGTCAGGGTTGTTTTTCATCTGTCTGGATTATTATGTACCAGTGTCGTGGAGTCACAATGTTCCCTGTAATTTAACAAGCACAAAGATAACCACGAGAACTGCAAAGCCACACAAAAGCTATCTGTCTGCGAGTTCCAGCATCCGTGCTCCCACTCATCTCCCATAGATGCCTTTATTTCCGTAAATGAAGATTTTACTGTATCTATCACTGAGAAAATACCGAATTCACTGGAACTGCAGTTGTAAGGGGAGTCTGAGATTTGAGGCTGAGATTGAGAGACACAGTGTTTACATTGACACACGCAGACGATGAAATGCTTTGGTGCACGTTACGGTTTGCGAAAAACATGCCCGATGTTTCCATTTTAGGGCCTCACACTGGAAATGGAAGCTGCCTTGTAAGGGACGGGGCTTGCAGAGAGGCAGGACACGTCCGTGTGAAGCCTCCACATTGCCGTGACTGTCGCCCCACGTGAACTTTCCCTCGAGGTCCCGAGCCTCAAAGCCGCTTAATTACCTCCAACATAACGGCCTTTCCGGCTTCTCACTTTTCACTTCCTTTGCTGCCGTAAAGGTTAAGACGTTTCATTGTCTCTGGTCAGGCTTTAATCTCTCGCCATCAGCTGCTGCTGAAAGGGGCAGTCGCATATCAACCCTGCATCTTGGTGCCGTTGTACACCACATTAAATAAAGCGCACGTCACTTGCTTTAGTCCTAAGACTCGTGAGTACGTGGGAATGCGATTGAATGAAGCAGGAATATCAGTCAGTGTTCGCAAAGCTTGGGGCCACCTTCCTGCCTCTGCAGGCCGGCGCTTTGCCTATCTTGCACAGTCATATTTAGCATATCTCTAAATGTTATACTCATGCTTGTGGATTTGACTCTGTCTTGTATCTGATAGAGCAGCCGTCTGCTCTGAATAATACAGTTCATATTACTGGTTTGTTCTCCTGAAGGAGGTGCTGAGCCAGCTAATCAAAGTGGAGTTACTCATAAGAAAGAACCAACCCGAAGAAGCCTATAAACAGGAAGCAGGAATGTGTGTGAGGTAATGGCATACTTGGTCATTGAGCTACAATGATGGTCTGCACATGATGGTCTTTACACAATGGCTTGTATATGATGACCTGGGCATGATGGTCTTTACTCAATAGTCTGTACATGATGACCTGTACATAATAGTATCTACATGATGGTCTTTACACAACGGTATATATGTGAAGGTCTGTAGATGATGACCTGTACATGATGGTCTATGCGCAGTGGTTTGTGCATGGTGGTCTCTCCATGATGGTCTGTATGCGATTGTGTGTATGCGAAGGTCTGTTTGGGACTCTAAGCCTAGTTTTTGATGCCAGTTCACAAGATGGTTTAGAAACATAAGTATCGTCAGGTACATTGAGTAATTGTGTATTAAATAGTAACTGCTACTGTAGCAGTATAGTGTGAGGGCCAAATTTCACCTTCAACAAGGGATCCTTGTTACAACATACAAGGTTAGATAATCCAGAGAAATGCTTTGCTGAGTTTACATTCATCACACACGTATCATGTAAAACTATTCTCATGTAAGAAGGGAAGTTACCAGTTCAAGCTCTCCTTCTTTGGAGTTAATTGCATCAGAATAAGCCCATCACCTTCATAGAGGAGCGAAGGCGTCAGGGAGTACAGTTTGACGGCAGCTATGTCCGGGGATAAAGGATGAGGGCAAAGCAGAAATCGAGGTGCCTCCGTGGTGGCGGGTGGATCCTCATATCTGAGGAGCCGTGTTACAAGAAGCTCTAGAAGCTCATGAAGGGCACGCAACTGGGTCGAGGGAATCGGCATACGGTCCCAGAAGAATGACTGTGGAGCCCAGCACACGCGTGTTGAGTAGCGGCAGAGGGACATTAGAGACTTTGGCTGTCCATGCACAGGTACGATGTCACGACGAGCCAGACTGATCCTAACGACGCTATGTGTAAATAAGGGGGTTTAACGTGCTGTAATATAAGTACCACTCTAAGAGCCCCTAGTGACTCTTGTATTACATGGGTAATATTGTATTTGTAAGTCAGAGGGTACGCTAAGGTTGTGTTTTCCTGTGGTTTGTGCTGAACTGGGGTAAACAGTTTTTATCACCATTTGGTGTCTTTCAACAACTCTTGACAGTATAAAGATCTGCATTTTATAAATAGTGTCAACTAAATCGATGGTAATGATTTTTTTTTGTTATGATTTCTACTTAAGATGTGTACAGTTGAAGGTGCGTTTGTCCACAATAAAAAGGCGTTACTCGGCACCGTGGCCCCCTTCCTGTGTCTCCTTTACTTTTCCCAGCCAACGTTGGCCAAAGGTCCATCTGATATCGACAGAAATTACTCTTCATTTAGGAGTGTTAACCTCAGTGATTCTTACATTTAAAAATAATAAAACATCTGACAAAAACAGGAGCATTCCTGAACCCAGCCTGGGCCGGCAGGTGCTCAAGATCTCATTCCGGAAGTTTCCGGAGTCATGTCTGTGCCTTTCAGGTCCAGCCTATTCCTCTGCGGTCCCTCGACTATATGCGAAGCCCTCCACACGAGCTCCGATGTTCATAAACAAACAGGGACACACTCTGACAACCACCTCAAATTGCTCTTTTTGTTTAAACAAAGTGGCGATGAGTCACGCGCACGCTTGCGGGAAGCGGGGGCCAGCTGTGGCGGGCTGCATTCACACGTTATGTAACGGATGACAGCGAAATTGCGATGGAGGCCTCAAGCACGATGGTGGCCCTCGAGTGCGGGCTCGAGCGGCACAAAGCAGCTTGTGGGTGCCCGATAGCAGAGCCTTCAGCATGGTAAAGATAACGCTTCACCCTCTAATAAAATCATCACACAGGTGTGGATGATAAAACCACTTCTAATTTCCACGCATTACCCAGAACCATGAGTTTCTGACTTCATTTGTTAAACAACCCAATACAGGCCAATTGCAATCATTAAGTCTTTACAGTTCATTATACAGCCAAATAGCTAGCTGTTCTTAACGGAGATGTTTTGACTAACGGGATAAAATCTGCAACAGCAATGTACTGTTGAAAAGCTCTCCATAAATGCAACACCAGCATGCATATTAATCCAACAAATAGGCCTGTTGATTTTTTATTGTGTGTTCACTGAAATAGCATTTAAGGCGAAAAAAAAGAACTAAAGTCTATTAACCGTAGACGGTCCCTCACACACATCTGCAGACCCAGACATCCATGGGCTTTATACATGGCCCTTAATCAGATTCACAATCAGGTTTATAGACCAATTATGTTCATACACGCAGGGAATTTGTCTTTGCTGTCAAAGACTCTCATATGCACAGTGGACACATACAGGATAGGATATTTATGTTATGCGTTGGTAAGTAGCAAAGAATGTCATATCAATGGAAAAATACCTAGGATGCTAACAATATCTCAGCTATACGGGGTGGTCCTTAAAATATATTCATGTTTGAGGTTGGATGGTAACCATTTCTGATGTACCGTGATTTATCCTTCGACTGTGGAATTTAACATAATGGCTGAATAGTTCTGGGGGGGAGGGGGGGTTGTCATCTGCAGTGGCGTTAACCCCTTACTTACCAGTTTTAATGCAATTACTTAGTTTAACAAAATCAGTAACTATAGAACACATTAGTAACTAGTTTATTCGTATTAAAAGCCAAATCAGTCATCACTGGTTCAGTTAAGATTGTTAGAATTTCCAACAATGATTCCGGGGGGAAGCATCCCTGCTGCTCATCCTGCACATATTCAGGCCCCCGTTTTATTACGATGACTTTCCGGCAGCAGGGATCTGCAACATTCCTGACGAGCAGGGACCTTCAGCACGGAGATGCACGGGTCCGGCCTGTACATCTGGCCCGCCTCGTCCTCCCGGCCTGGGGGCCCCTGCCCCTGGCGAGGCAAGGGCCCCGGTGGAGAAGCAGTCACTGGAAACATGGCTCTGCATCTCCGACAGCCTTCCGGAGACAGGAGCTCTCAAAGTTTAATCTAATCAGCTCTTCTAAGCATCACACTATGCACATGATTTATTATTTATTACACAGTCCATTGGTTTACATGACAGGGATGTCTTCCCCAGACACGTGAGAACATTCCTCCATTCTCGCATAGTAATATTATTATAAGTATTATTATTATTATTATTATTATTATAATAATAATAATGTACACCCTATGACCCTGCTGATAAGTGGCAGTGGCACAATACATGCACCGGAAAAGAAAATAAAGCTCTTTATTCACACAATTACGCAAAATGTTACTCCTTACCCATTAGATTAGTGGCAGATGTTTTTTAGAAATTAACAATGTGGTTAATTGAAATAAATAATTACCACTGAAGACTGATGGATAGACTCGGATTCCAGTTGAAATCTGTCTCCCTCAAACTGGCAGTATCTGGACTCGCTTTCAGATAATTGGGTGCGAGGGTTCGTACATCGAGGCCTCGATCCGACACTGGAATCAGGGTACTGCTCTCACAAGCTGGCGAGAGGTTCACGTGTCCATAGCTGCTGAGATGTACCCCTTTAACGTTAATTATGTGCCTCTTCAATAACAGTATGGAGAAGCATTTGGAAAGCATAATAACTTACCGGCAGAGGGACATGTGCGCTAATTATTAATGAAAGGATTTGTGCAAATGTTTGCGGCTCAGAGGTGCAACACACCTTGAGGTGACGGGAGATTGATGTGTGCTTTTAATAATTTATGCTGTGGATTGCGATATTTAGATTGCTGTAAGGGTTTTATTTTGGTTCTTCTGATGAATTTGTGAAATTTATTATTTGATTATTAATTAGGGAGGGAAGTAGCAGGAATCTGAGTGATTAACCCAGGTTCAAGAATAGCAGAATTAACGTGAATCAGTTTGATTTACAGGGGATCTGATGGAGTTATACATCTCTGTCACCTGTGAAATAACTGCAGAAAGTTCACAAGCCTCTGGTAACTTTAATAACTTTTATACATCAATCATTGATGGCTAAGCTGGCCTTTTAAATAATAATTAATCTGGGTGGAGCTGCAGGTGAGCAAACCTCCATGAATATTTTGAGAAATGCGAGCTTTTCCCCAGCAAGAAACACCCAGGAGCACTGTTGCCTGACAGATTCTCCCGTCTCGCTCTCAATCAGCAGTAAAAACTTTCAGCTTAATTCTGCGTCCCGATGGTTCCTGAGCATTCGCCTAATTCTGTAATTTTTATGTAGATGTTCTAACGCTTGTTTTTAATTTCTAGGCATCTGTTTAGGTTTTTATCAGCCTTCTGCAGATCAGTTCCGTTCGTTTGCGCAATGAGTGATGTGGGTCTGGCTGTGGTTCCAGCTGTGGTTCCGGCGAGGTTTCAGTGTGGACACTCGGGCCGTGGCTCCTGAACCACGTGTCTCCTTGGCTTCTGTTTCGATGCATCCAGGTCGGCCTCCTGCTCAAGCTGCCATCCGGCCTTAATGATCTGTGTAATGAGCACGGGCTGACATACGTTAGCCAAGAATCCGTCCGTGAAACCCAGCACCATTGGGGGGGCACATCACAGTCCATGAAGGTGAAGAAGGGTGAGCTTCTGTGAAGGAAGAGAAGGTCCTTCTCCCGGCAGGAACACGATCTTCACCTACCGAGTCATTTCCATCCTGCAACTTTGACCCATTTGCTGCTCTTCAGATTACAATAATCACAGATCCGGATGAAATTAAGGCTGAAATAGTGCAGCACCCCAAACGTGCCCATGGATGTCACCGGGAATCCTCACTTTGTGGTGAAAGGGGGAGCGAGTGCAGGACAGGCAGTTAAAAGGTCAGACCTTCAGAGGTGCGCGAGGGCTATGACAGCACAAGAACACCGTGTCATAATACATAGCATTCCCCTTCTGTATCTGGCTAAAGTAAGTGTGCGATTGCACACCTGCAATTTTTATGCTCTTTTTTCACTTTTCTACAGCAGTCTTGATCTCCAAAGTACATACTGTAATCTCCCCCCCCTTCAACACCCCACCCCTGAAATTGTCACAGTCTCGGTCCCACTGGGGTTGAGGAACAGGTGCTGTTTAAGAGTTAATAGGTGAGCGTGTCCCCTCTCTCTGCTGGATAAACACAGAGCGTCAGTAGCATCTGCTGACATCCTGCTGTCCTCTGTGCTGTGTGGTGCCCAGCTGCACGCGGTCGCTGGGGCCAGCGCTGCACTTACCTTTAATTCCTCTCTTCAGGAAGGGTTTCTCGCTCCACTTTGAGGAGCAGCTGCCCGGCTTTCTGGAAGCAACGGCCGCTTGCTGCTTTGAGCTACCTGGTCGGCCTCCAGAATAAGGCTTGGGGCCCCCAGTTTCCATCCTCCCTCTTCCGCTCCCCTGCACAGGCCACCGTCCAGGGCGCCAGCTCGGTGCCAATCTAAGGCCAAGCCAGGTCACCCGTGGAGCCAGCGGCCTCCCACCTCCTTTCACACAGGGCGCCGTGCCGACTTGGACCCCCTTTGCATTATGGGAGTCACTTACAAGGAGGCATTCCAGAAATGATGATTAGTAAGAAATCTGTGTTCTTACAACTTTATCGCGGTGGATTTTAACTGCTTCTGGGTGCCACACTGGCCTCAGGGAAGTCAGGTGACTGGTCACATGGACAAGGAAGGACAGGATGATACTTCCTGTAGGGAAAGAGGAAGGCACCAATGCCTGAAACATGAGGGAAGAGCCGTTTATTTAATTTACTTTAATTTAATGTGTATTGATGTATGTGAATGTTATAGACCCAACAGATATCATGGTGACAGAGATCTGATTTTGAGAAAAAATTTGGATGAAACAAAATGTATTTGTCCGAATTGTTAACAAAATTTTTCCTTTGGGAAATATTTAAAAGTAAATTAATGTTTAAATAACTGAGTGATCCAGTAGGCCCTAAAATGCTGATTGTTGGGTAATAAGTAAAATATTTAATTAGGCTCGCCACAAAACTAATTACAAAGACATAATTATCACAGCTGGGTGGATTCGGTGTAAAACATTTTTTTATGTTTACACATTTAGGTTAAATCTTCCTTTCTGAAACTGTTTTGCGCCGGGAAAATATTTTAAGCATTTCAAGAATCAAGAATTTAAAAATGTGCTGCCCTAAACCGCGAGGGTCTCAAGAACACCCTACTCGCACCCCCTCCCCCCCCCCCAGCCCTGTCGCCATGGTTTCTCCCAGAAGCTGATTTATATTACAACAGACGACAAATTGAAAGAATGGATGTTTCATTTCACATCTCCCTGGAACATCAAGGTCGCTCGCTCTCTCCACTGCGGTGTTACACATCTTGATTGAGAGAAGGAACCTTTTTTATTTGAGTTAATTCCGTTGTAACCTGGATTACACGGATGTCATGGGCGCCATGACGACGGCGGGGAGCACGCTCCAGCCTAACGGTGATTTCAAATCCAATTTCAGCTGTGGCCCTAAAGCCCAGATTTTCGGGGAAGTTCGGGGTCTGTTTAGCACTACTCTTCCTTTCCAGGGTTCTGGTGACCAACCATCATGCGGTTAATCCCACTCCTTCTGCCATAATGTTATTTTATTAATTTCGATAAGACCTCAAAGAGGAATTAATGCCAGCGAGTAAGTTTGGCGATACATTTTATCATAAAGGAGCAGGAGGCGCGCAGCGGGGCGGGGCGGCCGCAGCAGTTACCCTAAAAAGCACGCATTAAAATGTATTTATTTTGATTACTCGAGACTATTTTAACAGGCAGTCGACTTGCGGGAAAATAATCACTGGCTCTGAATTAATGAGTTCACCTTCACTCCGGTTTTTCAGCATCTGATAAAACTCATTTCCTGGGAGGAAATTAAAGGGGGGCTTTTTTTCTTTTTGAGCCAATCGACGGAGCTTGAAGAACATCCTACAGTAATAAGTTTCGCGGGACCAGGGGCTGCTCTGGACTTGGGCAGTGGTTTCAGATGCTAGATGGATAATGAACTAATGCGTTCATTTATATTTCTTACAGGTGTATATATACTGAACATAAGCAGTTACTTATTTCTGAGCTTTGGAAATTAAGATGGAGCTCATGGTTCAACCTCAGAAGTGTGCCCGGATCTCCCGGGAACTGTCTGTGGGTGTGTGGATTAGACCTGGGAGCTCGGGAGTGCCATGCTACAATCAAGCTGAAGTCAGTCATGTTCTGATCCCCCGGGCTGTATGAATGGATGGATGGATAGATAATCTGATAAGCATAGTAGTGATGTAAAGCCTCAGTATGTCACAAAATGTCCCAACCCCCCCCCCCCAAGGCACCCTTGTATTTGGGTGGTAATTTGGTAGCACTGGAGCATAGTTATCATGAACCTGGATGCTGCATTCCTGGGGTCCTGACGAGCCCAGTCTGTCACTCATTAACACGTCATTTAATAATATAGGGCTTTATTAATATGATACTGTATTCGGTACTTTCCTTTTTCCATTGTCTACCAGTAACAAAAGTTCCACTACCTAAGTGCCAAACCTCCTGGGGTACATTTTTGGTACTTCGATACTTTAGGTTTTAGCGAAATTTTAACCCCTTGCACTATAAAATCTGCACAGTATTAAGGTATGAAAAAGACTGATCTCAATCTAGCTGACTAGCGAAGCAAGAACTGCATATGCATAACATCTGATGTTAGCTTTAATATCGTACATCACCTAGCCCTATAATATACCACAGGCTACACGAGTGGGTGCACTGTCAGGTGACATGTGGCCGAGCGGGAGCTAATCCATCTGGAGAGGAGCTTGCTGGGCTGGTTTTTTAGAAGGCTGTGTCTGAATTCAGGGGTTTGCATTCGGACAGAAAGCATCGTCAAATGGAGCGGTCTGGCCGTCCTCAGCTGTTCCCAATCACAAAGTGCCACGCCTCTCGCCTAGCCAGGCCACGCCCACTTTACCTCTTGGGATATGTCAGGCCATCAGGCAGATCCTTCACAGCTCACCATAAGGACACATTCCTAGATGCATTTGAAGGAGCCTTCGGGATGGGACAGCCCTGTCATGCAGCAGTGACGTTCTCAGCCTTCGGAAGCAGCTTTACAAGAATGCAGCGCCTGAATTCGGAACCAGCTTCAGTGTTTATCGTGCTGTCCAAGGATGAGCTTGTCTGGCTACAAGGGCTGGCGCACTACAGCATGTCCTCCAAGCAATGGCCAGCTGATTACATAAGTCATGGTCACCTGTCATCAGTGCCAATTACAGGCAGGTATCATGAACGGACATTATCACTACCTCTGTCAACACTATTACTCGCGCTAGTTACCTAGCTTGTGGTAACTAACTAATCAAACTTTGCTGAAATTCAAATGAACTGAAATGTCAGGCTGGCGACGAAAATGTTCCCCGACTGATATTGTACCTGTGATGTGCTTTCGCTTAGAAGCAAGGTCTCGCAAGGTCATGTGTCTGATATGTTAAAGACCGGAAGCTGCAAGGATCCACACTAAGTCCTTTATTAAGGGACAAACCAGTCCCTCTGTGCAGAAGGGCATACATTACCTCAGTAAACATCCTATCGCTGCACCTGCCAGCAGGTAGCAGTCATCTGGTTCTGATCCGTTAGCCACTCAGCAGGGCACCTGGCTGCATGCAGACACTGCATACCACAGGTCGCCGTGGTCAAGGTCAGCCGCATGAGGGTGAAAATGCAGCGAGAGTCGGCCCCAGGTCAAGACAGGGCAAAGTAAAAGTCACGGAACCGGACTGGAATTTAATGCCTGCTAGACAATAGACAAGTATCAGATGGTTAGGTGACCCTCTTCTGTGTGAAGGGGATTTTTTTTTTTACCACAAATCCTGTGGCAGAATATCATTTTCAGAGGACAAGCATCTCACTTCACAGGCCTCGCTCGTGTCGCCGTGCGAGAGATATGATTACACAGAAGCGGAGGCTTATCTGATGTGTACATCTGTGGAGGACTGTCAGGATGTCGGAACCCAGTGAGGTGGGTCGTTTGGGCCAAACCGCTCTGTATTCTGGTCATCAGCCACCTCTCCTACACGGGCGATGAAGAGGCCGGTCCCTCTCAATACAGCTCGATTGTGAGGACCACAAACACGCCGACAAAGGACAGGTAGATGTCTGATCTGGTTACTTGTTTCATAAAATTAAGTGGACAGCACTCGAGTTTGGTTTCTGCTCCAAAGAGAGATGACCTCATAGCATCTCAGCAATGTCTGATTTATCAGTCGCCGGCGTCTCTGTGACATTTGACCAAAAAATGGCATGTGATGCCAAAACAGGGTAAAATATTTATCTGAGGCATTTTGAAACAAAATGCAGCAGGAATTTCAAGCAGCCTAATCAATGGCCGTGTCACGAGATCAAGAAACAAAAAGGGTCTTTGAACGCGATGGATAAATGCCCCCCCCCGGTGTTTGTTCCAGCAGAATTTCGAAGCATTTTTACCAAGCACTCTGGTAGTATGTATGCCACAGGAACGCAAGGATCACGGTATGCAAACAATGCAGCGAGAGATACGCTTCATTTGCATAAATATGTTAACGTGCCCGATCAAATTCTGCTCACTTAGCTAATGATTCCTGGTTGCTGACGCACACAGGCAGTGCTGATACTGGTGCTGTGTGTCCCATATGTGCTGTGTGTGTCTGTGACGTTCAGGATAAGGGTGTGTAAGGCACTGCCATTCCACCCTTAAGTGCGTGTAAACATCCCTTAAAGATCAGCTCCATGTCATCTCCAGTGGCTATTAATGGCATTCTAGGCTTGCTGCTTTTTTATGTATGTATTTATTTTTAGTTCTGCCTTGAATTTCAGTATGTTTATCTTTTAAGAACGCCACAAATGCTGACCTGAACACAGCAGAAGTCTGCTATGCAATGCAGCGAAAAAAATGTTAGATGTCAATGTAGCACCTCCTCCGCTGGTACTGAAACTTGTTCGGTACTGTAGGCAGCCCTGTGCCCTTTCAGGGTGCGTTCAGGGTTGGGGATTTGAACACTACGTCACCCGGGACACCATGTGGCCTTATACTGGGTAAGATCTAATGTCCCAACAGAAACATACAGATAAGCATGGAGGTAGAGGAAGATTTTGATTTTCTTCTACCCATGACAGACCCAGCAGAACGATACCTATATTATGTCACCTATATTATGAAGCGATTCTACCATGATATCTGACTCAATATAATGTTTGCAAAGAAGAGTGTACAAATCTCTGTCACTTATAAATATTTATATAAATATTAAAATATTAAAAAAATATTAAAATATTAAAAAATTATATATGGAACAGAATTATCAACTCCATATCTGAGTCCCCATGGATGTTTGGAGTAGTCCAGCTCGTACCTTCTGCAATGCTGCTGTGTCTTCACTCCTGATGACTAACCCCACAGCCTCTGACGTGTTTTCTTTGCTCGCATGTCCATCAGAGCAGTGGTCCTAGGATGGGGTGTTTGAAGATATTCCTTGAGATCTCTATCGTATGAAAAGGTTTCCTCAGGAAGTCTGAAAGCTCTGACTTTTGAGGAGCGTGATGTCAGCATCAAAGTAGACAGCATCCTTGTGAGCTGATTGGCTCAGGACCAGGCAGGCCCCAGCGTGTGCACGGAGATATGATATAAATAACCACAGCCCCCAACCCCCATGGCCTGGAATCTGTATCAATGACTTAGAGACACCTCAGTCGGATTAGATACTTAATTTATAATACTGTGGTATTTCATGCACGTTCACAATTCAGTCTCCAAATTTGTTCAATCAATATAAAAAACAATTATCTTTGAATCTCAAATAAAAAGTCAACAGAGAGACTTCTGAAAATTTTGCTTCATGCTTCTAACTTGACAGCCTCCCAGTGGCTTCCTGATATCAGTATCGGGACTAATTTGTGGGAAAGTCATGTGCCCAGAAGTGTGTGAGCATCTCACAGGGCCGGCAAATCGGTCTATCAACTGCCGGCGGGTCGGCCGACTCCAAGGGTTAAGTGCGGACCAGAGACAGGTGGGGCACCAAGCTGCATGCTTCTGAGACACATTTTTGCTGATGGAACGTTGTGAGCTGGCCGTGTCCTAATTCATATGGACAGAAGTGTGGTCATTTTTCCCAGAACACCAGCGAGTAAGCGATTCTGTTCTGGGAGAAGTACGCAGATAGACTCCAAAGCGGTATCCATGGAAATCTCGCAGTTATGAACCCCTGCCGAAATCGACGCTCTGATTCCCTGGCACTCCCCTGCCGAGGCATTGTGTGTCTCTCACCAGGACAAGAACGGGCCTGGTTCTCCATTGGACTCTTCCGCGTGCCAGCGGGAGCTGCGTCTCCGAAACCTCCCAGAACGTTCTGAGCCTATCTGTCGTGTGCCGTGGTGCAGACGGAGCCCGGCTCGGGCCAAAACACTGACAGTCTGGATCGGAGGCTGTCGCCAGTGAAGAGATCAGAGAAATGTGACTTCCTGCCTGCGGGGCCTGACAGGGATCGGGTTTCAAACACCCCACCCCCCCCCCCCACAGCTACCCTGCCTGGTGAAACCATCACTATTTAAATGCGCTGCACCCCCCTCAAGCTAAAAGGAAAGTGAGGAGAGATGTAGAGGAGTCGGGGAAGGCGGGGGATCCTGGTCTAGAATCTCTCTGCAGTTTGTCAGACACGCTGAGGAAAATCAAAGCAGATGGAGGGGGGTGGGGGGTGGGGGGTGATAGAATTTAAAGGGGATGGAAATTTAACACAGACATATCTCTCTCGTTCGCTCTCTCTTGCTCGCTCTCACACTCTCTCTCTCCTTTACCTTTACCTCCTTCAGCACCACCTCTGAGATTACAACACTCTGCCCATCCATCCATCCATCCATTAACCAACCCGATAAGGTCACACGGCTATGGAGCGTGGGGCACATGACAGAAGATGCCAGTCCATCACCGCACACACACAAACATACACACACATGTTTGTATTCCTATTTTAATGAGGACCGTCCATTCATTACTATTGGAAAAACCCTAATCCCAACCATGACACCCTTAACCCCAAGCCAGCCCTAACCTTTACCATAAGTAACCAAACAAAATACAAGTTTTTATCACATTGCGGGGACATGTGGTCCTCACAATGGGTTATATTAATTTCCCACATACTCACACACAATTGCTACAGGCTCTTACCTGCACATCTCCAGACCACAGGAGGACACTGGAAAAGCCTGTTCAGGCTGGTTTCAGTACCTGCCAGTGTCAGGCCCGCGCTGGTAGCGGTAGTGTGCGTGGTGCAGGTGGCCGACGCGTAGATGCGGTGTCAGCCCACCGCGTGGTTACACGTGAATCCGCTCCGACAGAGATTCGGGTGGCTGCTTTCCATTCCAAGCCAGGATCACAGAATTTCTGCTGGCTTCCTGGCTTACTGAGTTTCCTTTCCTGCGTACCATTTCTTACCTCAGTAAGCAAACAAATCAGCACTCAGATAAAAGTAAGCATTTTCCAGAGAGGTGTGTCCACAAGGATTTCACACTCCGAAAAACAGATGTCACGGGGACCCTGCAGCAAGGTAAAATAGCTCTTTTTAATGTTAGCGTGCTTAAACAGTGCCACAACGTTTTGAGGCAATTTTCATGTTTATCCATTTTATTAGGCTGAATTTAGGAGCGCATGTCTGTGTGTGTGTGTGTGTGTGTGTGTCTGTGTCTGTGTGTGTGTGTGGGTCATGTATAGATTACACTGTGGTGTCCAACTGTCCCCACAATGTGATTAAAAATCGGTTATTCTGACATTGCGGGACCATTTTCTCAGTCTCCATGAGGGGATACTCAATTTTATAAACATTTTTTTGAAGTGTAGCTAAGAGGATAGTAAGTGAGAGCTGAATCTAGGCCATGTTAAAGGTGTAATGACAGCTTTTCGTAGAAAAAAAAGCCTTGTTTAGGAAAAAGTTTTGGCAGATTTGTGAGAATCTAATTCAGCTGGAGAGTAAATGGGCTGTGTTGGTAATTCAGGAGATACGCTACACGGAGGGCAGGCTGAAGGGAAGACAGGCTCCTACAGAGGAATAAAACCAAAAAACAAGACTGCCTCGCTCTCGGCCTTCTCTAAATTACACTCCCCCAGTCCTTTGGAAACTTAAATAAAAGACGTAAGCATGCAAAGTCCACCGCCCCCAGCCCTCGCGCCCACACGCCCACCCACACACACAGCACGCATCATCCACCCAGTGGTTACCATCGATGGGACAAAGCAGGATGTTAACACGGCGTCACGCCGCCAAGCGCGTTAATCGCCTGCGCTATGCTGACGCACCCCAAAACACAGCATGTTGCGTGATGCATGGCAACGCAGAAGCGAATGACAAATGGTAATTGCGGAGAGAGGAGCGAATCTTAAAGACGCGGACGCTTAATGTCATCCTAAAGGGTACGGATCTAAAAATGACAGCAGGGGTCTGCCCCGGGGTTGATGGTAAGACTCGTTAGGGCTTCTCGCTGTCTGAAGAACGATGCCTTTAGAGAGACATCGATCCCCTTCGGAGAGGGCGTGGAGAGTGAATATGAAATATGTCCACAGGCTAAGAAGCTGTCGCTGTCCTTAAGGTGTCTTCACCTGCACTGCTGATGTCTTCCCAATGAGGACTTGAAGGTGTAGGAGGTCTGGTCCATTCTGGAGGAGACGTGCGTGCTGTATACATACAGGCAGGCTTCTCTCTCTGTCTTTGAAGGAACAGTTCAACTGAATTACAGTCTAATGTAGTGTTTCCCAATCCGGGCTTTGGGGACCCAGAAACAGTCCATATTTTGCTCCCTTCCAGCGTCACAAGGAGCGTGTTTTGTGGACAGAACTTCTGTTGGAGTTACCACTTTGATATTTCCTTAAAATTTATCACAAAGACACTAGAACTTACCAATACATACATGCACACACCAGGGGCAAAATTCAGGATTTCAAGTCAGACAGCTAGTCTTTGGAACCAGTGACGGTGCATCATTGAGAGTAGGAATAACTAATTAACACAGGCAACCCAGAATACGCAGCCCTGACCTTGGGCTGGGTCGGCAAACGGAGGACGTATGCGTGTGAGAGAGAACACCAAACACCAAAGTGAATTAAATCCCGAAACGAAACATAAGTTGCCTTCCCAAATATCACAGAGAATTCAGCCGATGCTGGTGGCCCTCAAACAGCGGGAGGTGATGCAGTGAGCCTGTTTACAGCCGACTGCGTGGCGATATCGCAGCCCGGATGTCTCCTTACTGCCGCCCTAGTCAGGGTCACTGATGGACACTGAATGGCAACTCATCAGAACCTTGATGATAAGCCTCTAACACTCAGGTTTGCAGGGTCTCTGGTGTATAAACAAACTGTCTGTGGTCTTCTGCCCTGTTCCCACCTGCACCAATGATCACAAACCAAGGCCCGGTCAAACTGTCTGTGGTCTTCTGCCCTGTTCCCACCTGCACCAATGATCACAAACCAAGGCCCGGTCTTCACCTCAACCTGTCTCCCTGCTTGATTGTTTTTGCACAATCTCTTGCTTATTTTAGACGTCCGCATAGGATCCTATTATGAATTAAAAACTTCCTAGACGGTATGATAGCTATTGAAACACAGGGGCTTGTTTAACTTAGAATTGTTATTATTATAATTTTTTTTTGTTGTTTTTAAAAGCTCAGAATTGTAGCTTGTAGAACAGCCAAGAAGCCGCTAAATACGAAGATTTCAGCAAGAGAAGCAGAAGATTACAGTTATACTGCCAATAAAGATAATTTCACCTTTCAGACTGTCAGCAGACCACCCCCAAAGTGACTTTACATAAGTGATAGTTCCATTCGTAAAGCTTTAAATCAGTCACACGCCACTTGCTGCTTATTCAGTAGCACTGTACTTGAGGGGACACAGATACTTATCATTTACAAATCATAAACAAATATAGTAGTTACTTAGGATGAAAGATGTGTTACGATTAATTAATGTTGAACAAACATTAGTATTTCTCTTTTGTTATTCATAGTTTTTTATAATAAGAAATATCTTAACTGCTTGGGGTAAATGGCGTCACAATTCATTAACGATGAACAAACACGCGATCAGTTTGTAACTAACACTTAATTTGTAGTTAATTAATACATAAGTAATACTACATAAAATAATACTACGTTATTTTTGTCCCCTTAACGTACAGTGTTGCTGTTTATTCTTAAAAACACTGAATGTAATAAAATCTTTATATCGTTCATACCACATTGCACACTCAGCTGATGGACAGTAAGATTACGTGTTTTGTGGAGTCTGATAAATTAGACAACATGATCCCCATGGAAGGACCTGTCGCCTGATTTCAATATTTCGTGGATGTGTTCATTTTATTCACTAATTAGCATAATTACCGTGTTGGAATTTGGCCCATCGGCTTTGACTGCAAAGAAGTGCAGTACTGTACAGTACTGTGCGAAAGTCTTAGGCAGTCAAAGGAAATGTTTAAAGCCATTTCTATGCGTAGTATGTGTGTATTTGCTTATCATTACAGCATATGAAAATTAAGAGTAACACAATAAAAACTAACAGGGGTATCTGCTGTTCTCCCAGAAGTCACTGATATCTTGCCGGGTGGCTAGATGATCATCGCTTCAGTTCCCAAACCTCTTCTCAGGGGCATACCAGGCATTCCATGTATTCTAATTAAGTTAATTAGTTAATAACTCAATGTGGTATTGAATACCCTAAATACCAGCATACTAATGGTAGAGTAAAAAAAAACATGGTTATACATGGGATGTTTGCTGCAAATACTGGGGTGACTTCAGGAGAGGTTTTGAAATGGCTAAGTTGACATACTTTGACAGAAAAAAAACCACAGTTCTACTCTAACATGAAGGTCATTTAAACATCATTTTCTTTGACTGCCTAAGACTTTTGCACAGTTCTGTACATTTCTAACAATCAGTTCTTGAGAGTAACTTGGAGATTTCAAATGTGACATATTTTGAAATATAAAACCAGTCTTCTACGGCTCAGACGCCGTCACAGCCCAGCTCCTTAATGGCATTAACAGGTTTAAAAAAGTGCTTATCAGCAAAGACACAGAGCTTAGCAAAGAAACAAAGAATCCTGATGTGGAGAAAATGCACCTTTATGACTTTCACCCATCAGTCGGACTGACGGCAGGATGCACAGGGAATACAGATCGGCTCTTGGACACGGATAGACCCAAGGCTTGTTTTCAGTGCTATTACTTTCTCATTTCATCCCGGTCTGAAAAGTTCTGGTCCGCAGACGGCCTCCTTTCTAGGAGCTGTGAGATTCATTACGCAGTTCATGTCCATCTTTTGCTTTTTTCTTCGATAAGTGGCCGGAGTTTTAAGTAGAAGGCGATTTGTGCGGCAATAACTTCAGCCGCCCTGCTCTGGGGTCCGTCTTCTAAAGCCCAGTAGAGTTTGCTGCGGGTCACTAGAGGGACAAGGCGCCAACGTGTCATTGAGACCGTCACCGTCATTAACTCGCTCCGAGCGGATCTGAACGACGGCTCCCCCGGGGAAGCCAAGTAGATTCCTTAGCCTCTGCAAGATGTGCAGCTCGACCCACTGCCCTCCATCTCTGCGCGGAAGCCTGATCCCCGCACGGCGCTAAGCAGCAGCGCCCCGGCCGGCACTCCCACCTTAATCCTTTTCCATATGCCGCGACGTGACCCGGTTGGCAGGCTGAGTTATTACATCACTTCATAATACCGCGCGCCGTTACTTTGCGCAAAGGTCGACTTTAATGAAGTGTTAAGTGAATTAAGTGCACTTGACTGCAGTGTCAGTGTCTAATCACCATGGCATGCATGTTCCAGTTAAAGCAGGGAGAATATTAAAGTGTACACTACTGGAAAGCAACGCGCTCTGCATAAAGGGAGAGTCCCGCTTTGAAGGTGAATTGGCCCGTCTGAGTGCTGCGAGACAGATTCCTTGTAGATCATATGTGACATTCAGTCGGGATGCTTGGCGGTAAAGGGCCGCCTTTAGATGTTGTGACAATGGGAGATGAAAGCAGAAAGATACCAAGCGAGCATGCGACGATGCACACGTGACTGGCGATGTTTACACTGACTCCTCCAGAAGGCCTTTAGGACCAAGCCTTTCCTAAGAACATCCTGCGCGAGCTCCTTGCTCATATGGCGCATAACCCGATTAATGGCTGTACCAGGTGTCCCCCGCCAAAAAGGCCCGTCGGCCAAAAGGCCCAGAGACAGAATACATCTCCCTGTGTGTTAAAACTGCAGCTTCTGGTTTTTTCATGGGAGACACCAATAAAAAATATACAACACTGACAGATTGCCATTAAAACCCCAGCTAGTGGGTGCTGTTTTGCGCAGCACGCACTCTGGGCATCTGCTAAAACACAAACATCCACTCACTTTACCACTCACTTTTCATCGCTCTGTACTAATTCTGCAGCTTTCCAGTGGAAAATCAAGCCAGTCACAGGCTGGAGTGTGTACGGCCTCTGATTTCAGAGTCACGGACCTCAGCTCATTTCCTGAGCTTTCCAGTCTCCCTCCCCTCACTCTCGGGAGTGGGGGCCCAAGCCGTTCCTGTGGCCGTGATTAATTGGCAGCCCGCTCTTAGGCCTGCATCGCTATGGCTGCACAGGGGCTCCGTAACTTTTGGCGGGACTCCTGTCTAGAGTCACATTCTGTCCACTCAATAGTGCTCCTCATCTTCTAATGTAGGATACTGGCCCGGTCACCCCTCTCAATCTCTGGCAGCAAGATGCTAGAAGGCTTCTTCTGGGACCTTGGGTCGGCCCAGAATCCAGGAAAGGAAGCCCCGCCCAGCTCGGATTTTCCAGGTTCCATCCCCCCCCCCCGGAGATTTTCCTTGTCGGTTGCAGAAGAATGCTGTTACTTCCTTGTTCTCTGCTCCCTCTCTGCCCCCTGTGATGGGTGTTTGCTTTTCGGCAAGTCGGCCAGGAACGCGGATGCGGCCCCCCTCATGCAGTTTTGCTTCCCCCTCTGATTTTTCATTTTTATTTCGCTCTGGTTTGGCTCGTTTTCTCAGGAATTGGGACCCAACTTGAGGGAAGTGCCTAGCAACAGAGCGAGAGAGAGCGAGCAAGAGAGAGAGAGAGCGAGAGAGATAGAGCGAGCGCGAGCGAGCTGTGCAGGGCCTGCTTCTTTCACTTTAAAGAGTGGCGCGCCGGGCGGCAAATTCACGCAGATTCTGCGGGAAACAAAAAAGAACAACGGAGATGCGTGCGCTCACGCAGGACGGCTTCGGGGGCTCTTTGAAACACCATCGAGACATGAAAAGAATGATAAGAGGCCTGGAGTCTCGCTAACAAAGTAACGAGAAAACAGCAGAATAAACTGCACTTTAGTGTCCCTCGAAAGAATTTATATTACGGCAGAGATTCAGGAGGCCACCGGCACAAAGAGGAGCCGGTCCATTCAGCCACACAGAACTCATTCCGTGCCAATTCCCTGGCATATTTATGGGACCAGACTGCTTCTGTCATGCAAAGCTGTCCCTTGTGTGGAGAAACACCCACGAGCCCTAACGTTTTTATATAGAGCCTTAGTAGAGAATTTAAGACATTTAAGACAGGCTAAATCACTCTGCACCTCACCCACAGAGTCAGTGAGATACTGCACTCGTAGCTGTGTATATCACGGCCATTTGGGGGGGTGGAGTTTGAGGGAAACGGTGAAACAAATGATCACGAAAAAAGCCACTTGGTTCAACTTTAAATGACTTTGGTCACTGAAGACTGCGCAGATGAAGACTGCCCTATATGAAAAAACTGCTTAAAGTCACCGTGTTTACTCCTGAATCACTCCAAGCCGGGGAATTGGGTCCCTCTGCTCCTTGGTGATATACAGTGTCTGACTCGCACTTGTAACTGTTCTTGAGGTCTGCTGCCTTTCCACTGGAGATGTAATGTCCACTTCTCATATGTGAAATGATATTTGCTGTCAGGGTCGGTGCCCGTCTGGCCCTGTCCCGTGTGCCTTTCCCCCATCTGACCAGCAGTTCCCTCTGGCCGTCCCATTTGGTGTTGCCCTACTGTGCTTCACCAGCTTCCAGGGCCGCTGTGCGGCTCGATGGGTTGAGTGTATAGTTCAGAGGCTGACACCCTTCCTGTTATGAGTTCAAAGCTGGCCTGAGTCCTTCATCACCTTTGTGTCTTATTTTACCCCTTGGTGTCCGTATGGTACATTTATGTCTTGTTTATGGTTACCCTGCCCGTGTCTAGTCTATGTTCTCTTTTACTTGTGTTCCTTAATTTCTCCACATCTCTCCAAACTTCAGCGTTTCCTAGTCCCTAGTGCCTGTTAATTGTAACTTCCCCAACCTGTTCCTTGTCGCCCCGAGCCCTTAATGATTGGTTATTTGCTTATGGTTCTCACCTGTCCTGCGTCGTGTCTTGTTAGCAGTGTATGTAAGTGCCTGCTCTTGTTCTGCTCTTCAGTGGTTCATTGTGGCTGGTTCCCTGTGTTATTATTATCTGTAGTTCCCCGTGCTCCTACCCACCCTTGGTGGTGTTGTTCCTGGTGCTGCTCACCACCTTAGTTTAGTTTCGTCCCCTTGTGGCTCCTTTGCTTTCTGTTTCTCCATTTCTGTTCTGTTTCATTAAACCCTGTCTTGTCGGAACCTCTTCCTCCATCCTATACCACCATAACAATTTGCATTAACGCCAGATAATTTTAAATAAAACATTCAATGAGTCTATAAAACTCTGACTGAAATTACCTTTGAAAGCAAGAGGGAATATGCTATATGGTACTTTCATATATATAAATGGCAAAAAACCAGATCCTTTCTGAATGTATTTGCCTGTGGCTTGTCCTCAAAATGACGAAGGACATTTTAATCCTGAACAGAGATAAATACCAACTGTTGCAGAAGGTTTCTCTGCTGGGAGCCTGTCGCACATCCTGGATCTCTGTGAATATTCTGGAAACTTTGGAATATCCAGTCTGTCCAGGTCTAAAACTCTGCGTGATGTTAACCCAAGACGGAAGTGACAGCGCTGACCTTTTCATCCCACACCTGGCTACTGAGGGGTCATTTGCGCGAGCCGCAGACCCATTTCCGTGGCACGGCTCCTGCGCGCGCAGCCGGGAAGTGGCCTTAGATTAACATTCAGCCAGAAGCCCAGCTGTGCCCCGTGAGAGGTGGCCACCGAGATCGCCGGCCGGGGCGTCACGCATTTCACCGCGCATTTGGGGCTGCCGGTTGCCTGGAGACTAGCGATGCATACCCAGGGTCGGTGGCTGCTCGGGGGGGTGGGGGGTCACCGCTATGCTCCATGGGGCTGGCATGGTGCTATGTGACACACCCCATCAGAAAAGATACTAGAGTGGAGGGGGAAGGCGGACAGCAGGCAGGCGGGAGGTAAAAACGGGCGAATTCGCCAGGTCCCCATCTGTGTCGGCAAATTTGATGCTTCTCATTTTTGCCAGATCTCACTGAACCAATGTCCTATCATGTCATCCAAAAAGTCATTTAAACCCTGATGTAGTCTTCCAGTTATCATTATTTGCTGGTTTGAGCTTTCAATGCCTTCACACATTTAATAACTGGTAACGGAGTCAGTTAACCAATTTTGGTTAAATAGTTTTGGAGGGAAAACCTGAGTTTGTGTTTATTCCCGCCTCGGTCAGGTAACCTGTAGTGAGTCGCCTTTGTCACCTGTGGTTTATATTATCCCCCGTTTACGTCAGTGTGAGCAAATCGCAGCACATTTAGCGCGACGTTAGTCGACAAAGTCCTCGCTCAGCTTTGAAACGCGGGATGTTTTTTCTCCGGTGGCTTTTCCCGGCTTCCCTGCAGCCTACCCAGCTCAGGGCCCGAAACGGACGTTTTATTCATGGCATTAACGCGTTCCAGGTGCTGCCAATTTGCGTGTGAAGTGCTTCACAGCTGGAGCCGTGCCAAACTGCAGTCCGACGCAATAGCCGGGCGGAGCGAGCTGCAAGCGTGAGCCCGGGGTGGGGGGTGGACAGCGAGAGGGGTAATGAGATTCGGGTAAAGTCAGTGGGCTCTAGCCCGGCCTGGCAGCGGCAGACGCTGATTTATGGGCTTCATTAAGACAGATTTCTGCTGCTTTACTGAGGTCTGTGGTATCTGCCTCCGATGGAGAGACCAAAAAAAATCCCATTTGAATTAATTGCAAACAGACCTTCTGGGCCCCCGCCAGTCTCCCGGGCTCTGTCCCCTGGCTCGGGGCGCTCGTGGCATCCTCCTGCCTTTTGTATTCTTTGGAACAGGTGGCCCTCGCGCGCCAGTCCAGCTTCCCAGCCAACATGGCCGCCAGGCCATCTGAATTCTCCCCGAGAGAGCTGAAATACACAGGGGCCCCCGCTGTCCAGCCTTTACGGCCTGGGGAGAGGAGCATAGCCGGAGGGGTGTGACCTCGGGAAAGCTCCAGAAACGCAGGCATGCTGAAGCGCGGGTCGAAAAGAGGCAACGCCACTAAACGCACCAGGCTTGCTGTAGACGCCTCCTAATTGCCAGGCGAATTCCAGCCCAGAACACCGCGGTGTGTTGGAGCGAGCCAGTCCGGGCCTTGAGTCAGTGACAAGCACAGCGGCGAGATCCCAAAGCAAACCTGTTTCCACTTAGCATGGGCGGACTCGAGCCCCGTAGTCTGGGACGGGCTCCTAGGTTCTAGGGGGGGTGCGGTCTGGTCCAACTGGGGCTCTCAGCGGCTCGCAGGCCTTTTTGGCCATGTGTGACTAATCGAGCAGATGGAAACACAGAAGTGTTAGACGCTGCTCTTTTCTGCGGGCCCCCACAGGTAAGGGAAACCGTACCAGCGGATAAAAACCACAGCAAAAGCTTTAATTGGCAATCGATTTTTAGCACATGAAACACAAAATCGGTAAAATTACAAAGTCTGTCCGTTCAGTTCCACTCCTTCCTCTGGGAATCCTTTTAAATCCAAACTGTATCCACTGCCATGCTGCTTTCCGGCAGCCAGCACGGGCTCATTTTACTCTCGTGTTCCACCGATGAATCATTTTCTGGAGAGTCTGCTTCCCAGTGCAGCCACAGCCTAAATCGGGCTTCGGGCTGCCATTTTTGAAGCCTGGGTGTTGCTATCGTGTAAATATGTGTGCAGGTGCAGCCCGAATGCATCTGATTGGTGCAGTTGGAGCAGCGTGAAGTGCGTCAATCGATGTCCTTCCTCTAGGGTATTATTCACTGGAAATGGCTTCATTCTTTTCTGAGTTATAGACTATCTGGCCAATCTGATGGCTGTGTCACAAAAAGTGTCCCAGTAACTGGACCCAGGTTATCTGACCTAGGGAATGTAAGCCATCAGTGCCGTTCCTGTATGTCACCTTGGTTGCCTTGAGAGCACGTTTTCGTCCGTGGGCCCGCCTCAGAGGCCCAGCAAGTTCGGTAGGGGACAAGGCTGACTGTTTGGTTTTGCTTTGGGGGGGCGGGGGGGGGGGGGGGGCATGGCACTGTCAGCTAATGGGCATGAAATTCAAGCAAGCCGGTACCATCAGAGAGCATCGGCAAGATGTGGCTATGTGTCTCCATGGTTTGAGAGGATGCCGTAGTGCTGAGATCACCCAGCCGGCCTGCAGGAATTACTGAGACAGAGGGATGGAGGCTGAAAATGGGTGAAGAAAATGAGGAGGAAGGGGGCGGAGCTATAGCCCCCGGTCAGGGTTCTCATCTATTTCTGTTTTACTACAGATGCCTGGGAGGAATTCAACAGGTTTATTCTGTAAGACAGTGGTACCATGGGGGATTTAAAGGCTTCAGTCTGGAAGAGAGTGGAGTGGTTGGGGATTCAAAGGGTTTAGTCTGGAAGATGCGTCTCCATTTTTGAAGATGGAACGACGGGCAGACAAGCTAAGAGCACATGAGTAGGGCTGGAGGTGCGACCCGATGTCAGTGTGTGCCTCTCCGTCTATGGTAACCAGAGGTGTCAATTTCAGGTCCAGAAAGTAAAAATCCAGACCAGGGTTTTGTTTCAACCAATCAGTTGACCATAAAGAGTCACGGTCACAGAGTAGCTCAACTAGTTGGTTGAAACAAAATCCTGGTCTGGATTTTTACTTTCTGGACCTGAAATTGACACCTCTGATGGTAACCCTCTCATGGGGGCCCTTGGTGTCAGTGGGTGGGGGGGGTGTTCTTCCATGGCCCATGGAGCAGGACAATTCAAAGCACATTAACAGGCACTACCAGAATGAGAATATTACTTACAGTGGAGGGCCGCAGCAGATATGCAGAAAAAGTCATGTTGGCCTTTTTTAGGTCCAATCAGGCCTGTCATTCATCACTTGACAGCCATTATTCACCACCTGCAGGAGCCAATAATGCACGCCTCGCTTGCTCCTTGAATGAAGGAGCCTTTTACACTGGGCTTTCTCACCCCGGAGTTTCACAGCCCGCCTCTGCTTAGACATTTCTGTCTTCTGCAAACACTTTCCTCCAGCATCTATGTTTCAAAGAACATTTTAATGTCAAGAGATACCAGGCTGCCACATGCAACTTTCCCTCTGATGACCCATGTTGAGAACATATCTCTAGTATGAACATATGTCTAGTATATTTTAAACCATGGGTCTACAGATCACTGAAGAAGTGTTTCGTCTTCAGAATTTAATTGTACAGTCGGACCTCCTTAAGTCGAAAACCTCCCTATGTCGAATCACTCGTTAGTCCCCGGCCGAATTCCCATAAGACCAATGTATT
>JAODKM010000035.1:5340299-5352929 GCA_026780845.1 Petrocephalus sullivani | reverse complement strand
CTACATGTATACGTATAAAACAACAATATAATAAACGGTTATATAACAATTAAGCTGGAAAAATGTCCTTGATTAACTCGCACCTATTACTGTACGCCGTTTTCCCTAACTCGAAAACTCCATAAGTTGAATTTTTTTTTTGGTCCCGTTGAGTTCGACTTAGCGAGGTCCGACTGTATTTGCAAGACTTGGGCTTTCATGGATGTCATTGATGACTGACTGTCCTTCATGTCAATGGGTCCTGTTATAGTTTGATTAGTAATCAGATAGAAGATAACATCATGGCCTCCTCGCCACTTAGAGGAGAACATCAGCTCACTTCAGCCGACAGGGGGCTCACCCTGCTACAGAATGGCAGGCCAGGCCATCAAGGGGGACTTTGATAAGTTCCCCTGAACTTCCTCTGTGATTGGTAAGAGAGCAGGGATGCATAATGACCCTTTAGAATGACTTATATCCTACAATAATAATATAAGGTCAGTCAACATCCATAATGTTACATTTTGAGTTAGCCTTCTGTGAGAGAATAATAGACATCCAGGTTTTTGTGTGCAGTGGATTCCTGCCGTTGGTTTGGGCTGATGTACTGGCAGGACCCTTAAGTTGAATGAACCAGTTCAAAAAGTCGTCTTGGACAAGGCTTTTGGGGAGTGATTAAAGTGTTCTGTTACAACACGGATGGCGGGGTATGATCTGTACAGCACCAACGCTTTTGAGGTTGAATCTTCAAAGATAAATAGTGAAATGAATGTGGCAAAAAGTGTTATATAATCCCCTACAATGGCTTTCTGGAAGTGCATTATTTTCCACAGGGTCATGCTTAATCTCACTTGTGATCCTCTTAGCTGTGGCTGGGCTGCACTTCAGCTGAAGCTCAGCTATTAGATTTAATGGGGGTTGGGGGGGCTGGCTATACTGAGAATCCATCCAGCTTCAAACTGCTCATTCTGGCCCGGGTCATGGGGGCCAGGAGTCTATTCAAGGCAGCACAGGGCATGGGCCGGGGACCACTCTAGATGGGAGCTGCACTCTGTCAGTTTAACAGAGCTGTTAGGTTGTTTACTGTTATTTTTGCTGATAAAACTGACATGCTGACAGCCCTGTATGAAATTCGGGGTGTTTTATGCTACAGTGGCTCAGGTGGAGCCAGACATTTGTGAAATGTGTAAATAGACCTATCATTTGCAGAAAATCTGTGTTGTTGGGGTCAGGATCCAAAAGCCTCCTGGGCAGTGAGTGGGGTTAGGGTCAGGATCCAAAAGCCTTCTGGGCAGTGAATGGGGGTTAGGGTTATGAACTCTCCGTGCTACCTACCATAAGAAGGAATTCACAGCTACAGCCGCTAACTCCGCCTGCCACAGTCTCGGGGACAGCTACAGCCGCTAATTCCACCTGCCACTGTCTCGGGGACAGCTACAGCCGGTAATTCTGCCTGCCACCGTCTCGGGGACAGCTACAGCCGCTAACTCCACCTGCCACCGTCTCGGGGACAGCTACAGCCGGTAATTCTGCCTGCCACCGTCTCGGGGACAGCTACAGCCGCTAACTCTGCCTGCCACCGTCTCGGGGACAGCTACAGCCGCTAATTCCGCCTGCCACTGTCTCGGGGACAGCTACAGCCGGTAATTCTGCCTGCCACCATCTCGGGGACAGCTACAGCCGCTAACTCCACCTGCCACCGTCTCGGGGACAGTTACAGCCGGTAATTCTGCCTGCCACCGTCTCGGGGACAGCTACAGCCGCTAACTCTGCCTGCCACCGTCTCGGAGACAGTTACAGTCGCTAACTCCGCCTGCCAACGTCTCGGGGACCGCTACAGCCGCTAACTCCGCCTGCCACCGTCTCAGGGACAGCTACAGTGGGAGCACACAGACAGTGGAGCATAATGCTTTAATTTCAGGGCTAAAACGCCTCCTCGCACCCCAGGCCACGTCTTTGTTTAACGGGCTGCGTTCCTCGCACGCCGGTGGATTTGTAACGCTGCATTGCCGTTGGTAAATTGCTTGTTTGCCTTCTGGTGGGGTGTCTGCGGAGAGCGGGAAGATGCGTAACCCGGTGATTTTCCTCTCCCCCCCCTAGAAAAGCCGTTGCCACGGGGAGCTCCCGGGGGTCTCCTCAGCATCCTGGGGGGGCTGGTTGCCGTGGGTCTCATCGTGGGTGTGGTTGTGACCGTCTACACTGTCTACCAGCGACAGCAGAGGACGCACAGCAAGACAGATAATGACGGGTGAGTACCCACCCTGAGCAGCCCTGCAAGCATCAGTTCAAAGGGAACATCGTCCTTTACAGATAGCCCGGAGGTGACCTTATTTACGGTAACTGGAGCTGATCACAGGCAGAACATTAAACATTCACGCGATTCAGCCGAGCAGATGATTATCTGATTGGCCTGATTGCTAAGCAGCCTGTGATTGCAGCTTGATTCGAACCCTTTGCCATGACCCGCCGGGCCTGCTGGGAACACGCCGGGCTGTGTCGCTATTTCGAACATCACTTTTCAACATGGTGCAATCGATCATTATAAGATCAATTATAATTATAATGCTTCACCATCAAAACACTGCCATTAAGGAGCTGAGTGTTTGTTCCACACTGGGTTTCAGAGGCATGATTCTGTGCATGTGCATGCATGTGCGCGCCCTTCGCATGTCACTAAGCTCTATCACCGAGACGACGGGTGTAGTCACAAAAGGAGGCCCAGACATTTCCTAGACTCCGTCTCAACAGCAGCATTAAAAGCCATCCTGTCTCATTATTCCTAAGTGATGCACATGGCCGCCGAGGTCGTCTCCTTAGCTACATTTTCAGAAAGCAGACGTCTGGTTCTGAAGGCTCAGAAAGACGTTAATGCGCCTTTTCCATGGTTCACGCTAACAGCCCAGTGTGCAGTGCTCCCTCGTGACCTCCAGGAGGCGCCTCAGGGGCAGAGCAGCTCCACCTGACTGTGCCCCCCCCCCCGTCCCTTAGCCGCCATTGTGACAGAGACTCCCGCTGTTGGGAGACACTGGATGACCTGTCTGACTTTTAATGCGAGCTCAATGATTTCTTTCTATGAATGTTACCAGGCAAAATGTTTTGTTTTATATTTTCATACTCTGAGCAATTTCCTGTCTTTTGTCCATGCATATTTTTAATTCACGAGTTATGTAAAATATCATCAAAAGCGCAGGGATACGTGCTGCTAATCCCTACGCCTCTCATATGACACTCATTCTCTGATGCGACAGCATTTCTCTGACTTCCTGCCGAAGGCGGCTGCCACTTCCTGTCCCGTAGTTAGAGCCCCTCCCCGTCTGATGCCCCTAGCAGTGCTGATAGCTGTGTAGCTGTGTCTCTCAGGCAGGACAATGGAGCCAGGAGAACCCTGTGCCTCCCCCAGGTCCCCTGTGAACCCTGTGGCACGGTATGTGGACACCTGTGTGCTGTGGTATTGGCCTGCACGTGGACGACCTCCTGCTGATGTTCACAGAGACCTGCTATTCCGCCAGGCCAGCCCGTGCATTTCCATTTTGGACAGATGTGAGGATTTCCCCTCCGGTGCTGGATATCCTGGACCGTCCCTCCTCCCGGCTTATTCAGACGCGGCAGGGCGTTCCCCGGCACAGGCCGCTTTGCTGGGTCTGTAAGCCACAGGGATGTGGCTTTGGGGTGGCAGATGTGAGGAGGCTCTGTGATAAGAACCCTAACCCCTATTAAGCCTCCTACACATGTGACCGCTCTATTCCAGCGTGAGCCGGGGATCTTCCATCGCTGTGCCAAGCAGGAGCAGGCTGCCCTGGGTTCAGCGGGCCCAGATATATTTACATTTCCATTACAATCAGGACCCAGGCATTGGCTGGTGAAAGACCATTCAAATGAAGCCAGATAGAAAACTCCAATACCGGCCATATTTATTATTATTTAGTATTATTAAAAGCACCCAAACTAGTCCTTTCTCCACGTCTCAGAGCTGATACTCTGCAGAGGGATGTTGGGATGGAAACGGTTTTCAATTTGGACTCCCCCGCTGAACGATGGCCAGCCCGAGATAAGCGTTTAAACGATTGACTCTGTTCTCTGCCTTTAACAATGGCTCCTGCAAACGGCCTTTCCGAGGAGGATAATGCGTAAATAATGTTGCCGGGATGGTCTCGATTCTTCCACGGCACGCCGTGGACTGCAATGTCAGAATGCCCATTTGCGGGGCTCTGGTCCTGCTCACCCCCGAGCTCCTTACGGTAGCAGGAGCCAGGGCTTCACACCACATGTCCCTAACCTGGCTCGCGCCCGTAAATCGTATGCTGTCTCCCTGCAGAACTGTCCCTTCCTTTAATAAACGTTCGCGGCCTGGCTATTTGACGCCCAGGGCCTTTGCAGCTTCTTCGATTCCCTCCTTGCCGAAAGAGTCGACGAGATCAATAGCGATATTCCACTTGTAGAAAATGACTAAGTATGAGATTTACAGTTCCCCCCCTTTAGCTGAGAGCAGCCACTTGGTTTAAGTTTGTTTATCTGAGCTGTAATGCCGTGTTAGTTCACCTAAAAGGAGTGTGAGCACATGGCAGAGCCCCCGGGGAGCAGTGTTGTCTGACATGACTGCGAACCATTACAGCCCCCGGAAATTTATAGAAACAGGAAGTCTGCTCTCAGCAGAGGGCTTTAAGAAGCTCGCCACCGTCTTGCCGTCTTTATCTCATGCATCAGTCGTAAAATGTAACATTAACTCTCCCCAGAGCCTTAAAGAGGGCTGACCTTCGTTTGAGCTCATTTTCACCAGGACCGGTGGCTATCTTTTCATCTTGAGATGAACGATGTCACGCTCCTCTGTGTGACATTGCATGGGTTTGGACCCATCCTTGATGCGGGCCTCTGTGCCAGGTCCAAATGTCCATCTCCGCGCATTCGGAACCACATGACCATCAAACTGAGGGCCAGGTGATGGCAGGATGGCAGTGTTTCCTCAGGGACCCCCAGACGGTCCATGCTTTTCCTCCTTCCCAGCTCCAGACACATCTGTACCAAGTATTCAGTGTTTTAAATTTGCTGTGAGCGACCGCAAATGTGGGGATCCTTAAGAACTGGGCTGAGAAACACTGCCCTACTGTATTCACTATCACTAAAATAATGGGGAGCAATGCAGCCAATCACAGACGACCTAGGTGGTGACATTACTCAGCTGGTGTCTGTAATCGAACCTGTTCCTGATGTACCAAAGCTGCCTGGATGTGAGGATGTGGCAGTTTGGCTGGGCCTGAGACAGAAAGGGCCTGCAGCCTCGCCTGACCTTCAGTTATCAGTGCAAAGTTACTTTGCCGTTCCCTGCTAGCGGTTTGCCACTAACGACGACACCATAGCAGTCGCAAAGTTTCTTAGCCACTCGCGTTTCTCCCCCAGCTGCCAGCTTCAGATTCCCTCGGGGAGATTACGGGGAGTGTTAAATCTCTCTCTAAGTACCAAACGGGCGCCTGCACACCACTGGTCCGGAGCCAGGCACGGGAGCGCGACAGGTATCGCTAAAATCACCTTCGCAAACCAACTACACGGGGCGTACAGCCTGACAGCTGTTGACACGGTCCGATGCGGTTCCTTGGATAGCCAGGCTAATTGTGTTTGATATTCCTGGAATTAGTGAACGGCTCTGTGTGAGCTTTCTCCCGATGAAACGGAGCGTCCCCTTGCGAGGCTGTGAGGAGATTCGGAAAGCAGGGATAGGCGTGGGCCGCGCTGGAAATGAGATGGAGATTTATTACACGGAGGAGATGAATTTATACGTAATCAGCGCAGGCGAGAAAGCCTATAAAGGAGAGTAATATATGAGCTGGACGTTTAGGTTTCTGATGCGACTGTGGGCTGCCAGGCTCGTTTGGATTGTGAGATACCCCAGAAATGTTTGAAGTAAGAGCGGCAGCCTGTTTTTGATCATAGGACATGCCAAATCCTTCCATGACATTTTATCAATATCGATAACCTCCAGGCCATTTATTCAGCCTTACCGCAGTGTCCAATGTCAGCCATGAGAGTCATACATTAATATATTAACAAAAGTCACATGCAAACAGCGATGTTATAATTGAGTAAATTGGCTTCAATTAATTCGGTTGGATGTATGTCAGAATAGGGTGAGAACAGGCTGAAGGCCAGGACTACCCCGGGACCTGAGTCATCCAATGCGCCTGCTGTCCCTTGCTGGAGGCACGGTGACGTCCTTGGCGAGAGAGCCGCACGGCCTTCCATTAGAACAGCCTCTGAGGCTCCTCTGGATCAGAAGCATGGCAATTTACCTCCAGCACCCAATTAAAAGTACGATTACCATTTAAATTGGCCAATCAGACTACAATCAGGAGAAATCGATATGAGCGGAACGATGGCGACGAGAGGCTGCGTCAGGAAGGGCCGCGCCGTGCATCTGCCCCGAGGGGTATGGGCCGACATCACACAGGCGTCGTAAGTGCAGATGAAAGCAATTCCGGAATGTTCCAGTGTTGGGGATCTCCTACCCCCCCCCGCTGTCATTCGCCCCCTGCGCCTGGGAGCCCCTTGTCACGGTCATGTGTTATTTGGAGCCGCGTATCGGCAGCAGACCCTATAAACACCTCCAGTTTGCCGGGGTGTGATGCGGCGGCCGCTTTGCTCTTTGCTTAGCGGTCCACCTTACCGCCACCTCTCCTCAGTCCCGCAACGCGGCGCGCTGCGCAGGTCACCCATGACTCGTTTCCGTAAACCTCTTCCTTCTGATTTCTCCTTTCAGCTTAGAGATTAGAGATTTTTTCGTTCCTTTCTTTGGCCAAGTCCTCCATCCCCCCCCGCCCCCACCCTTAAGCTGCCCTAATCCTTTTGTGGTTGGAGGATAAAAAAGATTGAGGTCTGGAAGGTTTGGTAGGCCACGGTTGAAGAAAGGCAGGGTCACCAGGGTTTGTGTCTTCTCCGGAAGTGGCCTGACCCCTGCATAGGCCATCTTGCCTCCTTTTTCCTTCAGATCCACCTGCTCCCACACCCCCAAACTCCCACCTCCCCATACCAGCCCCAAACCAGAATAGCCTCGCTTTAGTCTGTCGGCTGCGGTGGAGGGGAGATATTGATTGAGCCATCAGTTCAATCAATCAGCAGCGGGTCCCGTCAGCAGTCCCCCGTGTCTTCGGCGGGGCTCAGACTCTGGTGGCACATGTCACATGACCCACACCTGGTGAGGAGGTAAACGGCACTGATGAACCGCGGCGCCGGCCACGGCGGGACGCCCGGCAGGCAGCTCGGCCGCGTGTGGCAGATGATGGAGCGCTTCTCTGGTACGCCGTTTCATTTATTTTCCCAGGAACACGCGGATTTAAGGCAGACACCTGCATCCGTCTTCCGGGAGGGCCAGCGTAAGCCGAAAGGGCGGCTGAAAGTATACATTACAGCATGTCGTGTGATTATTAATCATAACAGATAAAGAGATACACCAAGAGCTGGGAAAAAGTCGAGCAATACAGACTAAATATGCTGTTCAGTAGTTCCACAGCAGACTCTCACAAAGCAACCCAGCCGCGCTTAACCAACCGCACCTACCAGCCCATATTAATACAAATACATACTTCAGATAATAAATCTATGTTCCATACTGAAAATATTTCAACAATTAGTTTTCTTGAAGCATAATACAATAAGTATGCATTATTCCTTATGAGCAGATGCTCCATTATATAGTCAGTAAAATAACAAGCTGGGCCAGTTCTAGATTTTTTTTTAAGGTGGGGGAGGGGCGGATTGGGGAAATAATTCATACAGAGGCGACCAATGATAGGAGTTTGAATCGATGAGTGATGAGAGAGTGGCACACCAGGGGCCAATCAGCTTTCAGCTGGGGCCAGTGCCCCTGTGGCCCCGCCCATAGACACAGTCTTCCCTCCAAAATGATGAGTCACCTGTTACCTCAGCATCTCTGGAGACTTGATGGGAGAGAGACAGAGACACCCATCTCCCTCAGTTGCAGAGTGATTATCGCTTGGGAGAGAAAGGACTGGATATAATGAGGACTTCAAGTTTTGGTCTGACTGAACCTGACATCTCCTAGTTTGTTTGTTTAACATCATCACTCATGCCAGTTCACTTTCTGATACTCTTGGGGTCTCCCGGAAATGAGTGGCACCCGTCATCCTGTCACTGGTGTCGAAGTTCCCAGACCGCTCAGATGCCTAGGTGACTCCCAAGACTCTATCAGTACCCCTGCACCTTGATGGGATGTAGGAAGTGCTCGGCGCAGAGCAGTCACACGCCAGCTGCCCGAAACGGCCACGCCCCTGCGGACACAGGGCCGAGTCGCCTCGCCTTAACGAGCCTTGCTGGCGGTAGGGCACGCTCGACTGCGGCCTCCGCACACCACTAATCATGCACCTTTCTTTGAGAGACCCATGCCGCATTCCTTGCTTACCTGGCAGGTGCTTACATCAATGTTGATTATCCCCACATGCCTCTACTTTTGAGTGATTTTCTGTGGGGTTAAAAAAAACACTCCAATCAACATTTTCATCTGGGAGGAAAAATATGTACAAACGAAACTGGTGAATTTGCACCTTTTATTGGCTGTCCCAGCGTGCATAGGGGGGCGGTGTTCAGGGATGCCATGGAGGGACGTCTCTGAGGGCATTGCAGAGACACAAGGCCCCCTAAACGGTGTCACAGGAATGTCGGGGGAATTTGGGACACTTGGGACAGACCCACACAGACACGAGGAGAACGTGCAAACTCCACACTCACGGCCCGGGAGGCGTGAGGCTACAGCGCCACCTAGTGAGCCACCTGTAACAGAAATCATTATGGGCTGGATATGTTTTATGCCAGATAGTGTCTAGATATTGGGAGAGGCAGCACATACAGTGACCTTTAGACACTTTGTCTGACAGGTGGCCGGCTGTCCCAGGGGAAATGGTGCTTTACTGAAGGGGGGGGGGTGCATCACGACAAGCCATGCCCACCCCAGTCTGCACCCCACCTGACTACTAATCCGTCATAGTGATTCTGAAAGGTGCCTCCACACCCCCAGCAGGACGGACGTCCCGGCCACCCACAAATGTGCCCCACCTCCACCCCTGAAGAGGAGCGGCGATTCCAGGACCCTGCTGACGTCCGACGACATCCAGGTAGGCCAGCGGGGCCCACGTCATCCCAGGCATCCGTGGGTTAAACGTGAAGCACAGAGGACTAATCTGCATATCAATCCGACCGCTTGCCCGCCCACCTGCTTGCCCGCCGAAGCACCGCTATATTTAACCGCTGCCGTGATTCGGTACGCAGCGCTTGATGCATTACTCAGCCGGGTATGAAATCCCATCTCCATCTCCGACTCCGGGACGCAGTCGCGTTCAGAAGGACGTCTGATGTCTGCAAAGATGCTTCGCTTAGACTTTTACCCGGGTCGCCTGCGTCGGCGCCGATGTCGCGTCTACAGAAGGCGACCCGGCAGCCTCTCCCGCCATTAAAATGTCAAGCGGGCCCGATGTTTTGTTTATTACAAAGCTGAATATGCAGCAAGCAGTACATGGGAGTACCACATTAACCTCAGTGCCGGCTCCGAGCTTAAAAAAAGGTACTGCTGGATTTTCTGCTCTGTCACCGATGTGTTTATGCCCTGCTTTTAATCTCAGTCTACCCAAGACCACATTCCTCATGTGGACGTAAACCACAGATACCATTTTGTACTTTCAACACAAGGCAATGTCCCGAAGGTCAACGAACAAATAAAAGACACCCCTCCCCCTAATTTCAGCCCCCATGAGAAAGGACTAGCATATGGAAACAATCATAACGATTATGACCGAGGCGGATGGTAAATTTTCTAGCCTTGTGTCAAAAATCTGACTGCAGCCCCGGAGCATTATTTTTTATTTTTTAGGGTAATACTAAAGGGAAATAAATACTTATATATAGCATATTTGATTTGCCAAGATCACACACATGCTTTGTCTTGGCATTGACACCTTGCTGTGTTTGTTTAGCCTGAGTGTAAACAGTGAGGTTTCTGGCAGCTTGGAATTACCCATAAACCACCTGGCTCGATGGAGGTCATGGGCTCGACGACCCAGAAGCAGCCGCTATGTTGAATCCCTGCTCTTATTAACACGCACGTAGCTCCTCTGGGCACTCCACTGCTCCCCCTCCAGGCTGCGGGTGATTCCTTCGGGAAACTCATTTTCCCCCTCCCTAGCTATGCTTCTTAATGGTCTCAAGCAGACTGTTTCTTGGCTTAAGCGTGGCTATCATATGAAAACACGAAATTAAGAGAAGTCATTTCCTTTATGCTCAGCAGAAGCCTATCAGTACGGTAATAAAGTATGGAGGTGTTGAACTTCAGGAGACCGCGAGATCCGGATAAAATCCACTGAGGTATTTTTGTGCTGTCCATTAACAGGCACCTCCCAGAGGTGCCCCCTAGAGGCATGTGGGTGCTAGTGCAGCACACCGCCCGCAGTGAGCGGCACACCGCTCTGCTAATTAGTGTGACCTCTTCGGTGTCGCACCGTGAGACACAGAGCCACAGGCGGACAGGCGTGTGTGTCGATCTCTGATATTCCCCGAGTGGAGTGACTAAAAGTGGAAAAAAAATTGAAAATGCCTGATTTTAAAACAAAACCACCGGATTAAGCATCTCCCAGTAAGCAAGGGAGACGGATATGATTACGGCCGGGCCGCCCGTCGTCTGTGACGACCTCTACTCTACGCGTCCGCCATCTACACATCCTGCCATGAACTGTTTTTGTTCTCCTTTGTAAATCATCTGCACTCGTGTTTGTAGGAAAGCCATTTTGAAAAGGTATATTTAGTCAGGATTATCCTCCACTTAAACGTTTCAACACAGCCTCATCAAGGGGCTTCAAACCCCCCTCTGAGCAAAACACACACAGCCTTCAGTCTTTTTTTCTCTCTCAAATGGAAGTGAATGTGCTATTAACCCCCCCCCCCCCCCACTTGAAACCAAGGCCTTTTCCTGACGCAGTTTACATGCATCCGCCGCGATGCTCCACAGGCCTGTCCTCCGCCTTATCAGTGAGAGGCCATACTGCACAGCGCCGGGGGGCGTCCTTCTCCAAGGCCGTCTGGGCTGAGCGCTGACCTTGAGTGACAGGCCGCAATGGCTAACAACGCAGCCCCTGGACACCATGAACACTCTTAAGGGCTACACCGGTCCACTTGGGACCTTGGCGGCGTGTAACGGTACTGAATGCATATACTATTGGACAGACCTGCAGCACCAGGGCTGGTCAATGCTATAGGAGACAGAGGGGGTGTCCACTTGCCAGCCGATTTCACTTTTCCTTGATGGGGGGAGGTACTAGCAGTGATGCTTGCCTAGGGGGCCACACTGGCTAGGGCCGGCTCGCTCTTCCAGAAGAGCATGGGGAGTTTACATTCACGCGCAGTGTCCTTGGCGAATCAAGTTTGCTACCTTCCGCTAATAAAGTGGATTCTATCGGCTCACAGGGGGACAGTGGGTCTGGAGGGGGTCTCCACATAGATGCTCGCTCATTGGCTTTCCTCCCCCCCACTCCAGGTGCTCCGCTTGGATAAGGACGCCCAACACAAGATGCCCCCACAGCCTGCGTACTATGACATGGGTCTTGCTCAAGTGGTGAGTCTCATTGTGCCGGGCAGCTATTCTGGCCCCACCAACTTTAGGGGCATGTGAGGGAGGGTGTATAGGTCTCCACCCCAGCTGGCTACCTTAGGCTTCATCATTATCGCTCACGCCTTCCAGAGTTGTTAGTTACGGGGCGACGAGGGATCGCTGACTGCACTGTATCTAAATGACATAACCAGGTAACCAGAGCCAAGTGCCCCTTCAGGGCCAGGACCCCCCTGACTCCCAAGGGCGCCCTGTCCCATTGGGGTACCCACCATGGAGGTGGAGGACAGAGGCTTCCCGTAAAGCAGAAATTATTCTAAGCAGCACAAACCCACAGATGATTTGGTTCTTATATTATTTATTATTATTATACATTATATATATTACAAATGTGCACAGGCTGTTTTGTAATCGTGCATAAAGATGGGAGGGTGTTTTGAGACAGACGGCAGGCATGTGCGATCCGGATGCTTTTAAAAGACCCCATCAGATGCATTTTCCCAAGGCCTAGAAAAGTACAAACTGTAAACAGCAATATTTCTGCTGGGATGGAAAACTGCAGAGTAACAGTAAATCACATCCACACAGCAGAGGCCAAAAAGGTAGCAGGTTAAGGAAACCCTGGATGAATGCAAAAATCAGCACGCTTATTTACATATCATTTCAACAACAAGCTCGCTGAGCAACTATAAGGAGAGAAAGCTAAATCCGTGAAGACACAGGCCTGGAAACTCACTGAGGCTGTGGTGGACCACGCAGGAGGACCAAGGAGAAAAGCTGCAGTATCTAAGCAAGTGATGTCTCCATAGACCAGGGGTGGGGTGCGGGTTTTTGCGATGACCTCTCAATCAGCCAATAATAAAGCATTGGTTCTCAGCTCCAGTCCTAGGGACCCAGTCTTATTGGCTGACTGAAAGGCCATCCCAAAAGCCCGCACCCACACCAGGTTCCCCACCCCTGCCATAGACGCTCTGGTGTCTGCAGCTAGAACTGATAGCATATCACATTGTCGGGTTGGGGGGGGAGGGGCAGGGATGACGTTACGGGGGGGGGGG
>JAODKM010000035.1:5326411-5340199 GCA_026780845.1 Petrocephalus sullivani | reverse complement strand
CCACTCGGGTCAGAAAAAGCAAGCTCACGACGCCATCTACAGTAACGGCATGAAGATCTCCTCCCACGACCCAGGTATCTTCATTGTATTAGCTGTAATTATTATTCTATAATAGCTTTTATCAGAGCTGCCCAGTTCCAATCCTAAAGGGCCAGAAACACAGAGCAGGGAAACCTGCAAACTATGCTGGATTCTGGCCCTTCAGGACTGGAGTTGCGCAGCCCTGGCTTCGATAATTCAAGGAGTAGCGCTAGGAACTTCTATTGTGGCTATTGCCTTCCTGCTAAAGGGTGTTTCCAGCCATATCACATGCCGGAGCCTCTCAGGTCCCCAGCACGCATGTTTATACTGCATCGCTTTTCATTCACACTGTTTTAACCTCCTTTGATCCCTCCCTCTCGCATTGCACTAAAATAGCAGCATCACCTTCTAAAGCTGCGCGCCAAGTTTACTCGTTTTTCAAATCCCGAGGACGTTTTCAAACAGGATGGAATCGCGGATGGGCGGTATGCCGCTGGTGACGTCCGTTACCTCTCCCAGGTCGGGCCGGCCGGGACTGCAGATGTGTGGACGAACAAAGAGAAGGCAGCAGTGCTGAGTTCGAACCCGCGGTACAGGCCCAGGCCTAGCAAACTATTTTGAAGCTTAAACAGGGAGTATGGAAGTTTTCTTCGTCATGAGGAAAAATTAACAATACAGCAAACCGCACGAGGAGCCACTGGCAAGACTTCAGCCGGGTTCGGAGCTCTGAAGGACGGTTGCCCATGTGGTGTAACTCAGTAGATCGCTGCCTAAACAGAAAGGCATAAGTAAGCCCTACGACTAAAAGCTGATTTTACGACGCGTAATGAAAAGCACATTGTCGGGCAAAGCTGCCTGCTGACTCGCTCTGGAGCTGTCTGACCTGATGTTTGAGGCCATTACACAGTGGAACCTCTGAAATGCACGGGGATGTCAGCTTAGCGGAGGGGGCTTGGCTCTGTGCATGCAGCACGTGGACAGAAGAGGAAACAGAGATGCAGCCAGGAGCTGATTACAGAGACACATGTTGGATGGAGCTGGAATCTGGGCGACTTTTCTGGGCTCTGCACTGGCCTCCGGAGGGCGCTGTGGTGCTCAGCAGCTCTAGTGGCTGAGCTATACACATCCTCCTCCTTTTCCGGTGGGACTGTTGTCATGGAAAAGGTATGCGGGGGGGGGGAATCTCAGCCTAGTCTGGTGGGTTTTGGGGGACTAATGTATGCTGGTCTTAAAAGATAAGTCCACATCCATTCAGTGCTGCCAGTAGGCGCGTTTGAATTCGACCGCGGTAATCAAAGTCAATTACTGGATGGGTCCTGGCCTCAATTCAGAGCCTCAGAGAGAATGACATAAGAGTGACCCCAGAGATTACTTTTAGACTTCTGTATTTTTCTTTTGACAATATTCCCATCACTCAATGCCTACATCTCAATTGCCCCAGAGACAGCCAGCGAGGAGAGGCTGCCCCACCCGCCTTTAGCACAGACATATTCATGGTTCAGGAGAAAGGTGTGACTGCAGCAATGTGGGACGTGTGTTCTATCCAAGCTGTTCCATGGCAGTGCCAGTGCCAAAGTCCTCCAGATGTTCTGTGTGGAGGAGGGACACGGGCTGCAGGATATTTCAGCTCTCTCTGCATCAGTGATGCCACATCCTTAAATTCCTCTCCCGTGGGTCGTAATATGTCACAGAAGGGACCCCTGGGATTTCTCCAGGAACAAACTCTGCAGCTCCATCTGTAAACTCTCTGGTCCTGGACCAGATTGTGACTGATTACTCAGAGTTTGAGAGATGCCGTGTTGCCTGCGTCCGCAGATTCTCTTTCCTCGCCTGATCTAAATCACTTCTGACCAGAAATGAAAGCTGTTAACTGTCCAGCCGTACTTTTCTGGAACTCCAGCTAGAGGCTGCCTGCTGCCATTGTGTGAAGGAAGCACATTCTTTTGCCACTTCCTGGCTGAGGAAATAAGAGTTCTGTCTACAAGGCTACTCATCACAGCTTAAATATGACATGAATATACATTCTGGAAATAAAACAACTATTTGCAGTGCCCAGTACATGGCTCCATTTCTTTCCCCATGTAAGGCTCTTGTTTGACTTCTTTGGTCCTATAATTTGACATCTAAATTGTTTGTAAAATTCAGTAAAGCCATACATCTGCCTCTGTTGATTGGTTAATGTAAGATCTATTTCAGACTGTGTAACCCAAAGTGCACAAAGGAATCTAGGACCAGGAAAACCAAAACGGTACTGTCCGACTGTCAGACGCCATCGTTTCCTTCCTGGTCTTCCTCGTTTGTCTTCCGTTGAGTCCTCTTCAATGTCAATGTCACGGTGGTGTTGAGCACACCTCTCTCTCCTTCCATCACCACACTCCTGCTTTCCCTCCGCAGTGCTTTGATCACGGCCGTCTGTCTTCCACACCCTCTCTGCGGCCATCCAGTGGGCCTCTCCTCATCTCCCCTCTTGCCTCTCTCGTCCCCCAGAACTCTGGCCATAAAGACTTTGACGTCCAGTACGCTGAGCTGGATACGGCGGCCCTGGCCTCCTCTCCCGGCCCCCGAGGCCCTGGGCACCCTGGCGGGGACCTGGTCGAGTATGCCACCATCCAGCCTAGCTCGCAGTAGAGCATGCAGTTGTAACCCGTATCCCTTTGGCCTCCAGGTACACACTGGCTCACTGCCTGTCCTCTGCCAGCCATGCTTTGCCATCATTCCCCCCCCTTCCCTGCCTGTGACGCCCCCCCCCCCCCCCCCCCCCCCAGCTTCCTCTCATATAAAGAGCCTGACCGTTCCTCAGAATGGCACCGGGCACGTTAATCCGGAGACTTACAACCAGTCCTCTGGAAAACTACTAAAATCGATTCATATACACAGGATGAAACGAAGACAATCTACAAGACAAACTCAGATATTAAAGTTTTTTTTTTGACTTCATATGACAACATATGACGATCACAGACATGCTGTCACTGACTGCACAGAAGCAGCGCACACACTCTCAGACACTTGCTCATTTCACAGAAATCTGCTCACTCCTCTGATTTAATCGCACACAGTGTTTTGGGCAAAAACATTCTGCTCGGCATAAATTTATATCTGACAAGAAAATATAGTTTTGACGGCTTCTGTGTCAATCTGAAGATTTTATAAGGCCTACTCCATTGAAATATATGTTTTCTAACCAGCTCCAAAGAACTTTTGTTTTTACTGCATAAATAAGTTTCTGAAGTCTCAGGGCCGTTTTGGGGATTATTTGTAATTTGATAATCCAGTGGTTGGAATGTCTGTATAACCTTTTCTGATTACAGCCTTCAACTCTAGGTAAATATTACTGCAGAAATGTCCTTAACCATAATAACAGCAAACAAATGAAACAGTTAAGTTTTAAAGCCTGGAAATATTACTATTCCATCTTGTGAAAGAGTTCTGGTTTATTTTACATTTAAGTGTTTTTGTTGGAGAACATTGGTTTGCCCAGATGTTTGGCCATGGGCAATGAGAGATTTGTCAGTAGGCTCCTTTCCTCTCATTGGAAGCCTCATTCCTCACTCATTTGCACTAAAGGGGCAAAGTGAGCCCAAGGCGCTGCTGGGTCTTGTCAGGTCTAGCTTACTCACACGCTGTGCATAAAGACTTACTGATACATCTCTCGACCTCAGAGTGCTCCATATGAAAGACAGAAATCTCTGGCAGAAGCTGTTACAGACCTTTCAGTGTGATTCATAGAAGGAGGCATATTCCATCGAAACATACTGTAGCTGCTTATCCTGGTCAGGGTCACCGGGCTGTTACACTTAATGCTGTTTTATAGAATTAACATGCTTCCATTGGGATCTCATAATAAATATAATGAAAACGCGACTATAGGCCAAAGGTATGTGAACACTCCTATTAATTACAGGAATTGCCTAATTAAGGGATAGTACACGGAGCTGATAACCCAACATTAATATCCAACCTGATGGGGTTCCGTTTTCCAACATCTATAGCCTTCCCAGAAGACGAGTGGCTATTTTAGTAACAGTGGGCTGTCCAACTTCATATTAATAGCCTTGGTTTTGGAAGGAGATGCTGCGAAAGCTGGTGTCCACATACTTATGGCCGTACATGGTATCCAGCATGCTACCGTTTCATCAGGATGTGTCCTTATTAGAAATGCAGGAGGGTTTGGACTTTCCACCTTTGGGTCACTCAGAGCTTGGCGTTCCACCTGGAGGTTCAGGCACAGGGCAGCTTGGACTTTGGCAGACCTCATAAAAAAAAGAAAGGGTTCGCCCCTGGAGAGTAACCCATTTATTCTCTTCTGAAAGGTAATAGCAGGGATCAGTCTCTGGGGGTCTCACCTGAGTGAGTCAGGCTCCCCAGAAAGGCAAACAATTAACATCACAGTGTGGCATTTCAGAGGCACTTTGAAGGCTGCTTGTGCTACAGGTACTTGCTGGGCAGAAAGGAGGAAGGAGTAAGATCAGACTGCAGCGAGTCAGGAGGGGAAAGTGACTGCGTGACCGAGGCTGTTTTGATGTCATTGACGGAGAAGGCGGATGAAGGTGCATCTGCAGTCTCTCTCCCCACACCCCATAAGGCCTTGTCTGTTTAGAGGTGACCTCTCAAGAATTATTGGGTTATTGAGGTGTTCAGTCGGGCTTCTTAGAGATGCTCTGATTCAACAAAGGGACCAGGCTCTCATTGTGCTCAAGAACGTGGCAGGTGAATGGGACCTTGACTGGCCGAAGGGATTTGAGGGTCGCTGGGGCGAAGGTGCACGTCATTAGCAGAACAGTGTACCTAAAGACAGCGTAAGCCGGCTTTTGGCTTGTTATTATAAGGCTCAGCAACAGGCAACGAAAAATGATGTTTTGGTTCGGAGACACAGCCTTTCTGGGAGGAAGGATCTCCCCGGCGTCCTCGCGCTAAACCACGAAATCGCATCCCCGTAGGGGCGTGTTTCCGGAGCCGAGTGACATTTCATGAAATGCGCCACAGCATTAGCGTGGTCGCTCTTTGTTCGCGAGACTCGTAACGGCAGGAAGGGGTGGGAAGTCTTGATGAATGCTCTTTTTATGAAAATGAGCACGATCAGTCTATTCAAGCTTCTTGACATTAGCATTTCTTTGTTAATCAGGAAAATGAGACTGCTGGAATACCTCGGGAAACCTGCTTAGTGGGTCACGAGAGGAACGGTCTGGATTTAGTTCATTTGCGTGTGCGGCCGCAGAATGACGCTGACACCGTCTTCCTCCAAAAGCATGTGGAGGATTGGACATAGGGAGTGATCTCTGCCCATCTCACTGCTCCACTTACCATGGATACCATGCATGCAGTGGTTATCACTGTTGCCTCACACCCCAGGGACCAGGGTTCGAGTTTCCTTCATAGTTCCATGTGTGTGGAGTTTGCACGTGCCCCCCGTGTCATCATGACGTTTCCTCTGGGTACTTCAGTTTCCCCCCACGGTCCAAAGACACGCTGAGGCTAATCGGAGTTCCCAAATTACCCGTGGGAGTGCATGGTGTGTGAGTGTGTCCTACGTCGTGTTGGTGCCCTATCCTGGGTTGTTCCCTTCCTTGTGCCTCCAGGACAGTCTGTGGACCCCCTGTGACCCCGAATAGGACAAGCGCTTACAGAAGACAGTGTGCATGATATTTTGGAGTCATCTTATCATGACTGAGATTAGTATGGTCATCCAATAAGCCCAGTCTAAGCTTTCCTGAATGAGACTGCACACTGACTATGATGCTGCCAGTCTACATGTAATCTGTGTTTCTCATCGACCTTTTGCCCATGATCCTGATCAATGAAGATGCCTACCGTGTCTCACCTTGACTCTCTCTGTAGGCTTCTTTAGAATCATCCACACGGGGCTGAAAGATTCCAGATACACCTAGAGGCTCCTGCAAACTGATTCTGGCCTGGTTTTTAATGGCATATGACGCTATGGATGATTGTGCCAGGCAGCAGAATCAGCCTTAATTAGTTTAAACATGGAGTTAATATTCTTATTTCTATAGCCTTTGCTTAAAGTCAGTAACTTTGTTAATTTCTGTTGTAGATTATTCTGAATATAGTCTGTAATCAAACTCTCAACGGAGACGTCTTGTGGCTTGCTGCCATTGTTCATTTGATGCTCTCCAAGAAGGATCCCAGGACCTAGCTCATGGAGTGCTAAGCAAGTCTTATTTGAATGACTGGCTTTTAAAGTCGAATATGCAAGCCGAAGATGTTTACTGTTCATTAGTATGGCTTTTATGCCCCCTGTTTGTATGTGTGGTTGATTATATCATCTACAAATAGAAAGTCTTTAGCTACAGTAGCCTGCTATAGAGTTGTGAATATTCATGAAGGAGATACAAACCTAAAAGAGGCTTAATGAAAGGACACAGCAACACAGCGGCTGGTGTGATCAGGCCAACATGAGCGTGTGACTGATTGTAGGGGAAACAGGAAGCCCTCACCCCCACAGAGAACGTGGACCTGTAACCGTTCATATACTCGTCTTAGGCATTGTGATGTCACCCCTGACAATGACAAAAATCTATCGTACTTTGTCATGAAATAATTTGGACATTAAATTTGTAGGTTGTCAGTGCCCTGCAGTTTGAAAGATCCTACATCCAGTCAAGATAGAATGTGAATTAAAGACAAATGATCCACAATCAAGTGCAAAACCGTCTAATAAACTGAAAGTGTAAATGTTTCCAATTTGGTTTAGATAATGCTTTAAACGGCAGCTACCATATAGTTAAAACAATGCATTTAGTCCTGGATACACGCTTGGCGTTATTAGTAATTAAAATTTCCTTCTTCAACTGTAATGTATGTGCCACCAGTCAGGAGTGCACACATGTTCTATGTGTAAAATGTTTTATAGCAAATGGCTGCTAAGGGACATGTGAAAAATAGTGGTGTTATGAAATTATTAAGAGAAAATCACTATTTTTAGGCACCCTTTGGCCTCCTGCTGCTCATGGCCCACAGGCCTGTAAAGCACACACTTCTAAGATGGTTGCCAGGCCTTGTGCCAAAGGGTCACTCCGGCCCAGTGCAGCTCCAGCCAGTGTTATTCTCAGCAAGTCAAAATATTTTACACCAATATCCGCACAGTGAGAGGGGTTCGTGGGGGCGTGAGAGCACCCTGAGGAGGCGTGCTGGCTGTGGTACAGCACGGGAATTTGGCACAGTGTCAGCATGTTCGCCATGTTAGCCACATTAGCTATGCTAGCCACATTAGCTATGCTAGCAACATTAGCCATGCTAGCCACATTAGCTATGCTAGCCACATTAGCCATGCTAGCCACATTAGCCATGCTAGCCACATTAGCTATGCTAGCCACATTAGCTATGTTAGCCGTGTTAGCCATGTTCACATGCTCTACATCCAGCACTACGAAAGCGTGACATGCATTCACCCACAATTTTCACTGCCTTAGGTACGACCTGATTTGAGATTTCCGCCTGCACTCTTAAAAAAAAAAGATCCGCAGCTGGCTAAGTGCAGACTACACACTGTACTCTGTGGCTTTTAATAGTTTGCTAAACAATCTGACAGCTTAATTCAGTAAAGTACCCACATCAGAGGCAGAAGCTGTCTAAAATGCTGCACTGTCACGTCGTTTATTAGACCCCTGAAATGTTTCAACAAAGCCTTCTGGCTCGAGTAATTCATTTCCTGACAGGCTCCCATCAGCACCAAGCGAACGCTCACATGCGTCTGGGCTAGAGAGAGGGATGCCTTTACATTTGCTTTGTGTAGTGTTGCAGAAATCAAGGACAAATTAAAAGTACATACATGAAGTGGATGGGGTTGCACTTATTTTAGCAAACGACACACATCACACTGTTGCCACCACATGCGATCAATAACGGCTTTGAGCTCATAGACAGAAGACGAACACTTCTTGAGGGGATCCCCAGCCACACATGCATGATACCCTTCCCTCCCGATCTCCCCATACCACCTGAGTTCCCGTTGGGGTGTCCCGCTCCTGTGGACATGTAGAAGGCACCGTTTCAGCCAAAGGTGACCGACTCCTTTCTGTGGCTCCGCCCCTTCGTCATGCTGCCATCAGAGTGCGGATCATCGTTATCGTAGACGTACAGATGCTCGGGGACAGTTCGTAAGTCCACTCTCCCACCTCTTTCCACGTCCCCCCCGCCTGTCCCGTCATTCCAAACAACCGGCAGCCGGTTTCCGCTTATACCATCCCCTAGTATTGATTCAGTTATTGATTTCACAGGAAGAGGAAGTTGACATGGACCCTGCTTGAAAAGAGCCAAGAAGCGATCACGTGACATGTTATGCTCAACTCGTGAATCCGGGTGAAATGGTGTCATGGAAAGTGGACCCTCACACCCACACAGTGCAGAAACAGCTATCACATCACATGCTTTCCTGAGGGATACGATCTATGGGGCTCTATAGGTCTATAGTGAAGATGTGCCAGACTCACTTCCCCCGGGAATGGTATTAAAATTAAATGCCCAAATTTAAATGATTATTGTCACTGAAAAAAATGGCTTAATGAATAAAGATCTTTTAATAAAGGCATTCAGTGAGAAAATATACATAATTATAACACACTAATAATGAATTTATAGTTACAATAATAACAGGAATTAATACAAGAAAGGTACTGTAATTACAATCAGTTCTAAAGAGTTTCATTTTCAAAAATGTTCTCAACACCATGTATGAATTTACATGTAAAGCAGAATAATTAAATAATTGTTAAACACACTGTACATCAATTGTGTCCATTTGTAATGAATTTTGCTAATTAATTCAGCATTGCCTGCCCTAATCTGATTTTATTTTGGGTGATTAACGTGAAGAAGCATATAGACTTGAGCAGGTGTTTGCCACTGTGGATACTGCAGTGCTTGTTCATACTCACACTTGTCGCATGCGGCTGTGAATTACATAATGTCGTCTCTGAGGGGAGGACGTCACGGCATGGCTGCACCGTGCTTATGAGACTTCCCCACCAAGCCAGCCAGCCAATCAGCTAGCCAACTTATCAGCCAGCCAATCAGGAAGCCAGCCGGCCAATCAGCTAGTCAGCCAACCAGCCAGCCAATCAGCCTGTCAGCCAGCCAGCCAATCGGCCTCCCCGCTCTTGCTGTGTATTTCCTCTCTCGTTCATGTTTTCACAGAACCACGGGAAGCACCATGAAGACGTATCGGACCCGGCTGTTCCTGTAAGGCGCCCTCACATTCACCACACAGACCTCTGCCTGGCCTCTGGTGGCCCCGCTGGCCGGCTCCCGCTCTCCTACCTGCCCCAGAACCCCTGCACGCCATACCTGTTTGACAGGTCAGCCTCCAGAAACCCTCCTGCTGGTCCCCAGGTCCTCTACAGCTTCCCCAAGGAGCAGTCTGTCTGACCTTCCAGAGGAGCACCGATGCACCCCGTCCCGACTCCTTCTCACCCCGCCCGGGCCTCTTCTCTCTAGGCCTCAACGTGCTTCTTTCTCAAAGCGGTACACAAATTTGACAGCGCATCTGCTGAGTCCTCCGACGCACCCTGTGGTGTCTGTTACCTCACAGCCAATATTTGTGTATGCCTTTGTGTGTTTTCCAGTAATGCTCGTTTTTGAGATTTGGACCATAATTACCTCTGTACAGTACTATGGTGCAATGTAGGGTCTTTATCTTGGCTGCTAGACGGTTCCCATCATTGTACCTTAATGGGTGGTTTTTCCTGACTGCATATATGTGTGTGCAGACACCGTGTGGGGGGTAGCCCACAGAGCGCTCCATCTGCAGTCATTTTCCCATTGTGGTTTATTTTACTTATGACTCCTTCCTACAAAAGGACTTCAAGAGCTAAATATCAACTTCTCACTCACTCAGTAAATGCAACAATAGTATCGAGTGCTCCTCTGAAGGTAAGCTGGTGCCTGGCTGCTCAGCTGGCCGTCCTGCTGAGTAGGAACACCAGACCAAGATCACCCGTGAAAGTGGAAAATGAAAGTGGAAAATGAACCGGACTTTTCCATCATGGGACACTGGAACAGATAGTCCAGCACCTACTACTCCATGAACATAAATTTCAAAAATATTAATTCAGTTTGTTGTGTATGATGTTTCCAGTTAGCCATCAGTCCTCGAGATTAACATAACATTTTAGCAGATTCACTGAAGTAGTTTCTCAAGCAGACCAGGATCAAACCAAACTTCTTCATGACAACACTGTCAGAGCTCTGAGTTGGCTCCCCTTCAGGGTCCTAGGTGGTGTGTTCTTAGTTTAATGAGTCTGTTAGCTTCACCCCGCTGCCGCGCCTTCAGCCTAAGCAGAGCTGACGTCTTCGCCATTAGTGACATCGCCTCCGGCGGAGAGCCCAGGTTTGTCGGCACATTTGCGCGCTATAACTCTGCAAAGAGCCTCTGGCCTAAACCTGGTGTTTTCGCCGTAGACCGTGTTAAAGCCAGACCTCTTTTCCTCTTCTTCAGCTCCGCTCTAAACCCTGGTTGAAAGCTTCTGTCTGACTTGAAAATTGTGGCCTAAAAATGGTTGCTTTTTGTGGCCCCAGGCTGCCCTGGACTGAAAGCGCTGCTCTGAGAGTGGCAGAGCACTGATTAGACCCTAACCTGCCTGCGTGTTCAAGCGCAGATGGACCTCGCTACCATTCACTCATTCACGGGTTCATGACTCCATCTCCGAGCCCTTTGTACTTGAAACACACTACATATTTTCTGTATCCCTGAATAGGACAGGATCTCCAAGAAAGGCCTCCTTGATTGGTTAGAATCTCATTCCAAATTCCTCTTTGTGGCATTTCCTCTTCATTCTGAGCTTTTTCAATGGAAATAGGACCCTTTCTTGCAGGGGCGGTATAAAGGCATGACAATCACATATGCTGATTATCCTGAAAATATTCTCCTGCGCTGAAGTCCCGTGTGTCCGAAAGGACGCTGATCAGTAGCGGCTTCCAGGCCAAACCTCAGCTGGGTTGTTTACCTTACGTTTTGCTTTGCACTGATGAAATGTATTGTGAACCCCATTAATGACCAGGCAGGATCATTTTAAAAAGGTTCCGTGCTAATTAACCAGTCACGCGAGCCGTCCTCATAGAAATCAACCCGCAGGGCCTCCGCCAGTCTAGTCCACACAGTAGAAGAGGCAGGAACGTTTATATGATGCGAAAAATGCAGAACCCCAAAGCGCTTTATTGAAGTAATTTATCCTTTTTAGTGTGATTTGCAGCGTGCTGGTGAGTGTTTGTATTGAAATGTGAAGTACCCGTGGGCCCCTTTTAAATAAGACTTGGGTAGGTACAGGCATGCATTAAGATGAGTTTTTCTCTACACCCAGTTGTGAGACGTCATGTGCTTAATTACACTCCTGGCTCATTTTCACTATTGCTATTACTATCATTATTACTACTGTTGTTATTACTGTTGTTATTACCATTGTTATTAAATGTTACAAGTCATGCTCTGTCTCCTGATGAGTTTTTTGTTATTCTGGTCAGATGTGAAGTTTTTGGATGATTCTCACTGTTTCATGAAGTACCAGGTCCAGTGCTGTGATATCCTTGGCAGTCTGCTTCTGTTTAGCCTGTGTTTGTTCACCGCATACGTTCCAAATGTAAGTGAAAACCAGGTGAATGCTGAATGAATGCCATCATATTGCCAGCGGGCACGGGGGGAAGGTGACATGTTCTGACACCCCGATGGAGGTGCTTGCTGCAAATGCTACCCCTCAAAGCAGCACGAGAAAAAACAACTCTTTAAATGTATGACCTGTATTTCAAGAAGAATCTTCTACTGGATTGTGCCGCAGAGACAAATTTCTCCCCCCCCCCCCTCTATTGCTCTCTCTCTCACTCACTCACTCCCTCTCTCTCTCTCCCAATCCTTGTGTTTTTCCAAACATTAAGCACTCTGCAGTACTCTGCAGTATTGTACCTCGTCACCTCTGAAATCCGTCTGCTTTCCAGCTCCTCGTCTTCGATGTAGATGTTCGTTTTAGTCTAGATTTAATTTGGAGACGGTGATGTGGAAGGTGTGTGCCTGAGAGTGCTCTGCTGTACACGCTTGGCTATTTGTGAGTAACGCAGAGAGAGCTCCCCAGCCGGCTGTAAGCCGCTCACCCGCCACCCCTGCCCAGCTGACTGGGGGACCCCGCGCTTGCGTTCTGCTTCTCACAGGGCCATGCTTTTCACTGCTTGGGTCATTAGTTGTGTAATTAGGTTGGAAGACAACAACGCCTGTGCTTCTGCTACCGTGTTTGAGCCATGGAGTGTGTGGCGGTGGGGGGGTTGGGGGCGTGTGCAGTTACTGTAATCAGCTGTGATCAGCCTAGATTTTGAGCTTCAACCAGTCTAAGAATATCTTTCTGCATATTAAGACCAGAATTGGAGGGGGTGTCTGAAGGGAATTCATGCCCAATTTGTGCGTCACGGACAATTACAGACTTCGAGCTGGCCGACCGGGGCCTGTGGAGATACTCTCCACAGTGAGTGTTTGTATGGATGCCTACGGTTCCCCCTATATCTTCCACTGCTCCTGAGCAGTTTGTACCATGGCTCAGTGGTCCCTCTGCAGCTGGGGAAGGAGTGAGTGCAAAAGAAAACTCTAAATGGAGAAAGATCACAGGTGGCTCTGTCTAAACCCTCCCTAACCCTCTTTCCTGGGTCTCCCTCTTTCCCACTCACACCCTGTGCTGTGCAAAGGGAACCTCCGCAGCTCTCCTCTCAGTGTCTGCATATTCGTTATCCCTGGGCAACCAGCATCGCTTTTCATGCTAATGACATCATTGCATCAGAATAAAAAAAATGATTAGGCAGTTAGAGCACTCCACGTCTGACAACCAGACATTCTTCTCAGCTCTTAAAGACAAAACCGCATTGGACTTTACAAAGGTTACCGTCACCTTTCATGACTGCCGTTCTGCCTTTGGGTCGTTATCCAGCGATGTTATCATGTAACTCATTTTTGGACCGAGCGTGCAGATTTTAATATTATGCATTGAAATTCTGCAGAGGAGGAAATGATTGTTTCAGGAAATGAATGTGTGGAGATAACCCTCTCCAGCCTGCCCTCTCTAAGAGCAGAAAGGCTGCTTCTGTACCAGTGCAGAGTCCTTCCTCGTCACTGGCATCATCAGCTCGGCGAATTCTTAACCAAAAAACAATCTGCTACAAGATAGCGGAGAAATTGGAACACAGAGCGAAAATGGAGCCAGATGCAAGCTCTCCACCTGATCTTTTTTGGAAAATGCCTACTGTACTTCCAAATTATAAACAGCCGGGGAGCGCGTCCCAAGTGCCCAATGGAAGGTGGTGTGATGACTATGTGAGATCTCTGGCATCCAGAATCCCTGTCTCCACAGTTTGCCCTGACATTCAGAAAGTCACAGAACTTCCGCTTGTTATGTCATGTACAATCATAAATCACCGGCAAACCCCAAAATCCCACACCCAGCTCTCTGTATATCCCTCCGCCCAGCTCTCTGTATATCCCCCATCAATCTCTCTGTATATCCCCCCGCCCAGCAGTCTGTATATCCCCCATCAATCTCTCTGTATATCCCCCCGCCCAGCTGTCTGTATATCCCCCCATCCATCTCTCTGTATATCCTCCCACCCAGCTCTCTGTATATCCCTCCATCCATCTCTCTGTATATCCTCCCACCCAGCTCTCTGTATATCCCTCCATCCATCTCTCTGTATATCCCCCCATCCATCTCTCTGTATATCCTCCCACCCAGCTCTCTGTATATCCCCCTCCCAACTCTCTGTATACCCCCCCGCCCACCTCTC
>JAODKM010000035.1:5315652-5326075 GCA_026780845.1 Petrocephalus sullivani | reverse complement strand
TCCCGCCCACCCCACTCCGCCATATTTGTACCCCTTCTTCCAGCTGGTTTCTAATTCCCCTCATATGTATTCCGGGGGCCACTCGGGGTCTCTGCATATTCCAAGGGTATCATTTGGCTGTTACAGTTCACAGGCCGCTCACAGTCGCTCCAAATGATTGCCAAGGCAATTTTCTCCTTCCCTGTGATGTTTCTGTCACGCTGTCACACTCTTTCTTTCGTTCCTCCTCTTCCTGTCAGCAGAGGTGCTGGGGTGGCTGAAATCTGTTTTCCTGTTGACTTACAATTTTCCAGTGCTTATGAAGGCTTTGCACCTTATGAAATGCCTTTGATACGTATTTTAAGAAGATCAGACAGCACGGATTCAGAGGGGTGCTGCTGCTCGATTCAGATTTATAGAGATAAATAAAACCAAAGCAATCGAACACTGTATACAGCAGGTATTGTACTCTTGCCTGGAATTTGTCCAAGTTGGGAAATCACTCTGTATAAAATGACTGAAATTTAATTACATTTTAGAATCATTTTGCACCTGGGATGTCAGTTGCGTGTCTCAGAGCTGCTATGCTCTTTGTAAATTGTGACTTTACTAAAGCAATGGAACCAGCATATTTATAGGGCGATGGTTAAGTCCTTCTAATGTAGACGATACATGCATCCACAGACATAGTGGAGCTGTCCTCACCTCAGGGATGCCAATTTTCAGCAGCATTTTCTTTTTTTTCGGATAAGAGTGAGCATCCTGGTTGAAACACAGTGGCCGCTACAATCCTGTGGCCTTGTCGTTACGCTGCCTGTGATTGCACCTCATACCTCTAGGTGGAGCAGTCCTTGTATGTGTCTTTATGGTCTGCTTGTGGTGGATCCTCAGGATATGTTTGTTACCCACAAGCTGCAGTCTAGGTGAAGGGATGTGAACAGCTAAGATGACGCTGTGTGCACATGCAGCTGGCATCTGCACTGACCTTAATTGGGTAAAGAGTTTATCAAAAATGCATGCATGAGTGCAACAAATTCAATAATAAATGAATCATCTGCACCTACAGATGTTCATTGGTTTATATGTGAGACGCAAAGGTGTGTTGTTGCAGGTCCTGGGAGATGGTCACCTCCCAGATTTTATTGTCAGAGGATATACAGATACCAGTCAGCTGGCGGGGGCTTTCAAGCTCTTACAAAGCAGCATGGCGTCATGTCTCTAGCCATTTCTGTGGATGCAAAGGTTAAGCAGTAACAGACAGAAGTATCAGTTAAAATTCCTCTCCTGATGCAAAAAAAAAAACACCCGCTTAAATGCAGCTGGAAATTAAAATTTGTTTTTGATATAAAATATATTTCCTTCACAAAAGCCAATTTCCTTCACAGGCAGATACAATTTGTCAGATTCTGCACAGAAATAATTTATACTTCTATATCACACAGAATCTCAACCCCTAGATCACCATCTCTCTCACATGTTTGACCTGTGATGCCACCAACACATGCAATCAAAGGCATGACGAGTAGTTAATTGAACGAGCTGCACTATTGGTCGAACCGATCAAATGCGAGGATTGGTCGACCTTTCAAGACGACATAATACATGGTAAGTGCTGGAGATCTGGCTTTCACAACTGAAACAATTTACTCATATTTTAGTGCTTGGCTATGCAGTCAACTGTAAGAAATGGACTGGCAGGCAGGAAAGACAGCACAGGATTTGTACACTGGGCAGGTTTATCAGAACAGAGCCACCAAGAGGCTGTGGAATCGTCAGTAAAGGTGACCTTTTAATATCTTTGGGAAAAGCAGAGGATCAGACAAGCGAAAGGGTAGGCATCTGGGAAAAAAGTCAGATGAGGACAAAGAGGCGTAAACTCAAACTATACACAGCATTGGTCCCCAACTCGGTCCTCAAGGACCTAGAGACAGTTTATGTTTTAGCTCACTCCCAGCCCCCTGCCAGACAGTCCACATTTTTGCTCCCTCAAAAACTGATAGGGAGCAAAAACCTGGACTGTCTGTGCAAGGGCGTAGATTTGCTTTGGACATTGGTGGGGACCTATGACTAAGTGGATTAAATTATTGGTGGGGACATTTCAATGGTCGGAGGATATTGGTGGGTGTCAGTGGGACCCAGAGGACCGGATTGGGAAACACTGCTCTAAAAAAGTGAAGGGGAAAGCAGCAACATTTTGATGACAAGAACAGCATCATCCTTTGATTAGCATGTCAGGGCCTGTAGTTGTGTTAATGTACAAAAAAAATCACCAGATTGGCCCACAATCCTAAAACATGAAGGACACAGCTGAGGAAAGCACAGCTCAAGTGGTAATCTATTTCACATTTGTCAAGAAGTCTTCAGAGCATTTTGTAAGTTCTTTGGATGTTAAAAAAAGCATACAACATGCTTTGGGGGGGTCTTGGTGTGTGGCTCAGTTTTCATTTGATCGAAGGCAGCCAGGCCAAATCCTACGGCCGGCAGAGTGATTTCACTGTTGGGTCCTTAACCTCCTTTGTGCAAGGGACCATCTGACCCGACTTTCCCAACTATAGGTCGCTTTGGATAAAGGCTTCTGCTAAATAAATATATGTAAAATATAAAAAGGCATTTGTGTCTATGCAAGTTTAGTTTTCCAAGCACGATTAAAGTGGGCTGGGACACAAAGGGCAGTATTATGGTTCGCCATGTCGATTTTGGGGTCGTTTTAGCCACAGATCATTGGTTCCATATTAATATAGATGAATCATAGATTGTATGAGCTCAGACTTTCTGGCCAAATGCCTTTTTTCCCTGGGCAAGATGCCAAAGTCTCGGTGCAAAAGAAGACAGTGATGCAAAAGACACCTTGAAACTGACCGCAAAGCCAACAGAGGAACGTGCTGACACACACTGGGGACCATTTCTCCTTCCGGTTACCAATGTAAACAAACCATTACCATTTGATTATAAAAAATAAACACTCATTAAAATAACATACTTTAAAGAACTTTAATGATTCTGCAGGGGTAAATGTTTGGGACTTAGTATTACCCCTCATTCCTGCTTTCTCTGTTAGGGAAAAAATATATGTATATAGGTTTGTTATTGTTTCATTAATATTCAACTACTAAGCTAATTTTCTGTTTTAATGCAGAAAACATTCTTGCGTTCTTTAAATTCTGGTTAATCCTGCTCAGGGGTATGAATTAATATTAAGAGTCCTGTACATAATATTATATATCATTTATATAATAATATAATGTATACACACACACACCACCACCATCTCATTTTTAAATCCTGGTTTAATCCTGGTTCTGTGGGCAGAAGGTTACACTGAGCGGCAGGTTGCTTTCAGGCTCAAAGTATCTAAGACAGCAGTACAGAAGAACGAGGTTAAGCAGGAGACACTGGGAATGACCAGAAAGCAGCCAGGCAGAGGGGGGAGGCGACTTTGCAGTGCCAGAGATGGCTGTCAACTTATCCGGCAGTACCTTGTAAATTAGATGATGAACAGGAACGGGAAACATTAAGTGGTGTGAAGTGCTAGGACCGTTAGTAGCAGGCTCCTAGAAGCAGTTCTCAGGTCCCGGAAAGCGAGGAAGATGCCCTTCATCAGTAGAAGTGGGAAAACAGGGTCAGGCTGGAGTTCGCGAAAAAACGTACAGAAGCATACCCATAAACTGAGACACGAGGGACACTAAACATTATTCTGTGCTTTCTATATTTTTTTCAAAATCTTTGTGTGTGTGTCTGCGTGTGTGTGTGTGTGCATGTGTGTGTGTGTCTGAGTGTGTGTGTCTTGTGCATGTGTGTGTGTCTGCGTGTGTGTGTGCATGTGTGTGTGTGTGTGTGTGCATGTGTGTGTGTGTCTGAGTGTGTGTGTATGTCTTATGCAGGTTGTGCAGGCAGTGTGTGAATGGAATTAGCTCGACAATGTGTAGTAAGATGCCATCTCAGATGTCACTCCTCGCATGAATGCTGCCGTGATTTCTGTATAAATGTACTTGTAGAACTTTAATACAGGTTACTCTCTTGTTGAAGTGTGTATACTCTGTGTATATACATATAAACACACAGACAAATACACACACATAAATATGATATATAAAATCTTTTTTTTTCTTCATATCTAGGCTGAGTGGTGAATTAAAAAAGAATGCCTGAATTTAAATATTCATCTCGACTTTCTGTCAGAACGCGAAGCAATTAATTAGGATCATAACAATGTGTCGCCGTTAATTACAACTTAATTTCAAAATAAATAAATAATTTTAGAGAACAACTGGTTCCTTTGCTGATCAGGTGCTGGCGGTAAATTGCGTCCGGTACGTGCCAGACGCCCGCTTTGTGAGAGCAGCGCGGCAGACAGACGCGGCGTTCCTTTGAGGTCATCCTGCCCGCGAATGCTTAACTACACCGACATGTAACACTTAAACGTAATCCAGGCTGTTTGCGAATGAAGATTTGTTAAAAATTACATTTTAAAAATACAATATTTTTAAGTGTGCTTGTAATCTGTAATCCTGTAGAGCCTTGTATAGATCCGCTGCAGAACCAAGTGAACACACATTGGACGGGATGTACAAGATTCACTTGCCGTGCGAAGGAGTCTTTCCTGCGCTGGTCCATTTGAGATGCTTCTCTGTGCTCAGACTCATCATAGTTACTGTAGTTACTCGTTTCACTAGTGAAAATTAAATCCTTTATAACGATTATTTTTTTTTTTTTTTGGGTGGGGAGGGGGGGTGCAAATCACAGTCAGGGTTCTGAAAATGAATTCCCCATTCACACCAAACAGTAAACTGGAAAGGTTAGATTAGCTCTGATCATCTGCACTTGAAAATGAATTAATTTCGAAATAGTTTGCAGTGCAGGTTGTTGGGTGAAGGAATTCAAAATGATGCTCTAAGGGCTTTTTTCCCTTCCTGCAATGGAAAATGCCGTAATTATTCTGTTCCGTTGGATTTATTTTATTTTTTTTACATTTGGAAATGAGATTGCCTATTGATAAAGCTTGTGAAGGCTGCATTCAGAAGGTGGGCCAGCCGGATAGGAAACTGAATTAAAGACAATATGGCTCTTTATGTTTTATGAAAAGGAGACGGGCAAAAGCAGAAGAACAATGTGAAAAGCGACGCGAGAAACAACAGTAACAGAAAGGGCCACAGGAGACCTGCAGCATAGTCACATGACAGGGGGCAGCCAATCATCCAGCGAAGACTTATTTCCTGCTTGGTGTGAGGACTGACGTAAAAAATGTGTCTGGATTGGTGGCCCCATCACCTGCATGGTGTGACCTGGCTCACAAGCAGCAGTAGGAGCTCAGGGTCACTGGCAGAGCGATTAAAGCTCTCAGCCAAAAAAGTTATACTTCAATATGCCATATATTGACTGTTTAGTACAGTAATCAGATGGCTCAGTTGTTTTGTGTAATATACACAAGGGCCGATAATAAAGTAGCCTGCCCACGATGAAGGGTGAACAGCAGCAAAGTCGCACGGTGGAAGAGCTCTCTGGGCGCTCCAGACCTCAGAGGCCCTTTCTCGCACCTTTAAATAACCGCAGACCGCAGTAGCCTTTCGCAGCGTGCCCCCTCATTTCTGAAAGTCATTACAATTTAGGAAAAGATTAAGCACCTACAGACTAGCGTGTGCGTCTGCGAGCTGTTTATACAGCCCGTGTCTGGGATGCATGTGCAATCAGCAGAATTACCCGCTCTTACTGGGGTCTGCCAGCACCATGGTACCAAATGCTTACCTACGCTGGCCAGCGCTGATCATAAGACGGCCATAAAATGAACAGAAATATATCTGTTAAAATGTAATAGGTAATCGTAACTGCTGGTCCAGAGCACCAACAATGTTTAAACGGAAAATAAACTAGAAATCACTTCAGTGGGATCTTAACATGAGAGCATTTTTTTTAAATAGCTGTTTTATGGCAAATGATAAAGTGATTGAAAAAGTAGTTAAAACAGTTATAAGTGAACACATAACTGCAGGTCCCCCAGCATTGCTTTGTATTACATGGTCAGGGATAGGCTCACCAACTGGGGAAGTGGCCCAGGGCCTGGGTATTGGTGGATGGGGATGGGGGGGTAGGCAGCAGAGCACTCAGGTGGGAGGGGTTGAACATTATGGGGCCCGGTTCGGTTTTGTCTCGAATCTAGGAGTTACGTGCAGCAGTCCTGGTCAGTCAATCCATCCTGAGGTAAGACACAGGTGCATGGTGGGGGTCCCAGTGCATGGTGGGGGTCCCAGTGCATGGGGACGCCACGCACAAGGCCAGCTATAGCTTTAGCCGTAATTAGGGGCCCTTTTCGACACCCCCTGGGAGAGAGCTAATAGCTTTCACAGAGAGAATCTCCCCAAAGATAAGGACACTCTTTATGCAAAGTCAAACAGCAGCCGCGCTCCAAATTGTCACTGATGAATCGTTTCTATTGTAGGCCTCGTTAAACGTGGACCTCGTCAGACACACGTTTAACATAATGATTATATATAGAAAGGGAAGTGGAGCAGCCTGGGTGACACTTGCTAAAAGCGAAATAAAAGCTTCTTCTGAGGTCAGAACACTCACTGAGTGTCCTTAGGCTGCATCGCAGACTATGATTGGATAGAGGCAATCCCTCTTTGGAGCTGAGGAAGCATACCTGAATGTGATTGGACTAGCTAATCCACTGCCGCGCATGATTGGTTTGACATGTGAAGATGGCATGACATGACGGGCTACTTAACATGCATACGTAAACACAGAAGTAGCCTAAATATGCAAATGAAATCAATGAGCTCAGGTGTAGCTTACCCTCTGAGGTCCGAATGAGCGTCTTCTTTTTCTTGTGGCTGTGGGTGGTCTCTGCAGCTTTGTCTTCCAAACACCCTTATAGCAGATCTTTTGATCAAACGGCTGGGTGGAAAGGAAGGTCGACGTGGGAGCAGGTCATAGGAAATAATGCGGCTAGGCGAGGCTACGCTATCTGGAACATTATGGCGTAGGAGGCAGGTTCTCGCGGTGGAGCGGGGGAGGCTGTTCACCTGTACTGTTATAAGACAGGCGTGATGCCCACACACTGTCATACTCAATATCAGAGGAGGGTAGCTGAGGTCCAGAGAGTAAAAGTCCAGACCGGGATTTTCTTTCTACCACCCAGCTGAGAACTCCATGACTGTGACTCATTATATTCAACTGCTCTGAACTTTTACTCTCTGAACGTGAACTACCCACCTCTGCTCAGTATCAAATCATTTAGGGTAACCAGAAGGATTCCTACATCACGAAAGGTTTGCTGTCACTAGATCTCACACCATTGACTGGTGACCAGCTCGGCGGCACTACAGACGTATTCTGTGCCCTGTAGAGGTCCTGTCCATCTTTTATTCTTGGCTTCTCGCCTCTCCTATGGGTTCAAAAGCCAGCAGCAGAGCCGCTGATGTAATTCCATATTCCTGCAGCCAAGTTCTCGCACCAAAGAGCCGTGGTCCGGTACAGCGAGGCTGACTTTCTGTACTACCCCTGCTGACACTTAAAGGGGAAATACAGTAAATTCTGACAGATTTCCTCCTGTACCCTCTCATGCTTATTCTGGTGAGGATATGGTGTACAAACGTCTGTTTTGTTTTTGTTCATCTCAGGATTTTTTCCCGCTTTGTGGCCCACGGTTGGCAGTTCCCATAATTCCCTGGGAGCTTTTTTTTTCCCCTCATCATCCCGACAGTTTCCTCTCGTGGCACAGAGGCTTCATGGGAGTCTAAGACTCACAGGCACCGCCATGAATTAGGAATGGCGCATTAACAAGTGTGCAGACAGGATACTGGCAAGGAGCATGAATCCCAGTGATCTGTTATTGCTTTCAATCTGACCAATCACCTGTTAATGAGCTAGGAAGGAAGTAAAGGCATGTACTGTAATATCATAACTAACTCTAATGCTAGGAAGCATCATGACCCTATCCCTAAAACCCCAAATGGAATGTAATATGGTGCCCCCGACCCTGTTGCATCTGTGATACATCTTCCTGTCTCTCTCCATCCCAGCCAGCCTGACACCAGCCTGTCTCTCTCTCCACAGCAGTGTGTAACCTCGAGTTCCACCAAAGTCCACATCAACTTCACTTGTATATTAGGTTAATGGTCCTTAAGTATAGCAGCATGAGTCTGGCTCATAAATAATTGGGAAACTTCATTTAAAAGCAACGTCCTCATCCTGCTTCTGAGATTACAGTCATTATACACCCCTGGATTTGTCACCTACGTATGCATATTTTTCATTTCACTGGTCATTTATAGGGACCTATTTTTCAAAAGATGAAAAAAATGAAATGCAAAAAGTACTTTTGTTTGCCGTCTTTGGCCTAAATAATGTGCTAATTGTGCAATGTACTAAAATCCCAGCCAAATGAGCTTTGATACAGAGCACAGAGCAAATGATTAAAATGACATTGTTTTTAAATAAAACGCCGTGTGGGCGGGGGGTGGGGGGTGGACACTCGTGCTCTTTAGCCTCGTTAGGGGGCTCGTTTAATGTGTCACCTGGCCGTGGGCAGAACATGAGGAAAGAAACTTTTTATCCCATGACTGTAAGTAAGATTTACTGTGAGCTGTCAGTAATAATAAGTCAGTTACCTTCTTGACTGCTACTGTCACATGTGTGAAGCTAAGATACAGAGTTATACATGTGGAGAATCTGTGTGAAGGTTCTCCTATAGTGCATGCACTGTAAAGGGGACGCACTAAATATCACTGTAAATTTGTGCAATGACATTTAAGGCATCCTAATTCTACTAGGTGATTAGGGTGTGACCGACAGCACACAGAAGCCCCAGCCACCAGGGGGCGCGCTGGAATTCTCAGCGAGAAAGGCATCATCGCTACGCGTCGTTATCGTTGCTGATGATGTTAGACTCAGTTCCTTTACAAAGGCTGAACTGTAAGCGCTTTTAATTAACTTTCTTCCACTGAAATGTGTGTGCAGTGGAATGGTATAAATCAGACTTGTCTTTTAAATGATTATCTTGTGTTTTACTTGGTTGTCAGTAGCCAAGATTAAAAAAAATACTACCAGGCCATTAATTAGTCAGATTTGAAGGCTAATTTGCATTTGAGAAGGGATCCAAAATCAGCATGGAAACAGAACTGAAGATTCTCTTAGCAGCATGCCCAGATCCTCCTGTATTCGTGCAGGTGTATGAGGTGTGCAGAATGGTACAGTCCCCCCCCCCCCCACTCACTTCCTGTGATCCGTCTTACAATGGGACCTCTTTCAGCTGGTGTGAAATTTGATGGTAACATGCAATCAGTTGTAGGATTATAAGCCAGTCCCTAGAGGGCAGATGGATAGGTTTTAAATGCCTTTTTTAAGTGTGATACAGTGATTTCATATTTAAAATTGATGCGCCACAAATATTTACTAGAAAGTGCCTAGAGTCACATGCTGAAATGGGGAGATTTATGAGTCATCCAGGATATTCAGTCGCGATGTTATTTCCATGCAGTGCTCAGGTGTGCGTAACTGTGTGCCTGTGGCCACTGTATCTGCTATCATGTGCTTTTACTGTGATCCTCCCATCCACCTTCTTGCTGCACATTCTGGTCAGGGTCCCAGGAGGCTTGGACCCTAGCCCAGGCACGATTGGGCCTCATGTTGGCGCAGACCCCTGATGCACCAATTGATAGTATAATGCAATATTAAATCTACATCACATCCATTGCTGATGACAGTTTTTTAATAGTAAGGTAAGTTTAATGCTGGCACAGTGTCAGTCACAGTGACCCACTCTTACATTAGAGGCTGTTATTCCTAATAAATATGAAAAGCTATTCAGTGAAGCTACCGTTTACATTCTTTTATACTTCGTAGCAGGACCATTTATTAGTGCCCAGCGTAAAGTCAGCTCTGTCTGGATCCCGACGGTGCGGTTTTCTGCGGAAAGCGTGCGTAATGGAGTTTGACATGTTTGGATACAAACAATGTGAGAAGCCAACCCCCAAGGAAACACCCGGCAAGCACATCCAGATCCTTCTTGTGCAGCCGTCAGCCGATGTCCGGGCCGATGCCGGTGGCCGATGGGGAAACTCTCGGCGAGGGTCAGCCCCAGCACCATCTGTGTGGAGGGGGGATTCTGCCTACAGGAGACGAGGGATGCTTCGCGATACCCAGCGAAGGCTCAATGCTCAGTCCCCCCGGAAAGCTTTGCTATCCTAATTTAATTCGTCTCAGACAGTGAGGCTGCTAAGTCAGCCCCTCCATAAGGTGGTGCCCTAGGCAGCCACCTATTTCTTCATACTTTAATCCATTTTCCATAGATTAATCCATTAATATGTGGGCTGGTAAAATTTATCATGAGATCCCCCCCCCCCCCCCCCCCCCCCACCCTATCGTACCCCCCCCCCCCCCCCCCCCCCAAACCACACCCACGCCCCCCCCCCCCCCCCCCACACCCCCCCCCCGCCCCCCCCCCCCC
>JAODKM010000035.1:5285663-5298384 GCA_026780845.1 Petrocephalus sullivani | reverse complement strand
AAGAGACGGAGCAAACCAAGAGGTCAAGTTGTTGAGCTGAGAGGCCTCTGAGAACGAGAAAAGGGATGGGGGGAGGGGGGGGGGGGGGGGGGGGGACGGGGGAAGAGCAAACTGACAGCCATGGGACTCCTTTGGCAATGAGGATGGCATTAAGATCATAAGGCCTGCAGCTGCTGGAGAGTTAGGGGGGGGCCTATATGGAAGACTGCCGGCCTGCCCAGCCCTCCCCTTCTCCTCAACATGCCATCTCATGTGCCCCCCCGCCCCCGACCCCCTGGCACCCAAACTTCCTGCTTATCGCACACTGAGTGGCCAGTCGTATGAGGCCTCTGACCACTAATAACAATGTAACTCTGCTTCTGTTTGTCTTAAGCGCTTCCTTCATTCCCTGACTGCTGCTCGTTGAGGCAGCCTGATAAATGTATTTTGGAGATTTAAACCACTCGCTATGTTTCAGTACAGTCCCATTTTAAAAGCATGTAATTAAGATATTGTGCATATTAAAACTGTGTATGCATTAGGATAATTGCACAACAGAATAACAGTGAGTTCTGGAATTCCTGCATCATTAAGTTCTGCAGATTTCAGCCGCACTTTCTGGGAGTTTGCAAAGACTTCCCTTGTGTGGGGATTATTGAGAATGTACTATCTAACACGAAGTTTCAGTCATTATTTGTGGACTTTTTTTGTAGCCTGTGGTAACTGGTTATAACCCACTGGCGTTTTCGGAGCTAATAATGTCAAACATCACTGAGCAATGTTCTGCTTTGGTGAATTCCCCTTAATGCTCATCAGGGCACACATGAAGAAAAATCCTAATGGAATGAATATGGAAATCACAATTCAAACGCAGCAATGGGGATGGAACAGGCTAAGAAATGAGTGGCTTCCTCTGCATCCCTGCTTCTATAAACCTCCAAAAAATTATGCTGCAAAATTAGAACCACAGGCATGTGCTTGGAGATTTTACCTGTCAGTCACGCTTGTGACGAGCAGCACATTGTTGAAATCATTTTACAGTACAAGCCCAATTGGCAGTTCTTTATTGTTCCTGACATCTCTTTCCACATACTTACAGCAGAAACATCTGTGGGGGATGATAAAGCGTGTTTTTCTGCTGACGTTTGGCCGCTTCCCTCCGTCACGAGAAGGTTCGGAGGATCAGTCAGAGAGCAGAGTTATGAGCGTGCTCCCTGACCGCACAGGAACCAGAGATGCCAAGGAGACAGATATTTTTATCTGCTTCCATTTTGCAGATATATTGCATTTCATGACAAACTGGGCAACAATCTGAAATAGCGGTGATTTAAACACACGCCCGCATACAACTCAGAGAACTAACTGGAAGAAACATCCATTTATTCCTTGATAGTTCAGGTAGGCTTTGGTCCCATCATACCCCTTGACATATGTGAGTAGCACATAAGGAGCCAAATGAAAGGCAATTAGAGTGATTAATGTAAAAAGGACTGGGTTAAAGAGGCAAGCACCAAAAGCATTGAGACCACAAATTACTGCACTCTATTTTATGCTATTCATTCTATTCTTGTGTATTACTGTTACCATGTGTGATGCTTGTAGGTGAGCCTAGTACGTCGTTTTATTGTCAATAAAGTTGACTTTGAACAAACCATGGACGAAATCAGTCGCAGGTCGCACATGCTGGAAATGGCGAGCCGAAGGCTGGAGGTGATGAGCCTCTCTCGTGACACCTGTGCCCAGCGCTCAGTAGCCTAAGGGCGGCCCTGATAGAGAGCAGGAGGTGGGAACTGCCCCCCCCCCCCTTCTCCTAGAGATCCATTTCCCATTAATTGCTTGTTCACTCAGGGCACAAAAGCAGCCCTTTAGGGTCCAGAGCACACAGATTGTCGGTTCTGCTCTGAAGAGTGAAATAAAAAAAAGTTACAGCTGCAGTAACAATAGGAATAAATATTTAAACAGTGAGTATCAGTCTTCACTGGCGCAAGTAAGCCTTTCATTCAGGACTGAAACGTGCCTGATCCGTCACACTGGCCCGGAATGTCCCCATATCCTTTCTGTGCTGTATATTACTACCCATCGCACTGCTCCCCATTTAGCGGTAATAATTGTTCACGTCTGTTTTTTATTTGAATGCTGACTTGGGCGGTTGGGCGAAACCATAATGCTGCCGCATATTTCCGTTTCGTGTTTCGGAAGTGGCGGTCAGCTCTATCCGTATCTGCTGTTGGCAGAGCCGGCGACAGTCGATACAGAGAAAGCCACGTGTGTCAGCTGGCGACACAGATTGGCGGAGTGTGCATGGGACAGGAACATCACCTCCAAGTAAGGCCACTTGAATGTTTTTTCAAGTGAGACCTCAAGGCTATACCCCCCCATGTTCATGTTGTGGTGTGGTCTCGCCACATGAGGAACACAGGGGAGATAAGGCCTAGAGGCCATACCATATAAAGAACATGGGGGGGATAGGGCCTTGAGGGCCTCCCAGTAGAAGCCCAGACCCCCCCTGCATTCCTCCTGTCTCTGCCTTCTAGCCCCGTTGGCTCAGAGTACCTGTCCAATCCACTAAATAAATGGGTAATAACAGCCAGGAGAACCAAACGGTCTGCCTTTAATATTCCAGAAGCATCCCGCTCCGAGCCGCGTCTGAATGGGACGCGACACCATTCTGGCCAGATAAATATTTCACCCCTATAAATTATTCCACTTGTTCTCTGGCTGCCTGGTGCGTTTTGGGCTGGGGAGACAGCGCGTGCATGAGCAGGGGTTCCTCTTCGCTGTTGTGGTCACCGTGGGGTTGGACACAGTCAGCTCTGCCAATACAGACTTTCTTCAAACAGGATCAGAAAGTGTGTCTAACCTTCCAAGACAACATGGACACCCTTTGGCGAAAAAAAAAAAAAAAAAATTCGGGGCACCGTGTTATTAATATTAAGTATTTATCTTGTTTTTCTTGCTGACAAATTGCTATTTTATGATTTTTGCCCTAAGATGTTTATTTTCTTTTATTTCGACACCAAGAAAAGCACAAATAACCTGAGGGGAGTGTGTGTTTGCAGTCACCCGCTAGGCTCTGGCGGAGAACATTGTTCCTTCACAGTGGGAGATGATTCCTGGTCATTATTGGTGTCTTCGCCGGCGGCCGGGTCCCCGTTCCTGACTGGGGCAGGAGAATTAGCAGTCTCAGAGAGACTTGGCATAATGTCTTCTCTGTGAGAGCTTCTGCTCCAGCCTCGTGTGGAGGGCTGCCGACGGACATGACAGGTGGTCATTTTAGAGGCAAGCATACTGAGAGCCATAACAAACGACTTCATTTTCCTCACAGGAGCGATGATGCCCCAATGTCACGTTTTCATTGAAAATCATCCCACATTCATGGGTAAGATAAATCGCATCAAGTATTACAGTTATGCATTAGTCATATTTATTAGTCACACTTTGTCTTCACTGATTATCTTTGAGAATTTAAGATAGAAGCTGCTGGTTTTCATTTTATTCACCTGGATAAGAGCCTGGTGTGGGGAACTGCCCCCCCCCCCACAACCCCAAACACTTCTACAGGAAGGAAGGTCCCTCCTGCAGCGTCTTTGACAGAGCTGACCACCCCGGATTATTCCCGAAAACAGGCAGCTGTATAACTGCATGTAAGGTGCATATTTGCTACAGAAAGTGGCATGTAAACAAAGTGAGGAAATGAGCTAGCTGCTCTTGTTTAATGTCATTTGACAGGGCCAGCCGCACTAATAAATGACGCCCAGCTTGCCCCCCTAACCTAACCAGAGGTAAGTGCCATACATGCATCTGACACCTGTTTTCAGGCTCTCCACTTGCATTTTTAAAAGGGCAAGTGATAGTTTATCAAGAAAAGCCGCTATGATGTTGACCTTGTATGTCCCAGCATGTGTGTCCTGCCGGAGTGATGACACCCCCCCCCCCCCCGAAGAGGATGAGCCAAGCGATGCTGAAGTCATCAGCCAGGTCGAGGGCCCTGCACACCTACAATGGCATCACTATCACTCCATTCACGTCCAAAACACTTAGTGAAATATTCAAAGTGAAATCTCCAGTGGCGAGGCAGGTCGCTCATTAATGTTTCATAAGCGCTGTCTCCCCTGTCTATAGCTTGACACAAGGAGGGACACGTCCTCTGCATATTTCAGCTGAAGCTCCCATAGATACGGCAGTAGGCGTTTACTCAGGTTCAAAATGTATAAACAAACACAACAACTTCCTTTGGCTTTATAAATGAGAAGAAATTCCTCAGGGGGACAAGGCCCTGGAAATGAGGTCTGGCTGTTGTTCTGTGGAATATTGGATTATCGAGGTTCTAAATGACATTTTTAAGTGTTTTCACGAATTCTCAAGAAAGCGGTGCGTACATATGAAACAAGGACACTTTCTGTTGATGGAGGGTATGCACAGTTCCTCTGACATTTTAAAGAAAAAAAAACACAAGGCAATTATAGCCCAGTGATTTTTTTTTGTCCAACTGCCTTTAAGCAGTCAGGAGCCTGCCTACATTCACAACCTAGCCTATTGGTCAACTGAAGGTAATGACCTCTCAGACATCTGCAATTAGTAAACGAGAAGCAATTAATACGTTTTTACTCGCCTTTGTTTTCAGGCAAATGGGAACAAATCTTTTTCTATTCTTCAACGGGGCCCAAGTCATCAGGCTTCACCGAGACGAGACAATAATCGTCGCTTGTGAAGCCACGTGTGAAGCAAACCACGAAATGTCCGAGATGCAAAGCGAGACTGAGGTCACATCCCAGTCATCACACTGAAGTCATAATTAGACAGTTGCTCTGTGAGCATGGAAATATATACTTGAGGATCCGGTGAATGCAAGACTCAGCTTAAACGATCATTTAATTATGCATTCACTTCTCTTTTATACTTTTATCAGTAAGTAACATGGTTTTCACTTACTGCCCCAAGCTATAAACTGCATTTTTTACTGTTAGACTATTCAAACCCCATTCCTCTTTATCTACAAGGTAGCACTCACACAGACATTCGCTTGCAGAAGCCTTTTCGACATGTTTATATAGTACTAATGCTTAAACGTAATGGGAATGCGTGCTGACCACAAACGGCAAACCATTACTTTAATTTGTCATCCTTGCCTGTGCTGTGTTTCAGCCCCCTTGCTGTCCATCTGTAGATAGCCTTAGGAGTGTCCCGCTATTAATATTACTTAACGCATTTGGGCGTGACCCATCCGCACCGCTAGAGCAGCCCTTAATCCGCGACTAGGGATCATGGTGCCTTCTCCATCACTGGTTGCTAGGCTGCAGTCTCGCTGTGGCCGCTGTGTGCTTGACAGTGAGCTGTCCGTGGTACTGAAATGGGAGTGCGGTACATTCGCTGGCCGTGATTGGTAGGGAAATCCTCTCTGGCTGCCTCGATATGGTCACATGTTGGGTTTTATTGTGGTGACATGAGGAGCCCGTAAAAGGTCCCATGAAAGACAGGGGCGTGCATATACATAGGCGGGGCCAAAGAAGAACTGGCCTAAACCAAAAGCTGATTGGTTCCCTGAGTGCCCCACCCCTCTCACTCACTGATTCAAAACATGTAATTGGTTAACAATAAGGCTGGCCCTTCTATATGAATTGTGGCCCCACTTATGTCCTCTAATTGTGGACAGGACATGCCGTCATTAGCATTAAACTAACTTAGCAGACATGCTAAGGTGACCCACTGCCTGCTACAAATAAAAAAATGCACACTTTCAAACTTTGTTGATGAGATCGACGCTGTGGGCTGTTGCTTCCCAGTATCTCATCTCAGCTTCTTCTCTAGATCAGGTAAGAGAGCTGGGAGGGAGCAAAAATGTGGACTGTCTGGCAGGGAGCTGGAGGGAGCAAAAATGTTGACTGTATGAGGGTCCCCAAGGACTGTTCTAGAAAACGTCAGGCTACAGAATTAGCCCATGATGATTCACCTGTCAGAAATTCCTCCCCGAGTCTTTGGGACATGCCACAGTTTCCCGCTAATTGATTTGTGGTAGAAAGTCAAAGTTTCACACTGGGTTCTTAATCTGTATATTACAGGTTTGTGACTATTATATTTCAAACTTCTGTCAACCATGGCAAGGATTTCCAGAAACCCAACCAGAAAGCACTGTACTTCTGGAAAATTCTCCCTGCAGTGCTGCTAAGTGTATCTCTGGAGATCAGCCATTTTGCCAAACACCATAAAAAAGCTGCCAGCAGGGCGTACTAAAGCCGGTCCTCTCGCTCTCTTGCATGTAAGACTTCCTGGTTAGTATAAATTCTATTCCGGCACCTAATTTCGGCCTTTGTTTCAAACATATATTTAAGCCGTTCGCACAGCGATATTGGGGGGGGCAACAGTGAACATGTCCCAAAGGGTTCGACCTTGCTGCTAGGCACAGTGAGTTTCAGTGTTCACAAAGAGCCACTGCATAAGTCAGAAAATGCGATTGTTTAAACACGACCGCTGCAGAGACGCATCTGTGCCTGAACAGGGGAGCATCTGCTTGCAGTTCGCAACACAACAAACCCCTGAGTTCTGTCGGCGCGTTCACTGTTTCCAGCCATATGCTAGTGCTGTTTTATTTACAGTCTGAACTGCCTGGCTTATATGTGTGTGTGTTTTTTTTATGCTGTTCAGACCTATGGCCGGCTTTTTTAATTCGCAAACGAGAGGGAAAGCTATTCGCTTAGAGTGTACGAGAGTTCTCACGGACTTCTCACGGAATTCTAGTTTTAATCAGGAGTTTGTACTGCGGCGCCTTCATGGAGATTGCAAACTGTACGCGCTTCATATTTTACATTCACGGTATGTTCTGTGTACGTTTGCAGGGTATAAAAAAAAAAAATCACAGACGTGTCATTTGGAAATTGAATAGTTTGTCCATTTCGCAGGACTGTGCCAACTTACAAAAAAAAGAGAATCCTCAGAGGCAGATAAACATCCCGGTACATCTGCTTCTGCTTTGTAGCTGGATTTAAATTCATAATGCGGAAACTTTCGAAGAGTGACACGGGGCCCAGACACACACCCCCAGCAAACTGCAAACTCATGAAATATTCATTTCAGGTGCTGTTGAGAGGACATGTTTTTGTGACTCATTCCCCTGAGTATTCCCAGATTGGGAACATCCCCGGATGCCTGTAGTTCTCGGAGGATGCTTCTGGCTGAAAACAGCAGGCAGTGATGCGATGGATAGGGTTTCACAGAACATGGTGGGTGGGGTTAACATGTGGCCAATCACTGCCTGGTGCCCAATGAATACCAATAGGAATTGGGGCAGCATGTGGTAGCCCCGCCTACTATGTGCCTCCAAGGACCCAGTCCCCACAATGGTTTGTTGTTTCCCACCTGCTCTTAAAAAGCCACAATGACACCAAAGGTGATGCAGAATAAAGGTATTCTGAGAGAAGAAACACTGGAATATATTTTCTATAAACATTTGAATATTTTCTGTTTTTTTTAATCTAGCCCAGGTTATTGAACATCTATCTGTTTCATTCCTTCCATATAAAACCTTTGTGCTCAGGTTAATTGCTCTCTGTGCAATATTTAACAGCGAATTTGGAGAAAAAGAGAGATTGATTTGGCCTGGGGCCAACGCAAGTCTTGATTCATTTTCTGCAGGAATCCATACTTTATTTATAAATGAGCCACAAATGAAGTGATTCATCTGAGCATGACAATTGAGTGTTGTCTCCCGTCAAACATTCCGAACAGCAGAGCCCACAAGGACAGACGGTGTACGTGGCTCTCTTCTTAAGAGCGATCAGCACATAGGAGGCCTGCGGGGGGCGCCGTCAGTCTTCACAGGGCGTGCGACACACCCCCCTGCCCGACAACTCCAGGATAGAGTGAGTGGCTTCAGGAAGGAAGCTTTTCAGTAAAGTGGCTGCGCTGGACACACTGGCTCTGTGATTTATTACCAAATCCCTGTTACATTTGCCAGAAGGAAAACACTTCAGCACCCAGCCAAGGGGACCACTGGAGAAAGACAGATGAGCAGGAGATATAATTCAATCTCCTGTCCCCTCCCTCCCCCTTCCACTCTGTTCTTCACAGCCTCGGGATCCATTTTCCACACTGTTGTTCTCAACACCCTTCAGCACCAAACAGCTGAAATGTTGTCCATTAATTGTTCCCTCGTAGCTTTAAAATAATAACAGCAATCTGCAGCAAAGCTCCTGGCCACCCAGCCTGGCTTCCATGCCAGCCCAACCCGAGGTCCACCCCGCGTCTAACGATGGTAGACGGAACGGCGGAGTCCCTCGAACACGACCCCTGGTGGTCCGGGTGATAAATTTCATTGGCCGCAGTTATTTCCTGCCAGCGAAAACGATCCCGGGACAAATATCAACAGTGTTTATAAATGGGCCGTCGTCGGGGATAATTTACGGAGGCGATTCCCGTCGTACTCATCAATCTAACACTGGTCCGCCGTGCATTTACCCGAGGCTGGCTTTAAAAAACAATTTAATTCCCCTCAGCGAGTGGTGAACCCATAGCAGGCCATGAGTGATCGACAACCTCGGCACTTTTAATTCATTAGTCAGACAGACAGCTGTGATGCGGCGTGCTCCGCTCCCACGATGCTCGGCGGCTTCCCCGGCACGCCGGCACCCTCCCTGCCAAGTCGATAAGTGGTATTTGCTGCACTGCTTTCCTCTAGAGATGGGCACCGGAGACTACGGGGTCATTTGATGTCACTGGCTTCCCCGTAAGGAAGGAGCGGCAATGCTCCTTTCTCTGCCCCATCACCTTCGTACCGTGGGCACTAAGGTGACCCTCAGCATCGTAAGTACACCCGCTGCCTGTGTGAGGTGACGTGGGCGTGATATCGCCGTGGAATACTTAAGCCACCACAGACGTGCTACTCGGACACAGCCAACGCTGCCTCGTGCACGATTCGCACCTCACCAACACACTACAGTACTTTACACCATTACACTATAACAATGCTTTGACGTCTCATTGCCCAAATGTGCCTGGGGGTGGTTATTTGGCTTGGATTAGGTGCGAGTGTCTTGCAATAATCTTTCTGACTAATGGTGATTGCGGGGACCCAAATTTACACTGTCGCTCTCAGCAAGCGAATGAAATGATGCTATCGTCTTAATCGGCGAGCCTCGCAGTTCCACGGAACTAAGCCTCTAGAGTCTTGCTTGTTGCCGTATTATGTAAATTCTCTTTCTTGTACAATTACATTTTTTCCTCCCTAAGAAGGAGATTTAGGTCTGTACGGCGTTGTATAACTCTGTGGCTTTCTTTCTCTCCAGACGGGCATCGCAGCGTGTTTCTGTCAGTCACTAAGGAGTCCGCAGGCGGCCGTCTCTGGCCACCGCTCAGGTGCACGCTGCTTTCCTGCAGCGCCCCCAAAAGGCCGGCGCTTACCAGGGCATCTGGCTGTGTAAACATGGGCCGGGCCGTGAGTTTGTTTGCTGTGAGTTTATCACACCGCTGGACACTTAATCCTCTCTGTTCTTCTCCACATGAGGCATGGGGACTCTCGGGGTGAGTTAGAGCTCTGGAGAAATGTCATTGTTTGGCCATTAGACTTTTTAAAAAGAGATAAGGGTGATAGAGGGCCCCATCCCACAGGAAACTGGGGAGATTTTTTTATTTCGCTTCAGGATTTCTGGACACAACCGGCATTGCCGTTTATTCAGTGCAGAGGCAGGGGAGTACATTAAATTAGGATCACTGGCTTAAATGGAGGAAAAACAAAGAACGAGGCATTTAAATGAATAATCACTCCAACAGGTGCATACGGAGACACCACCCCCCCGATTGCCTCTAGTCGGTATTCAGCATTGCACAGCATTGTTTCGTAGCATGAGAGCTAAGAAAATAAAGCAGGAAGCCGCAGAAAATCCCATGGTTATCTTTTGAGGAGCACTGGAGCACATGGCAGGAATCCAGGCAGCAAAACAACAGCCGTAGCTGCTACGTGTGATTACTCCTTCATTTACCTGACGCCTTTATCCCAAGAGGATAACTTCCGTCACACGGAGCTGCAGTCGAGGCCCTGACAGGACGAGCGGAACCCAGAGAAAAGCCCCAGCGATGCACACAGACTAAAAAATGCCCTCAGTGATACAGCAGAGGTGGGATGATCGCCTGCATAGAAAGCAGCTCTCTGGATCATTACCCCAGTGTCGTCCTGCGGGTGGAGCACGAGGAGCCGGGACTTGAGCAGAACTCAGATGGCTTCCGGTGAAGGAGGACGCCAGACAAAGAACTAAAGGAGAAACCGCTTGGGGATGGTGCTTTTGAATGTTTGAAGGTTTAATGGTGCGAACACGTTGAGAAAGGGCAGGGACTCCGGGGTAAGCATCCCTGGCGGTGCGGGGAGGGGCGCTGTGGCAGAACAGGGTCAGCGGGACAAGGAGACCCAGGGTCCGAGATGAGATTCATACTCTGGAGGCCTCAGTTCAGCCCATACAAATTCAATTGCTAGTTTCATGGAACTCAGATAAAACAGTCCATCTAAAGAGAAGGAGCCGCTCTGCACATTTGCACGTACGTCGGGACCGAGGACTTATTAAACGTGTGCTTATGGCTGCATTGTGTTCCCGGCCTGTCGGGCCTGAATGATTGCACTGCAGTGGCCGCATTGTGGCAGGAGAAGATATCAGCAATGAAAACGGCTTCAGCCGGAAAAGGGCACCCGCAGCTCGACAGCGACGCGCACAAGACGCTCTCAAGGCGCTACACGCAAGGGGGGGGCAGGGGGCTGATCACGGCGGCGCCCTCACGAGCCACACTGGAACAGGTCCCAATATGGAAATGTGACATTTGTTCATCCTCCCGTCTTCTAATGAGCCAGTTAACATTCCGCTGTTCTCCTAATTGGTCCGTGCTTTTTAACGGGACAGCGGCCCGGCTTGGCAAATATTTATTGGCTTTATGGGTCCACGTCACCCCACTTTTGCAGGACATCCATTACTTTCCATGAGCCAAGTCTGGGGAAGTATTTTACTTTGTATCTTTTAGTAAAATACTTTGTATTTTAGTTTTGCCAGCTGCCGGAATGCAGGAAGGATTGGGGGGGGTGGGGCGAGTTCCCCCGGACTCCCGCTGGTGAACGTCATCAGGCAGGAGGCAGGCGGGACAGGGAGACGGTGGGACGCCCCCCCCCCCCAGCGTGCCTGAAACTGCCCTCATTGTCTCAGGAACACCTAAATCATTGCCATTCTGTACAACAGTGAGGGGCTTGTTCTTTTATTGTCTGTCACAGGCTCATTTTCCCATTTTTTATGGCATTCCAATCGGAATGGTTCATCTCATTCCTCCAGCAGAAGATCCCTGCTGAGGCCTCTTCCCTCGCACCATGAGACTGTGCAGCAACTAGGGCTGACTGTGCATATACACAGGGGTACACCGTACTTATACATGCAGACAGCTTATACACAATGTGTCATATTGTAACATATGACACACATTATGCAGAATAATACCTGTGAGGGTTATAGAGCTGCACGCTCGGCTGACGAAGGTGGGGGCTGACATTTAAAGAGGCTCTGGGCGGATCCTGGTGTGAGGCTTTTGGAGAGAGAGTTATGGCCACGGTCAGTGATCTGCTCAGAGACGCGAAGATGGGAAGGGTGGCCGGCCCTCCCTAACCGCCATGACCGCCCAGCGGATGCCACAAGATTCACGTCGGCTGGTTGTGCAATGCCCCTGTTGATGCTCTACTATGGGGTCTGGTGGAGCCCGTTTTATCTACAGCTTGAGAGCAAGGAGCATGACATGGAGTGAACACAACCTCCCCCCCCCCGGAGTCGTTGTTGGCAATGAGGTCGGCGTTTTCAGGCCACTGCTAATGCTAATGTATTCACAAATGCTAATGAGCCACCATGTCACGGTGCCTGAGGTTTGCACGCTCCCACACTTTTCTCTGGTGAAGATGTCACTTCCTGTGTGCTCAAAAGCACCCTTTGAAGCTCCCTTTGGGATCCGCAAACCCATGTCTTATTCCTCAGCTGCTCCAACTCGGATGTTTTCACTTTAGCATGCATCTCCGCGGGGTCTTAGTTCTGCGTTAGAGTTCACGCCAACAGTCCCCGCTGCTCGCCGCGAGCGCCGTGACGCACGAGAGCCGCCGGCTAACGGCCAAAACGGCAGCATTACCTCCGTGTGCCCTGTCTGCCCCCGTCCTCCCGCTAAGACGCGCTTCGGAGACCTTTCCATCAGCAGTAATTATTTGGGGTCTCGCTGTTTTCGATACAACACGCTGAGTCGAGGAAGCGCGCGGCGGCGTGTTCATTTGTAAGTAATCAATATGTTGATGACAAACGTCCGCGGGGAGGCGGCACGCGACAGGGGTCCTGTTCAACAGCCGCGTGCAGAGCCTTCACCGACATCAGCCCCAGCCTAATGTATGCGGTGGAGATGGGGGTACGCGTGCCATCAGCAACACCCTGCTCTTGCATTCGGTTAATTAACGACAATGTGCGGATTACATGAATATTAAGGTGCTCGGTAGCAATTACAAGTTTGTTTGTGGGCAGCAGGCCCAGACACATGCAGCGTTTGAAGAAGTTCAGAGGTACTTCACTGGAGATCCAGCAGTGCGAATCGGTAAGTGTGTCACTGTTGGTGAGGGGGGGGGGGGGGGGGGGGGGGGGGGGGGGGGGGGGGGGGGGGGGGGGTCATTAGGCGGGGCGGGCTGGGGGAGGCGGCAGGGCTGTAATTAAGGGGCAGGGAGGCTGATAAGAGGGGGGTGGCTGTCAGGACCCAG
>JAODKM010000035.1:5263414-5285563 GCA_026780845.1 Petrocephalus sullivani | reverse complement strand
GGGAGGGGCGGGGGGGAGGGGGGGGGGGGGGGGGGGTGGGGGGGGGGGGAGGGGGGTGGGGGGGGGGGGGGGGGGGGGGGGGGGGGGAAGGGGAGGGAGGATGGGGGGCAGAGCGAGGTCAGGCAAACAGACTGCGTGCTCTCATTGTACCCCTGAGTCCCCTTTACTATCACCCAGAAGCTGACGTTTAGCCCCGCCTTCAGCTGTAAGACGGAACAGGATATCAAACCGATCTAACCGATCCCACTGGAGTAACTGCCAAACAGAAAAAAATACACTGGAACAAACTCCATTTCCAATACTAATCATTCCAATAAAATAACTAAACATGTATGCGGATTACAGTGACAGCACATATCCGGCATTCCGGTAACCAGTAGGTTACCCGCTCAAGTAACCAGCATACTTATAATATCATAATTATAAGCAATAATACTATTCTATTAATTCTAATTCTTATTCAATTCAGTGTTTTTCTAGATAAATGTCTGACTACCTGGAAAATTGTACTACCCGGCAGCGTCTCAGCCGAAGGTTTGCCAGAAATTAGGATTTTTACTGTAGAATGCAATTGTGCCCTGACTGAGACACCATCATGGCGTCCAGTCATGTGCCATGAGGTGCGACCCCTTCCCTTTACGCCAGTCACCACCTGCACGGATCTCCAACACCCTGGGCATTTGTCGGGTACCTGGACTATTACCCGCCAGCAGCATTGGCAGAGAAAGGGAGCGTAGGACAGAGGAGACAGGGCACGCCACAGGAAGTAATTTAGGGTTACATGCACCCCTACTAGCACCTTTGTTTCCAGAATCCTCAGCCCAGACGTGCCTATTTAACGCTCCGCTGCATATTTGCCCTTTCCGCCTAAATCAATATTACTATTAGCACAATGCCGGCACGGCATTAAGGAGGATTATTTCACAAGGATTTGTCCTATTTCGTCGCCCCCACTGCAGGCAGGTAGCGCCGGGGGGCATGAAGAGAAAACGGCAAGGATGACAGAAATAACAAAAGGGGGGCCCGTGTAGTTTAGAGAAGGGGGGAGTGCAGGCAGCGAAGGAGGAACGCACAGCGGCTGGAAAATAACGGCGAGGCTCCGAAGAAAGAGCCTGGGCTGCTGGCACTCTGCGGAGAGTCCGCGCCATGGACAGCGTCTGTCCTTTGCTGAGCAGACACCTTAACCAAAACGGCCTCTGGCATCCACACTAACCCACCTATTTGACATCATCGCGTGACATCATCAAGGCAGTCGGTGTCTTTGCCAGATTCACACCTTTTTGCCAGACCATTCACACCTCTCTTCTGTGTGCAGTCCCACGCTCTGATAGGCTGCATGCTGCTGTGACATCATTATAGGTGTCCACTCAGAGATGGAGGAGGACAGCATCAGCACATGAGGGACCCAATCAGATGCCATTCGATCATGCTACACTTCCTCATAATCTCAATTACAGATCTCCTGTTTCTTTCCATGTCTAACCTGCCACTGCTTAAAATGCATGTGGCCAAACTTAGAAGGGCTATTATATAAAATATTCTATATGGGTAATGACACAATGAAGGTAGAGCGTAGTCGCATATAGACTCTCCCACATAGCCTAGAGGACAAACATATGAACACATGTAACGACTCTAGCCGTTAAAAAAGGATGCAGTGTTAGCTTTCTGTATGCTAATCTCTCATGCCACTGGAATCTTTGCTGGAGGGTAACTGGGAGAGGAGAAGGCTCACACTTATTAGAGGAGCCTGCTGGAGGAGATGTTACCTGGCTTTGCCCTGGTGTGACAGGCCTGCCGTTAGCCGGAGCTTTCACACTAATGCAATGCTTTCTGGGCCCTTGCATCTTAACGAAAAAACAGTATGAGGTTTTATCAGCATTCAGGGGCTGTAAGCTAATTCTCTGTTCCCAGCAAGACCTTGGAATACAAAATGGGAGTATTATGTTAAAAAGGATGAGTATCACCATTCTCCCTTTCCACTGACTCCGACATAATTATGTCCCCTTTTAAGACAGGCTCAGTACTGCTCTTCATTCTGATCTTCCGCTGCTCCCTTTTGAGACATTCCGTGTTTACGCAAAATATCTAAAGAAGCAGTTATTAATTGCCTTCATTCAACGTTTCAAGCACTTTCCTAAAAGCTTATTTCGCTGTCGATTTTATTTAAGCTTGAGGGCCAGTCAAAATTTCTTGGCGAGATGTCTTTGTGCCTACGTGCTGTAGTAGTGGCTGGGGGACTTGAGGGCCCTACAGCTTTATTTTTAAAGGATCTATTTGATTTAAAAATGGGGCCACCTCTAAAAAGAGACCAATTAATGAACTTCCAGTGAAGCTAAAACTTCAAGGATGCGCCATTGTATGCATGGGAAATGCCGATATTCTGCTCCGTTAAGCTCAGACATTATTTAGGTGTTTCTGTGGCGTTTCGCTGCCCAGACTTTGAGTGTGATTGCTAAGTAACGCCTTTATATTGCAGGCAGTTGTGAGTAATTTATAAGACAGTTAATTCTCTTCAGGAGGTGGGGACACTGAAGCTCATTAGTACAAGGTTCAAGGTTACAGCATATTCCCCAGATCCCCGTGAACTTTCAATGTCATCTTAGTGCCAATTACACTTTAAATTGCAATTTCACTCCGTTAATCGACTTAATTAATATTCAACTGAACACCAAAAAGACTCCCACTCAATTTGTTACAGTTTTAATTTAACATATCACGGCTCATAATCAGGGTGTGATATTATATCCAGTTGCCTTGTCGTCTGGAGAGATCAGGTCTCAGTCAAATTCTCCAAAATAAGAATCAAATTAGAGACCTGAAAGTTAGAAGTGTCATTAGCCTGTGTATAACTCATAACCGTATAAGAGGTAAACTTTTCCAGATTCAATAGAAGTTTCCTCAAAAGGTTTTTTGTCTTTGCGCTCTTTAGGTTCTTTTTTGACCACAGTGAGGCAGGGCAAGAGAGGCACCGAAGCCAGTAGGTGAAGCACTTATCCTGCCATGTAACGGCATAACATTGCAAAGGTAAGGCATTGTAATAGTATATAAGCACATCATATTTGGGAAGCAATTTGTTACACTGGGACTGTCGCCTCACACCTCTGGGACCAGGATTCGAGTCTCCGCCATGTGTGTGAAGCATGTACTCCCCATGTCGTTGTGGGGTTTGCTCATAGGTGTGTATGTGAACAGTGAACAGTGTGTGAGGGTGACTTGCGACAGGTTGGTAGCCCACCATGGGTGGTTTCCTACCTGGTTCCCATAGACTCCAAACGGCGCATGACCCTGAATAGGAGAAGCAGTTACATAAAACAAAATAATAATAATAAAATCAATGGATGGATGGATTGTTGCACTGTCAGCACGATGGCCGTAGAAGCCAGGATGGAGTTAGGCTAAATGGCCAGTACCCTAGATCCCATTTCCCAGGCATCGTCAATGAAGTTGTTGGATTCTCCATGCAAGCAGCATGGCCGTTTAATGTATGTGGGCTGCGTGACACCCGCAGCGGATGGGATTGTTATGGACTGTCAATGGCATTTTCTCAGGGGTTAAGCCGGATGATGACTGACATCACATAGCAGTCCCACCCAAGGGTTTAAAACCTTGTCTGGAGCGGTAGTCATATGTGAAGCAGATAATCCATTTCACATGGAAGGAGGGCAACATGGCCAGGCGTGCTGCAGGCAGGACTCATTAAAAGCCCGTCCAAAGGGCATCCGTGAAGCGTGGCCACCTCCTTATTCAAACGGGTCACAGTCTTCTTGCCTGACAGGGAGCAGCGTCACCTCTGAGTATCTGCTCCCCACACTGCCGCCCCCCCCCAGTCCAGCTGTCCTGAGTATCTGCTCCCCACACTGCCACCCCCCCAGTCCAGCTGTCCACGCAGCTCAACATCCTTTAAGTTCGAGCCCAGCGTTTCCCGACCCGATCCTCGAGGACCCCCCCCCAGACAGTCCGCATTTTTGCTCCCTCCCAGCTCCAAACACACCTGTCTCAGGTGTTCCTGATTGCTTGATTGTTTGGCTCTAAAATGCGGACCGTCGATGCACCGTGCTAGCCGATTAGTTAGAACAGGCTAAATCCCAGACAAATGTACAGAAAGACAGAGACCCCTCTAGATGGTCTAAAGGCCCAGTGTAAGAGATAGTGGTTTATAGCTGTGTTATTTGACGCTGTCAGTTTCTGTTATTAAATGGAAATCCTTTAAAAAGTTCAGGCCCAATAGAACAGCCCGGTTCCATCATCAGTGGCACAGAAGCTAAAATTCTTAAAGTACTTATGCCCACGGACTGGTGATTTTGTTTTCAGAACCATCTCTAAAAATAAAATTTAAAAAAAAGCCACTTGTGCTTTAAGTGACCAGGACTTTTCAAACTGAAGTTGCTGGGTTTCAGAACTGAAGACATCAACTTCATCAAAGGCACACCACACTGGAGTTTAACTCAGTTTGGAAAGTTGCTTATTTCGTCTTTTTTTTTTCTTTCAGAAAGCCGTCTAAATGTCTACACCTCTGACAAGTTAATAGAATCTTATTTACCCCAAAAATGCATTTCAGACATCTCGCCTGTGTCAAATTACTACCTTTAGGAATTTATCTGAAAAAGCCCAGATTAGTGGCAGGCCCCAGACCGAGATGACGGCGCTGAAATCGCACAGTTTCAGTTCTGACAGGCTCACATTTCAAATTATCTATGACATTTAAGAAAAGGTTCAGGCATACAGTAATTGTCTGATACTGGCAGGATAGCGTTGGAGAGAGGAAGCAATATTATACTCCTCACTCGGGATAATTGCTTAACTACCATATGGAATTCAGCAGAGAAAATATTACCCTTAGTTGTCTTTAATTGATATTTCTTTCCAGTTTAGACTGGTGTGTTAAATGGCATGTTTCAAAAGCCGAAAGGTCTGCTGGCTTGGAGACGCACCTCAGTAGACTAACTGCAAGATGAGATATATAATAAATAGAAATCCTGCCGGCATATTAATTTTTTTTTTGTTACTGTTTTTTTTTCCTTCTTTTTGTGACTTCAATGTGATTTCAGTCAGTCACTGCTGTCTGTAACCCCTGATGTCTGTAGTGAATATTTACAGGAGGAACTAGCTCTCTGCTAGCGTGTATGTGTTCGGCTTGACTAAAAAACCTTCGGAAATGCTTTATATTCCTACCTTGTCCTGTGAGAAACATTATTCTTGTTCTTATATCGGCATGATGTCAACACATTTATTGTCTGACAGCACTCAGAGTTAGCTCTGTTATTTCAGAAGTGACACAAAGTAGCCAACTGTGAACAGAAAATATAGCAAAACATGGTCGTAATGGAGTCAGCATGCACAAGAAAGACCTCTGTGTACATCAGCTGGTTGTAGACAGAATGAAATACCGACGATTATAAGTCCGATTCAGGCTGGAATGGGAGAAGAATCTTTGGAAGGATGTCAGACATGTTGAGGTCAGATTTAAAATAACGAGGCACTTCACATTACAGATGTGAGGGCGACACGGCCAAATGTTTTATCATTTCAGTGTTTTCAGCATTCCGGAGGGCCCGTCACTGTCCTTTCAAGACGTTCACAGAAATGTGCCTTGCATATAGATGACGCCGGAGGCAAATACATGTTTTTTTATTTACTCTGCGGTCCAGCGTGTGATGGTTAATTACACAGCCAGTGCTAAATTATACCATCCCTTAAACACTTGCTGAGCTCCTGAGAAACCAACACAATTTTCTCTTCTTTTTTGTATAACCAGCGATAGAGGGGAGATTTATATGTAATCCTTTCTCCTAAAAGTCATATTTAGAGGACTATGTACACTTGAATACTATAAAGCACTTTCAAAAGGAGAATTAAGTGAAATTTGACACGTTTGCCATAGTACTGAATACGTGTTCAGCACAACTGCATCCTGTTACCAGTGAGAATGAATACTGTACAGACTCAACAAAACATCTTCATTCAGTAGCTCTGACCACATGCTCAAGCAGCTACTTCAAGCCAGCACCAAATGCCACCTCTCCATCGCTTTCCCTCACTTTGTGATGAAGAAAAGTGAGTAAGGGTTTGTTATTGCCATCAGGGTTTGTCAGATAAAATATACTTCTATCCTGCATCAGACCTGGGGGTGGGGAATCCCTGCGTGTCTGAGTGTACGTTTTGGATCTGGGCACCAGGACATTCAGTTTCCTTTCAAACATGCGCAGGAGCCGTCTGGAGCTTTGCTATCCAATTACAGAAGCTGCTTGGAGGAGCATCGATTTACACATTCATGTACCTTTCTTTTGGATTTACTTACTGTATTCATTTGTACAATTAGGATAATGCTGCCCTCGAGTAAAAATTAAGCCAGTTCAGGAATGCGACACAAGGCGCATTTGCTAGAACGATGAAGATGTAGATTAAACAGTACATTTAAAAATAAATCTATTTCATCCTCACTGTTCAATAAATTTAACCATGATATTCATTATCCTTAAGAAAAATGCATTATGGTCTCAATATTATTAGGAAGACTGTATTGTGTTATTGTGATTAGTTAAGCACTGAAATGAACTGATGTTCAACAGAGAATGGCTCCCAGGTAAACTTTCTTCTGTATAAACAGGGAACATATTTAAACGTAGTACGCATACACATACTTGCTGGATGCCACAGGCATTCACCAAAAGTGCAGTTAAGCCCAACTGTGCCCGTCACTTTCCGAATCTGACAGGCCTAAACAGTAAAATCATCCTGGCTAAAAAGCTTAGAGATTAATACCATAACTTTCTCTGCTGTATCGTTACGTCCAAACTGCACATATCAAAATGAATACATTCCCTGCTCTGTGAGTCACTGTAGGAGAGCTTAGGGCTCGAAGAAACTCTACTTTCCACCCTACATTTCCCTCCAAGATTTTACCAAAAATACTGTTACCGTGGCAACATTTGTTCCAGGCTCCCAAGGGTGAATTTATCTTTGATTGAAGAAAAAAAATATATATTAATTCCACATCTCAAGCTCCAGAAAGCACTTTAATCCAGTCAAACGGATAATGTATATGACATCTTATAAATCAGAGCTGGTTATGTGCAGTTTGTGGCGACAATAATCGCTGTTCAGAATGCAGTTTTTCTGCCGTTTAATCTTTTGAGCTGCGAGTTGGTGCTAAGCAATGATAGTAACGAAAGACAGGATGGCTGCGAGGGATGATGTTTCATAAATATTTAGCAGAACTTCACTTCACGAAGAAGGATTTGGCTGAGCAAATGTTTCCAGGCTTCACGGTGTCAGAAACCAGGAAATTTCCAAACGACGGTCCGGTGGCCAAACAGGACTGCGTTTCGGTGCCGTACTTGTGACGCCCGCATGCAGACTAGTCGGTACTGAATGAGACGTGGTCTCCTGTGAGAGTAATTGTGACGCGAGGCATTCATTATGTTTGCTGCAGTAGGAAGTGGCTCGCTCTGCGGAATCTGCTCTGGGCACATCACCCTGCACTTTCACCACAGCTCGTGCACGTCAATAGAAGCTGTGAAGGACCTTCCCGCACGTGTGCACTCACACATCGATTGTTCAGGATACGAATTCGAACATCGCTGCACTCACTGCTTCCCTAAGCAAACCAATCAGAAACCGCACCGAAATCAAGATCCTCATTAAAAACCCAATGACCACACATCTATCTTTCCCATGTATAATAAATTATACTCCAGCTTTCCGGTTATCCCATGAAGGGAATTCATTCATTGTCAAAGTGGGTTCGCTACCTTTGTAATCATCTGAGGCCAACCGTTGCATCAGCAGGTCAAAGCGATGTCCGCAACCGAAGCTGACCAGCTCTGCGCTCGCAAATACAGACCTGTTAGGTTTTTCCTCTCCCACAAACCTTAATTGCTTTATTGACGTCATTATTGGCACGCCGAATCATTCAGCTGACTCGTCTGGAGAAAAATCAGGCACTAATTAGGACGTATTCTCTAAAGCACAGGAACCCTCACTCTCTGGAACATCGTTTCTGATCATTCAGAGAACATATGTACAAGACGTCATATTAAAAGCCTCATAAAGAGAATAAACAGAATATTAAAGTTGCAGATGTATGATGTGAAAAGAGGATAGTGATTTGAAGTTCGCCGTCTTTATCGGGGCCTGGGGAAATGCCTCTGCACACAGGAATACTCCTCGCCACATTTCGAGTTAAATGCAGTATCACGAAGGCCATGGGCACTATGGACCCAAGTCCAAATGGCAAAAGGTGCTCCACTATGTCAGGCTGCTCAAGCTTTTAAAGTCAACCTCCAACAAATACATTACCAGTCAAAAGTTTGGACAGGCCGAGACACCATACAAAGGAGAGTGTCACATCACATGACCTGGCCACCATACCTTACCACAGTAAAAATGGTTTTAGAGGAGTTTGACCAGAGAGTGGTGGAAAAATGGGCAATGAGAGCTCAGCATATATGTAGGAGCACCTTCAGGACAGCTGGAGAAGCATCCCAGGAGGCCACCTCATGGAACTAGGATAGAGGAGACAGTAGGCTTAGTCAGTCCCTGGGGGCACTGGGATTAAGGGTCCAATGATGGGATCACTCTGCCGACTCAGGGATTTGAACCCGCAGCCCACAGAGCTGCCCTGCCCCCAGCAAACTATTCATTTGAAATTTCTCTTTTAATAATCAGTGCATAATCCATATATGTAATTTTATGCCACACTTGATGTCTCTAATTGTTCAAAAGTGTAGCAAATAGTACAAATAAACCTATCTGCAGGTGCGTCCAAACTTTTGACTGGTGCTTTATATTTCGAGACAAATGGGTAGAACAGCACTACTGAGATGATTGTATTTATTCTGCAGAGTGCAAGATTTTTCAAAATAGGTTCTGGCTTCTGAAAACCTCGGAAAAGAGAAGCTGATAGGAATTTGCTGATGAAGCAGTCAGCTCCTGTCGGGGCCAGTCGGGGCCACTCGGGGCCGATGGTATCTGCCATGCCAGGCTGAGGCTGTACATTGGACAGAAGCTCCCAATTTCAGCAGGTTCGAAGAGGAATCCGAAAAAGCCCAGACTCAGCAGTCAAACTTGTCACGTTTACCGGGTTCGGCGAACATTTATCATGCAGTGTGTACAAATGGCTGTTAGCTGTGTTTGACTTATCGGGTAAACAAGGCGTGATAAAGCCAGTTCTGCCTCCCTCATTAAAGCTGTCTTGTACATCATTGTCCCTACAAAAGAAAACACAAATCTGAATCAGGATATGAAATTATTCTTATCATTTGGTGCTCTGATTCATTGAAAGTTAAATTAGCATGAAAAGGGACAGATTTTTCTAAATTAACTTAGGAAATTTAATTCTCTTACTTTGCATATATGCACATACACAAAGCTCATTGTTGTTACCAGCCATTCTGTACAAGCCAATGAAGATTCAGATTCACTAGAGACTCTTACAGACTGTTGAGGGTTCAATGAGACAGGCGGTCTAAATATGGACATTATTTATGCACATTCAGAGCAGGTTTTTCCTGCTTACCGGTTTTCTGAGATTCGGTTATTTAACCATAATAATTATTCACAGTTTTATGATTTTATGATAGAATTTTGCTTAAACTGGTCAGTGAGCCAACATCGAACACGGAGTTTCCAAGGAACACTAATAAACAGTCTGTAATATAAGTGGCACTAACCACCCTGAATAATTGCTACCTGTACCTTTGATTAATTAAAGCTTATTTTTCCAAAAACTTTTGCTGGAACAAAATTGAAGGCCAAGAGGTGCACAAAAAAAGTTTTATTCAACATGATTAACTGAGAGTCGAATGCAAAATGCATACTTGAAATTACGTTTTGCCTGCTTCACACTAAAATTCAGTAGCTATTATTGCATTTTACATTAGCATGCATGCTAATGTTTGTGTGCATGCGCCTATCTGGTCGCAGGAGGCGGAAGCTGGAGGGTGTGCTGTGACTGCAATTGGTCAGTGCCCCAGTCCATCACCTCATTGAGACGGAGCAGTAAATGGCCCAAATCAGTTATACAGTAGGGCACAGTCCAGAGGGCAGATGGAAATAGACAAGTGTCGCTAAAACAACATGACCTTTACACACTAGAATACACCTCTTTGTGTGCGTCTGATTCACATTTACTTGCTGCACGCTGCTATTAAAATTTATACCTTTTGGAAGAACAGAAATGATTCTGTGACATTTTACCATTCCTCTGTGCCCAGTCTGAATTTGGAGATAATGAAATAAAAATGAATTTGCTTATGTTATTATGATGATTTAAATATTTGAATATGCTCACATACATCTGGTTAAGTTCTATTTATTTTTTCCCCACTTTGGGTAAAAAAAAACAGTTTTTAAAACATCGTAATTACAGCCAAAACTTCCAGTACCTTAACTATGATGCCAATTGCTGTCCTCAGTGAAAGGTCACTCAGTTCAGAATAATTTATAATTTTACATCAGAGCTACACACACCCCCATCACTCTATTAATAATGTGAATCCAAACAGGTATTAATATTCCGTGGCGAGCACATTTACAGCAAATGTCTCGAATATGAGGATAGGTAACTTCAAACCCATTTCATTTAGTTAGACACGACAGGGTTGCTTTAATTAATTGCAGTTGGCCCTTAAATGAAAGTCACTTTTTGTTCCATTTACTTTCAGAGATTGTAAGAAATCAATTTCCCTCTTGATTGCAGTGCAGAGATATTTGGTTGGTTAATGTTTTAATCAAGTGGCTGCGGACGAGAAGTATTCAGGCTGTCGCTGAAATAGACCAAGCTAGTGGGCCTGAAATGGACCAAGCCGGCGGGCCTGAAATGGATCTCCTTGCATTCCTCATTTACCCAGCCGGTGTGCCGGGGACTTTCCCCCCAAAAAATAACTGCTAAAATTGAGCTGCTATTAAAAATGAAACCCAGTAGTTATGAGTTAAGCCAGACGTAGAGTGTCAGGGGTAGTTATAACAATTCCAATGGCTGAGTACAGGCTGAAATGCTTTCATGGGGCCCAAAATCATTAGTGGTACCCCGAGGCCAGCAATTTAGCTGACATTCCCACAGTACGAATGCAACAAGAAAATAGCATTATCTCCATATCCGCTCCTACTCCTTTTGGTTCTCGTATTTAAGTGGCCACTTTTCATTGGGATGTCCCGATTCTCTGTCACATGGTATCCCATGGCAGCCAATCGGAATTACCCATGCTCCCGCGTCTTCACCCGAGCATAATCACAAAAGGGCGTGTCTTCATTCACCTGCTGTGTATGACATCGCCAGCAGCTGTGTCGGTGGAGGAATACATAGAATTCTTTTCCAATTTATACATTTGACCTAAAAATAAAATCAAAGAACCAAAGAACAAATAATGGAAGTTACATTATGTTCAGAAATTACTCATAGATAGATAATGCTGTCACAAAAAAATGTTAAGGTTAACTTATTCATTTCTTATTTAATACCAATTAGAGAGACATGGGCTTTTACTTTATAATTATTATAATTTTTCTGTACAGAACACTGAAAAGCTATCATGTTTAAGAACCGGACTCAAACAGATAATTTGGTGAGCATGACTAATTACTATATTATACCCACATTTCCTGCAGTAATTATGAATGCCAAGTTTCCCTCAATACCTGACACCTCCATACCCATGGGACATGGGTACATTCTAATATTTTACAATTTCTCAAAGTGTCTCAGCAATGCAGTGCTCTCTCAGAGAGTCTTCCTAGGGCTTGGGGAGTTCAGGAAAGAGACCACAGCCTGCATGCAGCTGTGCCTCTAGCATCAGTCATGGTTAGGCCAAGCAGATGGTACTATGGGATCCAAGGACTGAGCCTTGTGGTACACCTAGTTCCCAGCTCACTTTTATTCAGGTCAGCACTAAGCATCTCGGGACAGAAAGGTTTAACAGCATAAGACAGCAGTGTGTAAACTAGTAGGGCACTCAAATCACAAATTGAAAGTATGCAGAAATCTCTCTGTTTAAATGATTTCGGTCTAATCTGAGTCATACAGTCGGCTTCCAGAATGACCGCAGACATGGTTTAATGAGCAGAATTTTAGCTGAAGTAATTTTGTGATTCTGGTAATAGTGCGTTCAGGGCATGTAATGCTGTTATTGATTAATTCATTGATCGCCGGACCTAGAGGTGCAATGGGAGGCTGGCTTTAGAGGAGTCTGCACTGGCTGGTACATGTGGCGCGTAGATCATGCACACCCCTCAATATCGCTGCCCTCCAGACTGGGCCAATACCGTCCATACCCCCCCCCTTCCCGAGGGCCTACCTGAACCGCTTAGCAGATACCTTCTCATCCTCTATGTGGGAGAAACAGTTTAGAAGGAGCTTTTCATTTGACCATCAGAAACAGAGGAGGTAGGGCAGGCTTTTAAGCTGGAGTCATTACGCTGTAATGCTCCTTAATGACCATGTCAAGGTGAGGGCCCAACACTGACACGAGGAGCACCTCTGGCCACCTGCTAAAATTGCCCTGCCATTCAGGAATCGGGCACCAAGCATGTAACCATAATACAACACAAATTACTTTGGCCCAGATGGTTAGCCTGGGTTTTACTCAAGCCACAAACGTGTTGTTTTGGTGTCATCAAACCAGGGGTTACTGCAGTAAGACAGAGGAGTACCAACACCCTGCCACCCCTCATCCCGAGAGTCACCCAGAAAGCTTTTCACTGAGCACATTTTATACACACACACGCTATAGGACTACAGTTTATCCAGAACTCTATTTTATTTTATTTGTTAGATGAGTAGAGGATGTCTCTGAAGTTAGAGATTTCATGCACTGGAATAATTCTCCGGAGATCCAGGGACACCATAAACAAAATAATACCTCAGGACCATGAAGCACATTAATGCCATTGTGCTGTAAAGTTGAAATTCAGGTCTTAGGATCTGAATGTTAGAGCCTAGCGGGGCTCAAAGTGGACATCCTGCTTACGTCCCGAGAAGGGCCTGTATCACAGACAGGGCCCGGAGGAAAGTGCAGCCTACGAAAGCTTCAGGATGGGAATATTAGCACTGGTTTGCTTGAAGCATCTTTAGGAATGGTTCCCTGTTAGTTTAAAGCGATGAGACAGACAATTTATTGTACCGCGAAGGTACAAGACAGGAAAGGCTGTAATGTGAGGGAGTTCAGAGCATTATGTAAAGACAGATTGAGTGCAAATGGAAAGGTAAGTCTGTGTACTGTGAGAGGTGTTAAAACCTGAAAAACACAAAGGAAAATGTAAGCTTTAGATTTGCTCTTTGACAGCGTGACACCATGTGACTGTGTAGTGATGTTTGATGCTGATTGCAGACACAGTGTAGCCAAATGGTATGGTGGAAAACCACAACATGCTTTTAAAAATGTGCCTCTGCCCCGCCATGCCTCTGAAATACAAAGGGGTGTGTGTCTAGTAAGAAGGAGAGTGGGGTACATGCACAGGCATTGCCAGTAGGGGGCAGCATACTGGAGGGGAGTCAGTGTGGGAAAATGTACTTGCCAGAATGCCCAACATTCGTCAACCAGGAAACACCAATTGGAATAAAAATCCTTTTTCCGCCTGAGCTGATGGGTTGAAAAACTGTGGGTACAGTTTGGTATTACTGTTGTCATGCTAATCCTCAGTGTTACATAGATGGACAATCCATCTATCCATCCATCCATGTTTAGATGATGTTTCTAGTACAGGGTCATAAGATACTACAAGCTTAATCAGGAACACATATGATTAGAAGTACAACAATGGACCTCAGATTAATTTGGATTATACAGCTTAATTAATATGTTAATTAATATATATATATATATATATATATATATAATTAATTTTAGATATATGATACTGTCACGCTTGCGGCGGGAGGAACGACCCATAGTAGCAGGCTGCGGGGTTGAGCCCTTTTAACATGCACAGGGTAGGCACAGGGTAAGCATGAGAGCAAGCGCGATAGCAAGCATACACATAGACAATACCAGACAAGCATAGACAATACCAGACAAGCATAGACAATACCAGACAAGGGGCACAGGACACAGACTCACTAAAATAGGGCAGCACATTAAGGGTCAAACAAGAGGCAGCTGATCAGGGGAAACAAGCGGAGCAATCACACGAGGCAAAGCACAATGAGGGTCAGGTGCGGCAAATCAAGCCCCGCTTGAGGGCAAAGCAGGGGGAGAAACACGAAGGGCGGGGCTGCGCGTGACAGATACGATATTATATGTATACGATATTATATCTTTGTATTTTCCAGTTCTCCATTCCTTTCTTACTTCTTGGCATAATGTGTGAAGAATTGCTACAGTGTAATTTTTAAACATTGGAAAACAAAGTCCATGTTCTTCGCGTCCCGTCTTCTGCGGAGCCGTAACTCCAGACACAGTGAAAGAGCCGGTATGAGTGGCTGATGGGCACGTCAGTCCGCCCCGGCCCGGAGAGAGGAAATAACCAGGGCCGGTGACCCACTTTTACCTCACTTTGTCCATTCAGCCCGTTGGTGTTCAGAGGCCAGCCCTGAGTGTCGTTTTCTGTGGACTGGGGCGAGCTGCCTACAAGCTCCCCCCCCCTCCCGGATCTCAGGCTCCACTTCAATAGCACCCTGGGTCTGGATTAAAATCTCCGGCATTTGGACAGATAAGACTGAGCAAAACTTGCTCAATGTTGTCTTGGGCGATAAAGAATCCCCGCCGATGATATTCACACTCTACATCTCAATGATAAAACTTCTTTAACGTAAGGCACCGATACATTTATCAAGAGCTTTTAGAGATTTAAAGAAAGCCCTCTCTGGGCAGCAGGTGGCGTGATGGTTAGGCACAAGCATATGATGCACCGGCTGTGAATCGGGTCTCAGGTGGGCTCGTCTGTTGGACCTTTGATCAGAGATTACAGCAATGTGTTGAGCTGTAGTGAACAGAGGATTCCGAGTCACGATACAAAAACAGCAGCTAACAGTGATATAACCTTCGAATGCTGGTAGAAATGGTTAAAGCCTTTGATCAGTTTCTCTGCGTAAGATTAATGCCTCCGTCTGGAAAAAAAACTGTTCATATTCAAGATAAATTTATTATATGGTAGACGTAAACTGACCTCCTGCTTTTGCAGAATTCCCTAATACGACCCTCCTCTACATACATCGGCATTAAATTTGATCAAGGTGGGGCCACAGAGACCCGAAAGTGGATTTAAATTTAAAGGGAAAACCCACGCTTGAAACCTGATGAAATACTTACAGGATTACCGTGTTTTGTATAATGGCTCTCCATGATTTCCTTTTGGGTCGTGTTGCTCGGCCCGATGATTTGTCAGACGTGAAGCCAGCTTATCGCACAACAATATCATTATATTATCAGTTACATGCATCGCTTTGCGCAGCTCTTTACCTCCTTTGTTAGATTGAATTTGAAGAATCTCTTGTTTTGTCAAACAAATGGTTTGATATAATGAGTTCACCAGGAGGGACGGAAAGCGAGGCATCACCGTGTCATCTCGTAAGCAGATCCAGCTGGGTGCCATCACGGGAAGCCCTGTCTTTTCAGTCCAGTTCCTTGAGACCTTTTTAGTGAGTCCAGACAAATGACTGATCAGTGCCCAGTGCCCGATTGGATTAGATCCATTCCTCTGCTTTAAACCTCCGTATTAAGTTTAATTACAGCTCCCTGCTGTGTTGCCAGAACAAAATATATCCTTTGAAAAATAAACGGGTTTTTGGGTTTCCAGCAGACCTGTGTTCAGCTCGACGCAGAGGCTGTCATGGGTGCTGAGGTCAGATGGTAATTTGATTGAACCGAAGGCAGGTTGAGACCTGCCAGGGGGCCACCGTGTCACACCGCTGGGTGCCAACCAACCCGACACGGAGAGCAAAAGTGCTGCGTCAGACACACACAGCACAGGTGCGTTTCGGCAGCATGCCTTTGCAGCCCCTGCTATGGCAGACGGCTTTTTAATACACACCGATAAGTGGAATGGCGAGGGGCAAAAAGAGGTTGGCGTTTCGGGTTTTATTTTTTACATACGCAATTACACCACAGTGAAATACAGTTGCCTAGTTCCAGGCTGAACAGGAAATGCAAGTTTAAGAGACAAGACATAACACATTAGCAAACATTAAATGAATCATATCTGTCTGATGCCAAGGCGAACAAAATCACACTTAAAAGCAGACATGATTTTGCAGCAGTGGGCAGGACGGCATTGGGACGGAGCCACACCATGCTGGTAAGAAGGCTGCTTCTGCATCACAAATGCAAGTGGTCACTAATGTCCATGATTTATACTAGGATTTCAGACAAATATCAGGTCTGCATAAACGTACGTTTAATAGCTGCTATTAAAAGGGTGACGGCCCCCTGTGGGGTGTTTGTACATCCAGAGGACGCTAAAGGAAGCGGAGAAAGGGCACTAAAGAGCATTACGCCTGTGACATTCGATGGCAGATAATGGTCGACTGCATACGGTCTCAGCTGGCCGTTCCCCCCACTCTCCCCAGACTGCCGGGCCGACATTTCAGCCATCAGCTAGCAGGCTGAGCTATCCATCACCGGATCCTGGGTCGCCAACTCAGGACAAGTCTGCACACATATGCAGACACATTTACATTTATGTAACGGTTTTATTACCGTTGGGTTTGCAAACTGCCAACACTTTTGCTGCAACTAACTATATAATGGAATAAGATTTCTTGCATGAGCGCGAGTCTTATGTGCGAGTGTCAAGCCAGATGTGCGTGAGTTGGCAACCCTGCTGGAGTTCTAACCAAAAATAATCCCCGCACTCTCAAAAAATAAATAAATAAATCATTACTTCTCTCTCATTCACTCAGATCATCTTCTTCCTCTAACCATCATTCCTCTCAGGCACCCAGACCTCGTTCCCCTAACAAATCCTCTGCAGCAGAGCCACGGCCCACACCCAGGATTTTAAAGTCACTTTGCACACGCCTGCCCCTTAATTATCTAAATGGCTCAGGATCCACACCTGCTCTCAATATCCTTAACAGGTCTCGTTGACATCACTGATTCCCTGCTTTTGGAATCTACTGGCCCAAACATCCGCACGGCATCGAGAAACGGGAGTGGTGTTCAGGTTTTTTTTTTTTTTTTAAACTAAATCAGCTCATTTGCGTATTCGGGGGGGGGGGAACCTTGGCTGAATCCCGTCCCCCAGGTAGCCCTGCTCTGACACCCTTGGCTGCTCTGTCAGTTTTAATGCAGAGACAGCCAGTGATGGGAGAAGGCAAACTGGCAGGCTTAATCACGGCCATTGAGCCAATGAGGGCCGCCCACAAGGTTAATTGGCAAATGGAATAATTGCTTATTATGCTCAATATGTCTGAGGACGTAAAAAACGAGCTGAAGCTTTCAATCTCCTACCGTGGCTGTGGCCGACACCTGTGTACAGCGCCCCCCCCCCCCCCCATGGCCGTGTGGGCCCCCACCATCGGCTTTGTCAGATATGCTTTAGATATTCCCTAATTCCGTCATCCCTTAGCATCTGGGGACCGTGCTCTGTGATCTCTCGTTTCTTGCCTTATTCACAATGTTTGAGGCCCCGGATGATGGCAAAGGAGAATCATTCGTATTCGGAAAGAATAGTGTCCCCCTAATTGTGACACGCCCACCTTCCCCGCCGCTCCCTTTTAAGTGCATCGCTCATCCTGATGTACGGCGTGACGAGTTTCCTAATTTCACCCTGTTTACTTTAATACGAGGAGAATTTACTCCGCTTTAAAAGGCTCCTGCATTATTTAGCTCATTCTCCCCACCATTAAAAGGGAGTATTCTGCTTTTGAATGAGCTTTTCTGAATTTTAATGAGCACGTAAATACTGGGAAAGATTATCCAGCCCTTAAGCGTGAGTGCTGTTGACATGGTAACTGTAGACACGGAAACGCGGGGGCCATCTGTGAGTTCCGCCCAGAGACCTGTGCGAGTTTCCTCGGCTGAGATTACACAGCACTTATGTTCCCGGGGCGTGCCTGAGACTCAGGCATTCGCATGCCTGGCCAAACTGAGTCCCACAACCCCCTTAGACCAGTGTGTCACAGGCCAGTCCTCATGGACCCACAGCCAGTCTACATTTTTGCTCCCTCTTAACTCACAACACACCTGCCTCCAGAATTCTGTGTTCTTGATTGGCTGGGAGCTGGGTAGGAGCAAAAATGCGGACTGTCTGAGAGTCACCGCAGACTGGGTTGAGAAACAACCCTAGATGAATGAGTTTGCCTTGGTCAGAGGGCATTGGTGAGAGGAAGGCTGTGTTTAGGGCTATCGTGAGCATTTTGCAGACAGACCCGGCACTGGTGAGCCTGCTAATGTTCTCGGTGTTGGCACGGTTTACAGAAATACAGCTCGCTGCTCCATACCGTCAGACACACTCATCAAACATTCATTCAAAAAGAGCGACCGGTGGGGCCACGCAGACCCCGCCAGCATGCCTCAGAGCCCACATTTCTGCTAATTTCTCCTTTTATTCATTTCTTTTTGCATTCGCGCACTTCGTGACACTGCTTATTTCTGACAATAGAGCCAGACGACGTAATTGAAAATGTAATTGGAATTTAATTGCACGTCTAATTGCCAGTGACGGAGCAGGATGGTGCAAAGACGCCCTCGCCTCGCGGTATTAAATGCTCGGATGACATCTCATGTCAAAACATTTAAGCAATTTGTTGAATGGAATGGAGGAAAAGTAAAGGAGTTAAAGTGGAAGAGGGGGGCAGATCTGGGAGGTGCTGCCCAACTCTCTCCGCTGTAATTACTTCTTCAGCACGTAGAAACGGCTCCCAGCCTCCATTACTCCACAGAGCCATGTAGGAGGACTAGACACCACCGTCACCATTGGAGGCCTGGCTGACTGTTTGGGGCCTTTTTCTGCCATTAGGGAATCACAATAGGATTTTAATGCCTATCCATCCGTCTTTCAACTGCTTATCCATTACTCCATTATGTGCAATTTCTATTCATCCGACTTCTTACGAGTAATCCCGGTCAGGGTACCAGGAGACCTGGGGTACACCCTAGGCAGGGTGCCAGTCCATTGCAAGGCACATATACACACACACGCACAAGACACACCAGGAGCAATTTAAATGTGCTTTTGCTAAACCAATTTGTATCTTACAGCATCCTGCAACGACTTCTCTGTTGAATTTTTATGTGAAGCCTGTGATTTAACTATATCTATATGGATGATTTTTATGTTTTATAAAGAGTGAGTGTAATTAGGCCTCCCTGTATCAGGCTGTATTATGCCTAGGAAGCAAAGACCAAAAAAATGACCCGCATTTTACAATGAAACACAATATTTTATGCATGGTGACACTATGGAGGACTCAGCAGAATAATCTGATGCACAAACAGATTACACAGATATACACGCCGGCGAGATCCGCATCCCGCAGCTGTTTCCTGCAGGGGTTGACGGCGTGCCCGTGCTCTCGCCCTTCAGCTCGGCTCCGCCGAAGCGGTACCGCGGCCCGCAGCTCAGCACTTGGACCGGTTTCAGCTTCTCCACGGGCCCCTTTCGTTGTACCCTTGAACAAAGTGCCGGAACCAAACTGGCTCCTGGAAAATGCAGGGCTGTCTGGTTAGATAGCCGCCTGGGTGAGGAAGAGCCCTGCCCGCCTGGGTATCCCTGCGGGTTCTCGTGGCCCCCCTCTCCTCCCCCATTCACCACGTGCTGCCTGTGTACCACTGCCGCCATAATCCGCGCTTGCTCCGCAAATGTTCGGCCCATTTCATGTGAGCCAGGCATTCCCAGGGAAGATGGTATTTCTCTTATTTCCTGTCGCTGACAGCCGTGTCCCCCAAATTAGATTTAATGACCACCCAGGATGCCGGAGCATGCACGGGCTAACGGACGCGGACGACAGCCAATCGATCGGCCTTTTCGTTTGCATTTAAAATGGACTTTCGCTCCACAAACTGGATCCGCTCGAGCGGGTACTTCTTAATCGGCTGGTATCTGTCACACCGGAGTGGAGAGGCCAGGCTCGGAAACATGCAGAGTGCGACGGGGGTGAGTTTATCTGATTTTCAATAAAACATGTGGCAGTATGGGCCTCTCCGATAAATAGCTTGTGGGGTTATAGCGCCCCCTGCTTAATGAGGAAGCCGTCAAGCCCTGGTCGTAATGATTTTCGATCCCATTGCTAGTTGTCCTCCGAATGCATTCCTTCCTCTTAGTGGCCGCTAATTACGATTTCAGCAATTAATTACACTTTTGGAACATCCATTCCAACCCCATAACGTGCCATAAGCAGCCAAAAACAGTACTGGTTAAAGCCTTTACTAGGTCTAAGAGTTCTGCTGGATACAGAAGAGAGCTGTACACACGCACAGTTATTGGTGTAATACAATCACACTCTGATCACCACTGCCCATCCCTGTTCCCAGAATCTTCCCAGAATGCCCTGGAATATGAACTGTGAGTGGCAGACATCTTTCACAGAACGATGAGACAGGATTGAGTGTCCCAGAGACTGTCCCTAGGTGCCTGCTCTGATGTGTCTCACATACGTGGTTAAGGCGAAACAGAAAAGCATACTTGATTACCTATAGATATATTTCAGCAGAGGGGTATACATTTTGTTTCAACCTACCAGCTGAGCATCCTGTGACTGTGAGTGTCACGCCAGATGTGTGAGAGTTGGCAAACGTGTGTGTGTGTGTGTGTGTGTGTGTGTGTGTGTTTGTGTGCTCCTCCCAGTCCAGAAACATGCACTGTCCGGCAGTGAAGTAGTTATGGAAAATGTATGAATTATTGTGCCTATTATTACTGCATTTTCTGTAACAATTTTAACATTTTAGTGGAGGCTGAGAGTGAGACCGCTCTTGGCAATGATAACATTATAATATAACATTATAATAATTAACAGAAGCAGAAAGGTTTACTTGTAGACACATACAAGAGCCACTTTGGCCAGAAAGAGATGAATTACTGTTTCCTATTAGAAACGTCAGAAATCGAAACGCACTGTTGGTGTGACTGGCACGAGGCGCCATGTGGATACAGTGTTTATATACCAGGTGGGTCTTTTAATTTCGGGCCTTTCTGAAGCTTACACTGCACATAGGAAGCAGCATTAGCCGGGTCCTGCGCTATACGCTGTCTAATTGGCTTAGCCCACAGCTGGACCTCCTGCAACGTGGCCTGCCAGCCACCCATGCACGTTGGTTTTAGTTGCAGCTAAGCTCTTAATTAATTAACCTTGGAGGAGCTGTTGATCGAATGAATCACACTGTTTAAATCTCGTTAAACTGTACACACATCTGAAGAATCACTCATTTTTTTTTTAGTTGTGGTTAATTGAATTTGTGTCTGTCATAGAATACCTGCAAAGGTGCAAACATCTCGCTTTAATGTAACATGTCACTTATTTCAGCTTGAAAAGATAAATATTCAGTTGTACATTATTTGTGTGGCAATAGATGTTTTTTATCCCATCCAGCGGCGTTGTCAGGGTGCCATTCTGGGGCGGGCTTTTGGGTGTGTTAGGTGGACACCAGTATTTGAATTGTGTCAGGGGTCTTTGGAGGGTCAGCTAATGTGCAAAAGTTGTCGACCAGGGGAGGGGAGGAGACCCCAGGATGCTGCTATTAAATCCCCAATGACTGGTTAAATTTAGCCCCACCCCCTGCCCATCCACAGCCACGCCCCCAAGTCCAGCCCAGTTTTGTACCATTGGCTTGCTGTGGGCCAATCACACAATTCCTGGCCCTGATTGGTTTAACTGATGGCTGGATGAAGGTGGCCCCGACATCGGCTGCAGTGGAGCTATGGGGCAGGATTCCCCCAGACAACCCGGCTTCTCATACGGGCGGGCTAGTCCTGGGCACGTCCGTCAACCTAATCGCTACTGACAGGACATGCAGCCACTAACGATCTTCTCTAAATCAGTCTTAATTAAGCGTTGATGATTGCGATGCGAGTAATGAATCTGTGGCACTCGGACCCGGGTGGGGCTGCAGGGGTCAGCGGGGGGCGCTGTTATTGCCATGCGCGACGAGTCGTTCGGACCATGCCGCCATTAGCTGGCGTTTCAAAGTTAAATCGCAATGAACTCCTTTAAAAGTTATCACACGGATTTCTCGATCAGAGCGGCTGACGGCCTCTCCGGGAACATGGCGTCCC
>JAODKM010000035.1:5244186-5262936 GCA_026780845.1 Petrocephalus sullivani | reverse complement strand
CACCCATGTAAAGCGCCCTGGGACAACCCTGTTGTGAAGGGCGCTATATAAAAATAAACTGAATTGAATTGAATATATTTTGAATTCGTGACTGACAGTGAAGGGGGCACCCTTGGGGCCAATCAGCTGGGAGCCATGGTCCCGGCCCCTTGGGGCCAATCAGCTGGGAGCCAATCAGCTGGGAGCCAATCAGCTGGGAGCCATGGTCCCGGCCCTGAATACACCCTGCCAAGTGATGACGAGGAAAGAATCACAATATTAAGAAACATGTTCTGTTTTGTGTGTTTGATAGAACAGGGACGTGGCAATTTAACGTGATGACATTTAATGGCATTGGAAGACTAGCTTGAGCTAGTCACACAACCACGACACTGTGGATGTGAAGCATGACATGACTGTTAACCATAAGTGATGCTGAGCTGAGGCTGTCTGATGAGTTTTCCTGATACTGGAGTTTAACCATGTGGGCCCGGATGGGGGGGAGATCAATAAGAACAAACGAAATCCCTGAAGCCCCCGCCGGAGTATAGCAAAAGCCAAACAGACGAGGCCCCATATCTCAGTGCTGCTCTTAGTCGTTATAAATTAGGAAATAATTATTCCTCCAGCACCAGGGCGCTGTACTGAGCTGATAAATGAAACCTCGACGTCTGGGGATGGAAACGACCGAAATAAACACTCGGGCCGAGTTCAGCCACCCTGTTCTCCACCTCGAGGACCGGCAGAATAGAGCACATTCAGGCTGTAGCATCCTATTTTTCCAGCGCAATTAGCAACAGCCTCTTGTGTCTCAACAATAATTAACGATGATTAGTTTATTACCAGCTGTCTAATTCACTTGTGGGATTTCTGGAATGGCGATTCTCAGTGCAAACACGGGCAGCACAGACACGCAAACACAGGCAGCACAGACACACAGACACGAGCAGCACAGACACGCAAACACGGGTACAGTTTGCGGCTGCCCTCCATACATTTAGACAGTTAGCTACACGGGCATCACAGGTAACTATGAAACAAGCGCGGTGAGCTCGCATCCAGAACACTGTGCAGAGTTAACTCTCTGTTTACATGTCACGTTAGTTCTCTTCCCTGCAGCATCCTAATTAGCTCCAATATTTATTTTAGCTCTGTGTGCTTGTTTCATAATGCATCCTTTGGGTACTCCTGCATTTATTACATAATCCGACTTGTAAGATGCGTGTGATCACACGAGCGTCGTCGTTCACAACACAACACGCAGATGCTGGTAAACATGGTGAAATTGAGCCGTAAAGGGCAGGTCCTGAGTCAGGCCATACTGCAGAAGCGCCGGGTGCCATTAATTTCCGGCTCTGGGCCGGAACGGGTGCAGGTGTGATGCTCGGGGTGCAGGTGTGGTGATGCTCGAGGTGCAGGTGTGATGCTCGGGGTGTGATGCTCGAGGTGCAGGTGTGATGCTCGGGGTGCAGGTGTGATGCTCGGGGTGTGATGCTCGGGGTGCAGGTGTGATGCTCGGGGTGCAGGTGTGATGCTCGGGGTGCAGGTGTGATGCTTGCTTCGGCCCTGATTCACAGCCCCATCCTGTGGCTCTTGTGCTCCTCTCATTACTCATCTGCAGTCACCTCCGGTACTTGAGGCAAATGGACAATTTTAAACCGTTTTCATGAATCCTTTGAAGATCACAATAATTGAAATACTGGTATCTCTTTTTAAAAGTTTGTAATTATCTAGTTTTTCATACTCAGATTCTGCATGCAGCTGTGCTTGTCAAATTAAACTGGATACCAGCAGCAGAATGATAATGATAACTAGCTGCTCTGTGAAGTCCTGTCATTCTCACTGGCTCTGGCATCATAACTAGCTGCTCTGTGAAGTCCTGTCATTCTCACTGGCTCTGACATCATAACTAGCTGCTCTGTGAAGTCCTGTCATTCTCACTGGCTCTGACATCATAACTAGCTGTTCTGTGAAGTCCTGTCATGCTCACTGGCTGACTTGTCATTTTGCTGGCTCTGATGTCATAATTAGCAGTTCTGTTTAGCCCCACCATTTGTGAAGTCATGTGATGTCATACCATACCTGGCTACTCTGTTAAGCATCATAGGGTTCACTGTCTCCGATGTCATATCTAGCGGCTCTGTTAAGCCCTTTGTGCTTGCTGGCTCTGATGTCCTGGAGTTTTTAAACACAGCAAAAGTGTGGGACTCTGGGACCCAACTCACCTTCAGATCACCTTTAATTCCTTGTGTGTCTGTATTTAGGAATGTTAATGACTCCCTCCTTGCTAGAGTGACTGTTCCTGAAGGTCCTATAAGCTACACTTTCATCTTGCGCGCTCCTCTCAGCTTGCTGTGTAGCTCCGGGATCCAGCCAAGCGGTGGTAATCGGACATGTGACGGTGATCAGTGTTTCAGGGAGCAAAAACCAAGCCCTCCTGGGGTTTCTGGGAGTCGATTAGGTCCAATGGTCATCACTCCTCTCCCTTACAACATGCAGGTGCTGAGCACTGAGTGCGAGCTGAATCGGTGAGGCCTCAAGGCAAACTACCACCGAACAAATCTGGGCTTCAGTAGACGAATCGACCCACAGATAAAACTTTTGTCTAGGAAACCCAGAGGTGTAAAGTTCAGGTTCAGAAACTACAAATCCAGACCAAGAATTCGTTTAATCCAACCAGTTGAGTATAAAGAATCACATTCACAGAGTACACAACAGATTGAAACAAAATCTTGGTCCTGATTTGTTCTTTCTGGACCTGAACTTTCCACCTCTGTGGAAACCATCTTATTCTGCACTGCAGCATTGAGGCTTGTTGAGAATGGAACTGGAGATGCATGAGAGCAAGTGCTTCAAAAACGCCAACGTACGCATTACTCAGTTACTCGTGGCGTCCCGATGATCCCAGGCACCACGGTCCCTGAAACAGGAAGCAGACTCACTAAATGATGTAGGAGTGGGTCGGCCAGGCACTCATTGTGAACCGGTCCCCACCCTGACAGGAAGATCAACGTGTCTAATAATAATTCTCTAGATCAAAGAGTCCTTATTATGGCTGACGCTTTCACTGCACTCTTCTGAGGCAGTAATGAGTCCATTCCGATTTTTCTCCTTATTACGGCAGCTCTTACGGCACCCCATGTGATTTGGTAATCAGTATAAATAGAGCGCTGATTAAATTCACAGAACGAGGAGAACAGCCCTGATGTTCTGTGTTTCCCAGACCTACGAATGCGATGAGCCTCAAAGCCTTTATGAAGGCAGCCTCTACAACGCCGGGCCCGTGTGCGCTTTGGCACCTGTTCGATTCCAGCAGATTTGCGTTCTCTGGGAGGGTACGAGGTTTAATAACATAAATACGATGTGAATTTATGACGTGACGGAGAGCATAACGTCAACGACTGCATTCAAATTGCAAACACAATTAGTGATAAGAGCGCTGGCCCAGAGGAGGTGTGTTGAAAATGGGCGTATTGGCAAGGTGTGGTAAACATAAACAGCATAGCCGATGCATTGTGGCTTTGCTGATTTAAGCTTGAGCTCCAAGGGATCACGCCCTTGCTACATGTTGGGTACCAGGGATTTGATGAGGACCCCTGACCTGTGACTATGTCCTGCTTAAAAGCATCTCCCATCTTAGGAATGCGGGCAGATGGGAAAGGCTGTGTGGAAACTTGCTCAGAGGAAAAGCGTTTGACCCTTGACTTCCATCAGCCCCAAAGGGATTTCAGCATTGCTGGCATGAAGGTATTTCCATGCCCCCAGTGCACTTGGAATCCACCCTTAAAAGCATTAATATTTCAGAGGCATGAAGAACAAGACTCAGAAAGTGAGGTAGAGGCTGCTCCTCCGTTGCTTCTAACACGCCCCGCAGTCCAACTTGGAGGTGTTTCAGCCCAGCTCGATGGACGTCTGGGGGATAGTCGCTCAGTTGGTTATTCATAGCTGGACTGTCTCCTGCTTTTCTGGAGTCTCAGCCAAGCTAACAGCCATCAGCCGAGCGATTAGAGGCCGTCTTAGAGGAACCGGCCTGCCCCCTAATGGTGCAGGGAGCAGAGATGGCTGACAGTTGCTAACTGCACTCATAATAACAGTGGAAATGCATCCAAGAATAATGCAATCCTTACACTTATTTGGTGCATTTAGCATACCTAGAATTACATGGCCACTAGTAAACCCAATCATCAAATCAGAATGAAAGAAGGTCACAGAGACAGCCAGCACTGGCTCAAACCTGGACAGTGGTGGTCAGTTATCCACAGGAAGTAGATAAATATGAGTGCTCCCTCCACCCCCCACCCCGTGAAACCCATCTCAAGTGAGGAAGTCAATATCGAGCCAATTCCAATACCAAATTAGACAGACTGCCTGGACCAGAGTGTGAGAGCGTGCAGCAGAGACAGAAGGTCGCAGACGGCCGTCGCTCGCCAGATGTACCTGTTGAATGGAATTCACCACCCGCTCGCTCCATGCATTTTCGTCAATATTATATGTGCTTTTTTTTCAACCAAACTGATTTGGGATAGGAGACACCGTAGTGAGGGTTAGATCTGTATTCAATCGTTTTTTTCCTGTTCAAGGTCACCGGCAAAGCTGAACAAAACAAAGGAGATGAAGAATTTAAAGGAAGGAAAACACTGTGCTGGAGGAGCGCCTTGGGATAAACAGAGACACGCCTTAAGTGCACAAAGCAGGTAAATCAGCCCCCGAGAGTCGCAGCGCTTCATTATGGGGCTGGGTGATACGTCCTACTCGGCTACTTACTTCATGGTGACTGCTTTTCTTTCCCCTCCCCTCCAGTTCAGAAGGCTAACCCACTCTATGACTTGTTGTGCAGATGCTGGATTCTCGACAGAAACCCAAAGGAAGTACAAAGGAAGGATCCCCCCCCCACAAGAGGATGTCGGATAATAGCGCGGCAAAAACTCTGACCCGGGCCCATTCTCTCTTTAGTTTATGGTGCGATAACACAGGATAAGCAAGCTCTCATTGTCGAGGATAAACATTTACACGGAGCGGAGAGGCACTGTACTGTGAAAGCCATGAATAAGAAACATAATCCCCTAATCGGCCCTTTTTATTTCAGCTGGTTGTGAATGCTCTTCCTCGCAGAATCCTGGCCTCATTCATGCAAACACCTGTACGTACGACTGTTCCCATGATTATAACCTCTCTCTGCAAGCTCCATGAAGGCTCGACAAAGGCCAGGATGGGATTACATGTGGTTGGGGAGAGGAGAATCTGACAGACAGGCCCTGATGTAGGGAAGGTATCCAGCAAGCAAGTCACTCTCCGAATCCCATTGCAATGCAATGCAATTTTATTTATATAGCGCATTATCACAACATTACACTGTCTCAATGCGCTTTACATTATCTCTGCCACATAAACCCCCCCCAGTGAGCAAGCCAGAGGAAACAGTGCTAAGGAAAGACTCTCTAGAAGGAAGAAACCTTGGGAGGAACCAGACCCAAAAGAGGAGCCCATCCTCCAGGGGCTGGCAGAGGAGTCAACTGAACAAAACAAGATGACAAACTAAGTTTATATCGAACATGCTAGAGCTGGGCGGAATGACCAAAATTCGATATAACGGTATTTTTCAAAATTATGATGGTTTCACGGTATTTTTTTCCACATGCATTAGTGGGTGTTGACTATATTTTTCACTTCAATTATTGCAGTAGACTGGCTAGGAATAACCTATTCTACTGTCATGAGAATTATACATTGTACAAAAAGTTATAATTTGCACACAAGTAATACAGGTTTGCATGGCCCCATAAAGTGATACAGTTCTCAAGCGGGTGGCACTAATGAAGAGAAGGAATCGCACTGCATGACAATTGCGGTCAAAATATAGAACCTATTTATTAAACAAATTTTGCAAACAACCTGAAAACTAAAAATTTTCAAGCATCCAAAGAGGCATTTAGACTTAATATAAAATATTATAATATTATAATAGTAAAATATCCAGAGGTGCTTGTCAAAAGTTGTATTGCACTGAACAAGTCTTAGGAAAGGTAGTAAATATTTTTTTGTAAACCAACTACACTGTTAATGTAAACAATCCGGCGACAACTAGACAGTGTTTGCACATGTTCCACATCCGACCATTTAAAACCGAAATATTTCCAGACAACAGACACGGCTCCTTTCCTCAGCAAAAGTTCTTCTGTGTCTTCTATAGCTTCTCAGTCCATTTTCACCGCTCAGTAACTCTAATCCTGTGTTCGTTTCTCTCTTTCCGAGTCGCAACTCGGACAAAAACGTCCCTTCCTGTCGGAAACACGCCCCTTTTCCGAGGTTGAAGTCGGATTTGTACGAGATTCCCCGTGACGTCATTTCAACATGGCAGCTCACACAGTCAATAATAAGTGTTTTACTGCTTCTCTCTTTTATAGATATTTCAAAATGTTTAAATTATTAAATGTATTGCTAGTTATGAATGTAATCGCGTTTTTTATATATAGTAATAAATGTCTTTCCATGAGCTTTCATGCTCAGATCACGACAATAACAGTGTTCGTGGAGGCAGCCATGTTTGTTCCAAGTTGTGTAGCTCGAACGGGAAATTGGTCGGTTGTGACGTGTCGCACCTCGGACTTCGTCGGGATAATCGAACGCACCATAACGCAGGTGATCTGTTGCATGCATGTTCAGCGGTGTACCAGTAAAAATGGTCCCCCCTTAAACAGTTTCCACTGCACCACTTTCCGCACGTTGTTTAGGCTATTTAAACCGGTACTACGGTGTAAGAAAACCCATATCATAACAAAAATAAATACCGGTTTTCGGTATGAACCGGTATACTGCCCAGCACTAGAACATGCATTGAAAATTTCTGTCTCTATGCAGGGGCAGACAGGTGCTGGCATGGGGTGCTTGATTCTGCTTCTGATGGCAAGATGATGGCATTGCAGCTATTTGGACAACACTCCCTGCAGACAGGCAGTTTGGAGCTCTGTCTTGTGGCATTACTCAAATTGGTCTCCAACTTTGTGTTTTTCGTAGACATGCCAATACATTTTTGACCCACTGGATAACTTACCATGACCTCGTTGCTGATCTAGAGGTCACAAACTTGCACAGATTCTAACATATGAAAGGTACATAACCAATTTTGAATAACCGACATCCAATTTTCTGAGTCGTCTCACTGAAATAATATGTAACTGAGAACTCTGAATGCATCAGAAATCTTTTAGTACACCACTCTTATATTTTATATCAGCCTGATGTCCTGCCTTCTGTTTGGAGGTTTGTGCTTTGATGTGGTAGCATAAAGCGTGTCATCACATCGAAATATGTGTTTCTGCCTGGCTCTGGCTGCAAACTCACATGATTTACTGCCCGGTGAGTTCCTTCTACGAGCTACAATGTGCATCACAACACTCTAAAACACTGACAGCTTTGCATAAGTACAGAATAAAATTAACAAAAGCTCACTAGAAATTGCTGGGACTATGCCAATAGGAGAAATTTGCAGAACCTTATTATCGGACAGTGTTTTATGCGTTATGGTGCTTTACACATTATGGATGTAAACAGTGGCAAATCTAAGTCAAGCAGGTGGTGAATGTTTGTTTCTGTACCTCACATACAGCGAAAAAGAAGCAGGCCTGAAACGGAGTGGCAGAGGGTGCATTTTTTCGGCCATTAGTGACCTTGTCATCCTGAATGTAAACCTTCAAGATGGAAGCTGTGATGATTGCTAGCATAGTGGTAGCTGCCAGTTCTGTAGACATTATCCCATGAAGGAGCTTTTCTAACAAATACAGCATGTGTGTAAGGAGAAGAAGAAGCAGGCGAAGCCACCATCTGTTACCTACTTGAGATTCGGAGTCACTTTCCAGGCATTCATGCTGGGAACCCTCCCTGGTAAGTCCAAGTTTTCCATAGCAGCTGCAATGCCAGGTGCCTCACATCATACCTTAACTATTTCTTCTAAACATCACCAGAACTAGTCCTGCTACGTTTAGGTTTAGCCAATTAGCCAGAGCCAATTCATCCAGTCTACCATGTCTGTATTAACTGTAATATAGGGTCACATTATCTGTAATTCTCCGTCATGCAGATACTAAGCTGTGATTGATATAGTGCTGTCTGTTCTCAGTCCCACAGCAAATGGAGAATCGGGCTGTCACATTTGCACACTTCTGTGTTTTCCTGTTGTTTGGTGTTATTCAGTGTCTGCTTAGCAGTCACTGACCAATTAGCCCCCATAAATCTTCTCCCTGGATCACTCCTGGAGCCATTGATCCATCTACCTCACAAACTGCAAAGTGGCTTTTTTAGCTCCCACAATTTGTAATGTTTGTTAACTGCATTAAGTGGAGACGCCTATGATTGAACAGCAGCATTGAATTGCAAAGTATGCTGGGAAAGTGGGAGGAGCATGCCAGAGAGGCGGGGCCTTTATGATCTTACCGAGTTCAGTTCTGGGCCTGGAGGACCCACTCTCTTCTTAATGTCAGGACGGAGAGGGGAAAATGTCATTCGCGACGTAAACCCATTAAAAGTTTCTCAGCATTTAATTACGAAAGGTCATTGAAATACGTCCATTCAACCCGCATTTCTGTGACATAATTTCACCAAACTATAATACCTCAACTTTACCTTTTCTCCCCCCTGGGCTCTCTGTATTTTCCTTTATATAATCAAACAAAATGCCAATGAAACAGTACATAATACTAATGGGTCATCTGCGTGCTTAAATCCGATTCATTCGAGTGACAGCTAATTAAAAGTGTAGATCTTTACCTTTAAATTCTATAGGTTTTCCGGGAAATACGTTGCTGTATATTGTTGAAAAGACAAATTTTTTTTTAAGTAAACGAGCGATTAATAACAGTTTGGATGCCCCGTAATAATAAAAAAAAAATAAAACAATAGTGCACATGAAAAGTAGCCATCTCCACCCACGCAAATCGCCCCGTGGGGGATCCATTACACACCCATTAACTTTGCTATATATCTTGGCAAATAACCTGAAATCCACAGGAATAAAAAAGAAATTGTTACAACGGACCAGCTAATGCGACATCGTTGCCAATGAAGTCCTTTATTCTGGGGGACATTGCATCTATTGCTGGTGTTATTGCTGCTGTTGCTGCGTATCGATTCCCCGATAAGGATGAGAATAGAGGAGGCATCCCAGCCCCAAACGGAGATCTCACTGTCAAAAGGCAGCAGCAAACCCAAACCAGCCACCCACAAGTGTGAGCTTACCGGCTGACTGGCTAACTGACCGAGTTTAATCAACACAGCCAGATCTAAGTCCATTATCAGCAAGCTACCAACATCTGCTTATCCGCCTTTTAATGGAAATCTTAATTACATACATTAATTATGCTGAAAGGAATGTAAATGAAATATCAGTCGTTCTCATCAAGAACAATTGATCCATGTTGCTGTCCCTAACGAAGTGCTGTGCTGAGGAATAAAGGAACTCTGTGAGAACGGCGGAGACTGGACTTCACAGGGCGGATTATGGTCTGACAGACGGCGAGGACACTCATTACCAGTCATGGACCTCTACTGTGTGCAGCGTGTTCAGCACAGCTTGGTTTCCGTCGATGGCTCTACGGGAGTCTGGGGGGTTTAAGCTGAGGGGGTGTGGGCAGTCTGGCGTTACCTGGGGCAACTTGCACGCCCCATTCGAGGTGATGCACCAGCCAAAAACAAGAACTGGGTAATGCCACCGTCTCATGGCTGCATAGTCACCGTCACTGCGACACGTGAACACAGCGCAATCCTCTGTGACGGCATCTACCCACAAAACCAGCACCTTGACGCTTTTTATACATATTTCCCAGGACAGCTGAACAGGATCCTGTCACCATCTGATACCGGCTGCCGCTCTACGCATTCTGTGACCTGTCACTCGGGCGCCGTATTCGTGTCGCGGTATTTGTTGTTTAAAATGATCCCTTATTAGCGAGAAGGGGGTTTGCATCAATATTTCATGGCTGGGAAGAGTGCAAACATGCATAAGTCTGAAACAATGTCAGCATGTCTATCATCATCTTCAACAACACAAAGGAGCTCCTCAGGCAAGCTGACTCCATGGCTACCTGCTCTTAGATGTCTATGGTAGGAATGTGCTGGTAGAAATTTATTAATTCAACAGTAAAAACTAGAGGAGACAAAAAAACAACAAACCAAAACAAGCTGGGAAAGTCTTTAACAAACAAAAAAGCATTGTACCAAAAAAGGCGGGACTGCATATCCACCGTGCCTGTGAAGAGTAAAGCAAGCCAAAGAGCTGGGGACACTTACACTTGTGTGTCTCCATCAACTGAATCCAGGAAGCTCCTCCAGTTCCTCCTCCTTCTCAGTTGTTAATTGGGCTCTCGGGGTTTGCTGGGGATCAGAAGTAACGGAGGTCTGGATGCGGGCGAGATGAACTTTAGAAAGTGACTAATGAGTGAACAAGTGAACTCATACGCACCTATTACCGAGGCTGTGTACTCAGCCATGTGAAGCTCCTGTTTATTTAGAAGCTTCAGGAACCAGAAACTTCACAGCTACAGTACAAATCAAAGTGTGGACGCACCTACCCAAAGAAGAGTTTATTAATTACTTAATTATTAATTAATTATTTGTAATTTTTTATTAATTCTTTTATTATATTTATTATATTATTTTAATTACAAAATTGTGCAATAAGGCATCAGAACTGTAAAATAACATATATGGAATTATGTACTGACTAAAATGGGATTGAATAAAATAATAATAATCTCTTGGGAGGGACTCAGAAGGTTGTTGGATCAAATCTCTGGATCAGCAGAGTGTTCCCACCAGTGGGACCTTGACCCTACTGTATCCTCTACACCACTTCCATGAGGTGGCCTCCTGAGAGGCCTTAACAGCTGTCCTGAAGGAGGTCCCACAAATGCTGAGCTCATTGGCCACTTTTCCTTCACTCTCTGGTCAAACTCCTTCAAAACCATGTCTACTGTGTTAAGGTCCAGTGGCTAGGTCATGTGATGCGACACTCTATCACTCTCTTTTATAGGAGGCTTGGCATCTGCTACCTTTGTCTGGTACTTTGTGTGAGGTTCTCGGAGGGATTTGCATCACAAGGCCAATGGAGCATCATCATAATTTAAAAACATCGGTGTCCCACTTGTTCTGCTCTTCCCACCTTAGCGTCTTTACCTAGTGCTTTTAATTTCCAATCCATGTACTTCTTGGACTCTCTAATTTATCAGTCTCGCCTAAATGGCACTAGAGATATTTTATATCAAGCAGTTCATAAATCACATTGTTATCCCAGTCCATGGGTACCCAAAAAAAGCCAATAACAGCCTACACAGTGCACTCTGCAAACATACAAGCATCGAGATAATGGTTTTGAGTATCCATCAGACTTCCAACAAATACTACGAGAAACTGATAAAGTTTCCCATTCTTCCCAGTCACTCCTCTTGCCCTTATCTCCAAAAGTATATAGCTTTGTCTATTTTTGAATAGACTAACCAAATCCATCACTGATTTATGGAGGAAAATAGAGTTTGAGACAAAATACAAATTAAACAAGGACTGGCATAAATCCTCTACCTCAGTTTCCTCAAGGCCAATAGGAGTTCAGAGTGATGCCCATTGGCTTATGAGAAACTCCTAACACCAATCAAGATGTTTCTGTGCTACTACATGGATCACATGGTGATGTGAGCAGGTGCCCTGCACTCAGTGTTTGAGGACACATCCACAGTGGCAGTTTAAACTAAACTCTGAGAGACCTTTCTGACCCAAGGCTGTGACAGTGTACCTGTGTTACCTACTTAATTACCTGGAAACAGATATAGAGGTCACCATCGGAAACATGTTAATAACACAGTGGTCCCCCTACAAGCTCCCCTTCTTTGCACATACTCAACTCTTATTCCTAGGCATGGGGAATTAATGAGCATGATTTCACAAAGGGCGTGAGGAGATACTCACCGGGGCCCAAATAATAATGGCAACAACTCCAGGAACAAGTGGGATGCGTGATACCTTCTCGTCATCACTGGCATTCTCTTTCTTTTTTAATATTTCCTTAGATAATACTCTGAAAAGCCTGATGATGACACCATATCCACACGGACATTATTAACCAAGCTTTTCACTTTGTTTACTCCACAACTTCGTCCCACTTCTTAGTTTCTTAGCCTTCAGCAGATCCTTCCCAATGTTCCTGGTACATTCCGAAATGTCAATGACCGCCAGAGATCGGCTGGTGCTTCACCTCGCTGTTGGTTTACAAAATGATGAAGTACAACCTTTGTGTTTGGCGTTGCCCAGAGGTGTCTCCTATTTCCACACAGCTCACGTACCCTGTCGATGTGATATTTTATCCAGTTCCTGAGTATCTTTGGTAGTTCTGCTAGAGCTAGTTGCCACCATAACCTTGTGCGGCATAGATATCAGTGACTATTTGAAATCATTTTTCCTGTATGAATATTGCTTGGGCATTACCAGTGAAAACAGTTACATTTTGAAAATAATCATTTTTGACTTTTGTATTCAGTTAGGTGATGAACCTGACACACACTTGACATGATACTGATGACACATTCAGCAGAGTCAGGTCAATGTCTTCCCATGAAAAGCATGAGTGTGCTTATGGCAAACAAATATCTGGCTATGACCTTTCTAGAACTTTTTTTAAATAAATGGATTGCACACTACTGACATCGGAAAACATCACCCATAAATTCTCACCAGATACACAAGCATGCTCATGGGTTTAGAAAGGGATTCATCCATTACAGACTCAGACACAGTGCAGATTCATAGGGTCCTGTGTGCAGTTCTCTGATCTACACTCAGTCGTAATGACTAAGCAGCAGCATGTGATTTGAGTGTCAGATATTGATTAAATGAATCTTGCAGTCAAATCATATTAAACACAAATCCATGAGTCAAGGATCATTTTAATTCTATATTAATATTGTGTCTATAATGAAGAGAAATAGGATTAATGTGTCTCTGATTTCCTACATCTCCCAGATATACTTTAATTATGCTTTTATTTTAAAAATTGCATCAATAAACTGGAACAGTATTTGGTATAATTTTCATTAAGCTACTCTGTATACTTAACTGTGCAATTACTTACTTGGTCATATTTGGATCAACATTATACTTGTAACAGTGCTGACAGTGTTACTAATTTCTGGTGACAATAAAACATTCACAGAATCACGTTAGTGTGCTTAACATTCAAAACAACAGAAAATTGTGGCTGAATCTCTCTGATTTATCAGGTCAGCCTAGCATAATAAATTGAAATCAAATAATAAATTGTTTAGACTAAAAACAACCATGTATTTTTTAGTTTATAATGGTTTCAGACTAAGAACAAATCAATTTTAGGATGGAGTTATTGCAATAGAATAATCCCTCATGCTGCCATGTGACCAGTAAATAAAGTTTCTGTTGAAGGTAGGATATCTTTAAAAACAAGTGTCTAAAGAAATGTAATTAAGTTCAGTACACTACACAATCACACATGAATCAATATACCAGCTAATCATCAAAGGTTCCTTGGCTCTTAGAATATTTGTGTTTGCATTAAGCTAGGTGTCTAACAATGGGACGGCAGCTTTATGGCGGTAATCAGACAGGCATTCATATTGCCCTATTGATTATCAGTCACTGGTAATGAAAGAGTTAGTTGTACTAAACAATCACCCATTAATGCCAATTAAGGGTTTCTGCTGTGGGAGTACTCTGCCATAAAACATGCATACATAAGTAGCAAGCAGGTAGATATTGCTGGTATTTTTCCCCAGCAAAATGCCAGCACGATTTAAATGAGCATTATCATTCCGTCATTTACAGAGTGCATGGCTAATATGGATTATCTCCTGTTTACTTCACCTTACCTCGTTTGGCATTTTAATGTGTGGGTATTGAGTCGATAATGCTTAAAAACAGCTACCCCCTGAATTTTCACAGTCTTTACCGTGTTCACCAGTTACCCTTATTCCCTAACACTGTCTGTTACATCACTAGGCGTAATAAGCATGTACACCGTGATGTATTCCTCGCCCAGGAATCTCCTGGTAAAGAAGAGCTGGCGCGATCGACGTGAGGGTATTAGTGCGCCTGAGCTGTGCAGAGGTGGCCCTTTGCAGAGACTTCCATGTGCTGGAAGATAACAGGGCCGCAGAGGTACCTGGGCCAAGATCCATCTTACTGACGCCACGGCCCAAGGCAAAATTCACAGTTTGACGGCTGGGGTTACCCCCCGCCGGAGGCACCGGTGCCAGATCCGCCTGGAGCTGGAGCTGGAGCTGGGGACAGGCAGGAATTTTGTGCGTGTCATCCCGCTCAGCGCAAAGCGGTGATTTGCTCACAGCTTGGGCTTCCGGTGCCCCTCATTTTGCCCGATACTCAGCAGGCGAAACTGCGCCAAGAGCCGAATCGGCTGCAGGTGAGTCGCTCCACCTGGATCGGGGACAACCAGGGTCACAGCGGGACAGAGCCTCAGCCCAGGAATGTCATGCCCCCGACCAGCTTTCGAGGGGTGCAATTGGCAAAATCATACAAGGTGGGGGACAGGGAAGACTGGTGGGGAGAGGTGCCCTTCCAAGCCTTCATCACCTGCCCACAATCAAGGCAGCCCACCGGGATATCTCTGGATTAGTTACTCCAGCATTAGGGAAGGTGGGTCATAAAAAATGGGATGCATATAAACATGTAAAGTTTCCCCCCCACAAACCGACCCCATAAACCACCTTGTGTTAAGCAAGCAAGCGGCACCGCGCGCGAACCGTCCTATTGACGGCACTCCTCCTCCTTCACCCGGCATCTCTCTCTCACCATGACGGCTGCTCCTAGTTAGCTAATGCTAACGTTAGCGCTAATGCTAATGGATGCCATATTTGTTTTCCACTCACGCGTCCGCTGGCATTTCGGAAATCCCTGTAAGACGGACCTCAGATCACCCCTTTTTATAAGGGTCAGGCTGCCTTTATATCTCTCATCATTCACTTTTTACTGAACAATACGCTTTTAATGGGGTCTTGGAACAAGGTTGATGCATGGGTTGATATAAGAGTAATATGTCAGCAATGTAGAATTATATGCCAACATATTTCACATGACAGCTCCTATAATTAAACAAAGGCGATCTGTGGGCTGCGATAGGCAGCATTAGGCCCCTCCCACGTCTTCTTTACCCCCACCCTTTCAGCAAAACACCTCCTCAGAAACCCGACACCACACGTACATCATGAAGGCACCTGGCCGAGGGGACGAGGGTAAATGCAACATGATACTGAAGCGGGCGGCGTGCTTCAAGCAGAGAGTCGGCGAGGTTCAACTGGCTGGCGTTAACTCAGCAGGAAGCACTCCAGCTCAAGCATTCCCCAGGGTCCTAGTGTGCCCTCCCGTCGGTTGGCCGAGCTGCAATGCTTACATGGCTATATACGTCCACTGAAATCCTCGGGCCAGAAACATTAAATTTAGACAGGAATTCTTGCCGCAAGAGCAACACAAGATGAATGTTTCTGGGGCTGTTTTAGACAACGAACCCTGGACGGCACAAAAAAAAAAATGAGCCCAAATCCAACGCCCCCCCCTCCTGGCAATCTGCCTGTGGCCCGGTCCCCATGTAATCGAGAGCACTCCGCCACAGCTATGCGGCGACTCGTTCCCCAGCAGGAGACGCCCCCATCTGCTCGCCGTTACAGCCCCCTGCCCAGCTCCGCAAGCCCGCTCTGGCCCAGTGAACCGGCAATGGGGTTACCGCAGGGCATTATGGGTAATCCAGTGCAGGCACTCAAGAAAACCTCGGCACTCTGCCATCTACATCTCCTTTGACTTCATTTGCATCGGAGTGCAGCAGCGAGCTGCCGATATTTTATATGCTGCATCGAGCGCCTGATGTCATCTGTTAACAATGGGCTGATAATCAACAGCTGTATCTCGCTCACATGAAAGGGATTATTTTAAAACCTCCTTTGATACTTTTCTGGTGTCTTTCTCTTGTGCGGTGAACTCCTTGAATACTGGAAATAACCAGCAAATTATTCACAGTTCAGAGCTCCTGAGCTAAGATACGCCCACCCCGCCTCCGTATAACTGGAAGCCTAATAAACGGTTGAGAAAAATGCCTGGAAAAAATGTGAACCACATATACAGATGTTTGTGTGTGTCTGTGCGTGTGTGTGTGAGCGCGTGGAACGTAAAAGCCGACGGAAACTGTTGCAGAAATTCGAGGCGTGAAGTCTTCCGAGTGCGGGTGTCACTGGGGTTACGTATCGACGTGCGTGGGCGTGTGTGCGGGCGAAGGACAGCTTGCGAGACGCTGCGCGAAACGTGTCTGCAGGCGGGCGAATAAACCGCCCGAGCGTTCACACAGAAAATGAAGCCAGAACCCGAAGCTTAAAGGGCTGCTGGAGGAAAGGAGGGAGGGGGTGGCAGTGAGGAGATCAAACCCCACTCCTCTGGGGAGAGCAGCACCCTGGTGGAATGTCTCCCCTCTAGGCCATCGCACCCAGCCAGTATCCTCCCAACTGCTTCCCTCTTGGGGGGCATCGGGCGAGTTCCGGCCACGATCCCCCCAAAAAGCACATTCTCCTGGGACATAATCGCCCATCTCTGCCCCCCCTCCAAGATCCAGGTGACTTCGCAAATCGCTGCTTCTTGTTCAGTGAACCCCGGGCCTTATAATCTGTGAGGAGTGCCGCTCGCTTTCTGCATGGCTGAGAATCGCGGCCCGTGCAATCACCTCTGGAAAGCTCTCTTCGTCAGGGGACCACCGACTGTCTGTCAGAAGCTCACCATCGGTAAAAACTTTATGAAATACACCTTCAGTTCTTCTTCCTTGTGTAAGACCTCGGGAAAGGCACTGGGGGAGAGAGAAACAGCGATATGATTTGGGCTTTGTAAGCCCTCAGGGCAACCAGGACTTGGAATCGAAAGCAAAGTGAAATCCTGCCAGGATATGCAGGCAACCGGAAGTTGTACAGGTTGATAAATAGACAGATAGAAGTGTCAGTTGGAGCTGGTGTGTGGGAATCCAAGAGCAGAGCAGAGCTAAGAGAATGTGGAGGAGCATGCAGGAAGCTTGGCTGGATGGCGTGCTGCCAGTCTCCTCGAGCTTCAGCGCCGGATGTTTGTGTAGGTGGATCAGCACCTCGCTGTTCTGATCCACTCCCAGGCCCAGAGTGGGCTTTCACACACCTCAGCTGGGAGTGGGGAGGGGCCGGGGTGGGAGGGGGGGGGGTGCGAGGGTACAGGTGCAAGTTATTTCATTTTCCATCTCCGGTGCCGCAGAGAAACCAGCAGGGGAACGATTGCGTGTGATTCCAGCGTTAACTTCGGAAGGGAGCGAACGCGGATCCTCTCCTGTTCGGATGAACGACGTGCGCCATGTCACCGGGAGCAGACGGCAAGCCAAGCAGCACAGCGTATTGATCAGTGTAGAGACAGCACGGTAAATATTCAACAGGGATATATAGTATACAGGGAATGGCCTTCAAAGCCATGAACATGGTGGCGATGGGCCACCTGGCTTGGAGACTCAGTCTCATGTCGCTGAATGTGGTATGGGGAGGGGGGGGGGGGGGTTTTTGGAAAATGCCAGAATGCTTTGTGAGACTTTACCCTCAAATGTCTGCAGACTTTCCCATTATTATAAAGTAGAGCCCTGGGTAATCCCATAATGCACGCTGCTAAGCACCGGGATGGTGTTTATATTCAAAGCTGAAGGTCAGGGGCGATAAACAGGCAGGTCACAAGCAATAACAATATAAAAATCATAATGGCAATTCTCCTGTAGTTTTACAAGACGACGTGGAGCCGAATAATGGATATTTTATGATCCGCTACAAGGAGGTGAGAGTCTTGCGAGAAGTGCGATTCATTGTTCCGCTAAGTTGATGGATCGCATTCCGGGCTGCATTGGTCATTTACAGTGCAATAATTGCGACTATAAATCTGCCATAAATGGCTGCACGACAGCTGTAGGGATGAATAGAGGAACACTTTGGCAGGACCCAATGTGCTCAGGCACATCTGAATTAGCCCGCTAAAAAGACCCGGGTGACAGATTCGTAGATGTGGCCACCTTTCCACAGTATGTGACAAATTGGGACATTTTATATTTAATTAATACACCTGACTCCCTTACCCAAGTATAGGGAAGAGTTGCAGTTCACACGAATCCCCAGGATTAGAACCAACAACCTTTGCAATGGTCGAGCCAGGTCCTGCTCACTGAGCTATGTGGAGCCCTCCTTTGGAGGCTGCATTAAAACATTCAGCAGCATGCAGCACTGCATCATGGACACCAGTGTTTCTCAACTGGCTTTGGGACCGACACTTATCTTTGTTTGTGACACAAAAAACGTTATTGATAGGGGCGGGTGGGCAAGACAACAGTAAAAGCACTGATCCACGACCCACAGAAATGCTAGTTCACCTGGTTGGGTATCACGGTGATTTCTCCCTGCCCCAATCAGGTGTGCGACCCATCACTGCATTTGCCGGATACAGTCGACACGCCGATGGAGCACGTTGCACATCAGCCACAGCTCGGGTGGGGGGGAGTGACAGGGAGCGCTTTGCATCTCCCCGAATCGCGTCAGTAACAATCCACCTCCGGGTTTACATTTCAAAGTGCGTCAGAAGGTGCTTTGCCTGCCACTTCGCCGTGGTCCCCGTTCGGCGGCAAAGTTACGGTTCATTCAAGGAGCCTGTTCTGATACTCGCAGCCTGTCTGACAGCAGGAGGAAATCGTTTGCAAAATGAACTTGGAAAATTGGG
>JAODKM010000035.1:5217080-5229933 GCA_026780845.1 Petrocephalus sullivani | reverse complement strand
GGGGTTGTTCCGCATAACCGGGGGGGGCCCAAAAAGCGGCCGGGTTCGCCGCTGGTAAAAGAACCGCGCGGCAAACCCGCCACCCCCCTCCGCGGGCCCCCTCCCGTCCCCCCCCCCCCCCCCCCCGCCATCCACGAATGGCGACAGAACCTCCGCAGAGTCATGACTAAAGCATGCGGAGAAGGGGCCGGGTTTGACCACAGTCTCGGCGGACATATGGGACGCATTGATGCGGGTTTACCACACCGTCAAAATTCCGGGGATATCCGAATGCAGAATTCGCTGGAGTCAATAGCTGGGCCATTCACGTTGGCAAATAACTCTGTAACGAGCAATATAACACTAGAGACATAATGGGACCTGCTCCGTGTGGAATGCGCACCTCGGTTTCTCGGGAGTGTCACTATCACACCACCTGTGATGTTCTGGCACGAGAGCTTCAAGCTCAGAAATCCTGCAAACCTGAGATTTTTACATGTTCTTCTTACTTTTCCAAAGAGGCTGAATTACTTTCTACTGCATGTTCTGCATCAGGAGAAGTTAGACGACGATTAAAATCTTTATGCTTGGATATTCTTGGAAAACTGAATATAACAACTACAAAATATCAGCGTTAATACACGTGGCCGAGTCGTTGCGTACTGAGCAGCCTGTTTCATGGTCGTCTCGGCTGGTCCCAGATGGGTGCCCGGAGTAGGCCGGGGGGGTCACACGAGGATTCCCCGGTCAATGTCACACTTTAATTGAAGGACAAGTGTGAAAATCAACAGGACAAGGCTGGCACAGGGGTGCGATTGCATTCCCTTCACGTCCCACAGTCTGCGGGCTGTGCTTGTGAGCCTCCTCTGTGCCTGATTCTACATCCTAATACTCGCTACATCTTTTTTAAAAGAAATGGGAAAAGGGAAAACATGAGGTAAATAAAACATAGAGAAAGGAAAACTGTTAGAAAAGGCAATTAAATGGTATGACTGTAAATGAAGCGTGTGATGTTAGATGCGAAACCCTTCCACAGTATTGATGTAAAGTGCAAATACATTATAAAGGCAGTAAACTCAGAACTTCAAAAATATGAATCCAGACATCTGCAATCTCTCTGAGCTGCAGCAAACACAACTATAAAGGCTTTTTTTTCATTATCACTAACGTATTTGTAGTGATAGTGATCCTGGCTTAAGTGTTGGTGATAAATTCAGCTGTAGAATGACAGAAAACTTCACCCAGTGCCCCCAGTCATTACCAGCACCGCCGTGGATCTTCACCCGCCGCAACTTGTACACAGTTCCACTTGCTACCATGAAAATACCAGTGCGGCTTCATCCTATATTAGCAAGTTTTCGCTACTTCAGTTTCACCCGGGTGCCCGAGCAGATTCGCATCCCAAGCACATGCACGCGTTGCCTCAAAAGGAGGTGATAAAGACTCTTCACTGTCCTGCGGGAATGGCAGACAGGGACGAACGCGGGCCTGAAAAGCACGTTACCCATCGCAAGTTATGCACAGCATCCCGAGGGCTTCCTTTAGCTTCCCCTCTCCGTCCTCCTGCAAGGGGACCCTTCATATTCCCCACACCGAGAAGTACATTCCCCAAACTCCCAAAGGCACCCACGCGACAGAGAGACCCCAGATTCCATCCATTCCATGGGTCTCCTCGCCATCCCAGAGTCTGCTAATACCGATCTGTTATGAAGGAAGACTGAGAACGGCTGGTGTCCTCTGGAAACTGCTGGGAGGCTAAAAAATATACTCTAAGAGAGGAAGATGAGACGGAACATCCAGGCTGAACATGCCGGGAGGATGGAACCACCTACACAGAGCTACATCGGTGAGAAGAGGTTCTTACAGCCCGCGGTTCAAACCCAGCCTGGTTACCCCGGGAGTACAAATTAGGAACAGAGACTCATCATAAAAGCCCAGTGGGTCCTTGGGACTCCCCAGTGAAGAATAAAAATCTCCAATTACCCCTCCCCCCCTTCCACGTTACATTCAGACTTTGTAAAAAGGGAGACAAGAAAAGGAAATTCCTGAAGGTCTGACCTTCGGTGAACCTTTCTTTGGTGCCAAATGCCGAGAGCCCTCGGCTCTGGTCCGGGCCGCCGGCGAGATGGATAGCCAAATTATCCTGAAGGTGCACTCTGCTGGGAGCGGCCGTGTCACCTATCCGCACTGCAGCTCCATTTGCTTAACGGGATGCTTAACGTGCGTTTGGAAGCTGCCAATTTTGTTTAGTCAGCTGAAAAACCAGCACTTCATTTCGGGCCATTTGTGTGCATGAGGCTCACTGTATTTTAGTTCTGTTTACGTGTTTATGCGAGTACAGCAATTGTTGCGGTATTGCAGCTCTGAATTGCAAATTGTGTAACATTTCACTTGTGTAATGAACCGTCATGGAAGCACCAGGGCAGAGATTGTACTTTCCTACTTCAAATTGACAGACAACAATGGAGTGAAATGGCAGCTACACTTAGTACCCACAATACTCAGATTTCATAACTGTTTTACATAAATCTCCCTTTACATAACACACGTTACACATAAGAGGTAGTGCCCCACAGAGGAGTCTGTGAGTTCTCTCATTCCCTCACTCACTCCCTCTCTCCCTCATTCACTCCCTCACTCCTTCATTCATTCACTCACTCACTCCCTCATTCACTCACTTTCTTACTCCTTCAATCACTCCTTCACACTCTAACTTACTCTCACTCACTCACTCCTTCACTCTTACACGTATTCTCACTCCATCAATCACTCCTTCACTCTCACTCACTCACTCCTTCATTCCTTCCCCCTTCACTCACTCACTCCTTCACTCCCCCACTCCTACCTTCACTCGCCTTTTCCTTCTCTCCTTTGCTCACTCCCTCTTTTGCTGGGCTGTACGCGTGTTATGACCTCTGGGAGCAGATTTTAAATTGATCAATCTCCCCTTTTTTCGCACCACCTCCCATCGTCTTCTCCTCTGGCTGTATCTCAAAACCCCAAACAGATGGAAAGTTGTTTGCTAAAGCTTTACATTATTGCCTTTATAATGCACTCTTAGAGCAGTCAGTGCATCTCCAAAATGCATATATAGTTATCTTTAACATACATATATAACTTTAATATGCATCAATAACTAACATTATATGATTATAATATTTGTTGTTAGCATATAATGATTCCATTAAAATTGTTAAGGCAATTAGTGTCAGACCCTGCGTGTGATTCACTCCAGCTGCCTCTTGTTCACTCCCTTGCAAATCCTGGTATAAAGTCCAGTCCTGTGCTCCCCAGTCATTCTTACTGTTTCTCCAGTTCCTTCCCTGTCTCAGTCTTCCCATCTCAACCCCTCAGTTTGTTTTCCATCCCTCTGTTTTTAATTGAAAATACAACCTCTGTTGGTCCTACCCCTTGAATGCTCTAAGAATGTATATTGAATATGTTGTATAAGTTGATGGTGCAGTTAATGTAAACCAGGTACTCAGCCACAATACAAGGCACTGTAAGTACTCAATCCCTCACAACACTCAACCCCATCCCACAACCCCCCCCCCCCATTTCTCACATGTCCTAATTATCCTAGAATATGTCTCAGAATATGGCCAAAAATTATTCCTCAGATCAGGGGGCTTGCAGAAATCGTGGGTACCAACGATACAATTGCTTTTTTCTAAATCTGAAATGAACTGAATACCAAAGTACGTGACTGACATTCTTGCAGTTCCGGAATTACATTTCAGATTTTAGCAGAAGGCGAGCTGAGTTCAGCCATTCGGAGGACACTGAAATTCACAAATGCAAAGATTTCAGGCATTATTATGGAGAGCGTGCACCGTAATGTGGAAGTACAACATGCAGAAATATGTCTGGAGGATGTGTTGAGCAGTTTCAGCTGACACGCAGATGATGTACGCTGAATGACCGAGAAAACTGACTGCACAGAGCCCACCATATTTAAATTAATGTTTAGTCTGCACGGGCACAGTCACTGTCAATAAAACAATTAACCACGCAATAGCTCACCCTGAGGGAACAAACCATCGGATAATCAGATATACGCAAGATGATTTAAGAAAAACCGAACAACACAGTCATGACAAGCTGAGAGCCGCCTCTCAAAGTGAAAGTCACCGTGTGTGTGCACAATGAAATGAGCTAGTAGGCTCCCTTAGTGCAAGAGTCAGAATCAGTAATAGTGTTAAAGAAGCCTAGAAGTGTCCGGTTGTCTAGTACAGCGGCGTGGCATTTATTACACTCACTCTGGTAAGATATGGCCCCGTTGCTTCTCGTATGCTGAAAAATCAGCTTGGGGATTAACGTGGAAATCCGGAGCGGCTAAATACGTGTGACGACTCTAGACGGCGAAAAAAGCTAATTAACTGTCAGAGAGAGACAGAGTTAAATTTCAGGATGAAAGAGTGTGTCTGCTCACTGTATTCCTGACACAAACCCCGAGGTAAACCCTCAGACAGCGAGAGGGTCTCTGAAAAGCACACCTCGAGCTTTAATGAGTGGCAGGCAACCGCTGATCTTAAAACCCCTTTACCCCAGTGCGATAAAAGGGACGAATCAATCTATCTATCTATATACACGGGTGGTATCTTCTCTATTAAATATATTAAATATATTTGCTTCATGTTTTGTAATTAAATAGATAAAATTACATAATATCACAGGTGTTTTATCAATCATACAAGAATATCTGTAGGTTGCCTGGGTGAAGACATATTTGACTGATCACTCTTGTTACCTTGATTCCTGTCCCTTAAATATTTAGTGCATTAATTTGCACTGCATTTGGTTGGCATTTTATAGTATAACACTTACTGTAGCGGGCGTGTGCGTCCCATGAAGGACCAGCATCCTATCCTGGGTGTCACTCCATGCCGTCTGTGATGGCCACGCCATCTGGGGCATCCCCCACCCTGCATGGGACCAGCAACCTTTTCAGGCTGCAGACTCACCGTGACTTTGAACTGTAGATAAGTGGTTCTAGAAGATGAAATTCTGAAATAATATTATTTTCTTCTGATAACAATAGCCGCTAATGCGCTCAGCCTGTTGAGCAGAGTGAATATAAAACCATCACCAGGAACACCATGAAATACCATGATAATCTCGACACGCCTGTGAACACAAGCGAGTGGGAGGCGCTCTGCCTGCCTCCCATTTGTATCTCAAATCACCGTAATGGTGTGCAAATTGAACCGCGGCCTGGCCTGATGAGATTACTATCCTTCAGGGCGACGTCAGAATTTTGGCAAAAAACCGGGGTTATGATTAGGATGAAGGGGTGCCGGACAGAGCAAGAAAAAGCTCCCAAAAACAACTAAAAGCCCCAGACAGAAAGTGACACAGCCACCTTTGCTGTCACGCGCTGTGGAGGGCTGAGTCTGTGCTTCCCGACCACCCGGCTGGCATTTAGCGGCCCTGGCCACGTGACATGGGCCTCACGTGCGCTTACATCACACTCGGAGCCTGTCACTTCCACGCGGGGCCTGTTCGGCTCCCTGTGCCCCATGCTTTGCAGATTAGCAGGGGCACAGCAGCGGTAATTATGTGCTCTATGCCACGTGAGAGACGGAGCAGAGAGCAGAGGAGCGACAGCAGAGCGCGAGGCCACAGCTGACGGCAAACAAGCAAATTGCTGATAAAAGCCAGAAGATGCTGGCGGACTTTCAGGCCGCGATTGGCTGCCGTTTTGCTCTTGGGTTTTATAATCCTGTCCTGTGATGCTCTAATCCCCCAGTTATTTTTCGGAGCAAAACTCTCGCTGCATCACGACAGTCCTGAAAACTGTTTCTGAATACAGGGCAGCCACACAATTGGATGATTTTCCTTTCAGTCACGTAAAATGGTCCAATGAGGAGCTTGGGAAGGATGAGTTATGGACCGAGTGGCTGGACACTTAAGTGCATTTGCTTATTAAGCAGTAAAAATAAACCTTTCCCAAAGTACAAAAACTGAAAGCTGGGAATTTGTCAATATGATGTTTGTAAAGGCCTTGCAACTCCGAAAACGTGTAAGCAAAAACCTTAGCCTATAAAATGCATTTAGGGCCTAATATATGATGGAGCACATGTCTGCCCCAAACACAAATGAAAGTCTTCACTGTGACTAAACATCAAAGGAGCTCTGTCCGGGGAGGATGGGATGTGCTCGCCCATGCCACCGCCCCCTTCTGGCCAAAGATGTCACATCTTTGTGAGACCTGCAGTACAGGCCACGCCAAATTCAGTCTGTCAGCCTCGTTCCCAGCACTAGGGGCAAAAACTGGCCAATGGGTCATTGGAATCATTTCAGCATTTCAGGGAAGTGACCATAGTGTGACGCACCCAGAACCCTGACCAGGATGGAGGGATGGATGGACGGATGGATGGAGGGATGGATGGGCGGATGGATGGAGGGATGCATGGACGGATGGATGGAGGGATGGATAATATCATAAGCAGGTCAGGGGACAACTGTTAAGTGTTTCATTTTGGAATATTCTGCTAAACATTTTTTGCACAGTGGTAATTTCCTAGAAAGAATACATATATACATTCTCAGAAACATACAAAGGAAACCAGGGTTTTAACTTCTGGGTCTGCTTACACATTCGCAGACGAGGAAGGAGGCCAGCAGGCCCCAAGCAGTGCACGGCATCATTCTTCACAGACTCACTTGACGCCTGTTCCAACTCCACCGAGCTGAACTATAATTTGAACTGGCCATCATATCTTACACGTTGTGCGGAATGCATCCCCAGAATCAAGCGGCCAAGATGATGAAGAACGTGTCAGATTCCTGCCTGAAGAGGACGGACCCAAACATGGAAACCGGCCGAGCGGAGAAAAACTGCCAAAGTGGGGCTTGATCCCCACTGCCGGCCCTCTTCATCATCGATGGGCCAACATGAAGAAGGCATGAAGGTCAAGTTTAATTAGTCCATCATTGTGTAGTAATGTGCTGTAATTATGTATAATTAAGAAACCCTTAAAGGGATAGATAATGGTTAATTAAGGGAACCAAAAAAATTCCTCACATACCATTTTGGACACGTGGATATTATTTATTTATTTTACAGAGCCTGGTTCAGCAGCTCCCATGAATCTGCACCCTGAGATCCTCACATTAAAGTGACAAAGCCCAGGCTGAACTTATCAGTGACATAATGCACTTCAAACCAGGCTCTCCTCTCTCTCAGGGATGCTAGACCAGCACGCAATCACTTATATTTACCAAATTAATTATACTGTGTGGGAAAGTCCCACTGGAGATAAAACCTCACATGTGCGAAACATGCATGCGTTTCTTTTTTAAAGCAAGTATAATATTCCATCCATTATTCCATTAGGGATTACAGTTGAACATCCATTACCCAGAATTCCACGGGGTCAGGGGGATTGAATGGGGTCAGGTGCTGATGAGGTAGGAGAGTGAGGGAGAGGGTCAGGCTGAGAGCTGCTCCTTTGAACTCTAATGACAAAGGCACATATGTGGCAAGCTATATTAGCAGGAGAGCCCACAATGTACAGCGCCCCCCTGAGGACTGGGGGTTTAACTGTGTCCTGTTACGGCGGGAGGTGTGCTTCACTAATGACATGCTAAAGCAGGTCAAGCACGTGTATAGCACCTGTGACCTCTGGGGTCAGTGTGTGTGCCTATATCTGCCACAGGGGGCATCCCTTTTTTAAAGGTACACATTAACTAACACCTGTGACACGTCAAGGAGTTCCGTGCGATGACAGCACAACCCCAGACAGCCTCTTCAAAATCCAGGAGACACTCTGATGAGTAATATACAATATACATGCCCTATACAAGGCGAGCTATTATACATAAATCATCTAGTGTTGAGTGTCTAATGACAGTCTGTCACAGGCCGGTGAGCTCTGGAAGGCCGTGACAGGGTAGGTCATGATAACGGCCGCTGTAATTACCCTGTATGCAGGAGGATTGAAGCAAAGCCTCCGCCTCATTATGTTTGCGAAAAACACAACGGGCTCTTAGAGGGACAGTGCCTGCGACAAATTGACGTCGCCACCATCTTCCCATTTAGCTCTGATTGTAGCCATCACCTTGTTTAAGCAGCTTGTTGTGCTGAACGTGTAGCATGCTGAGTTTAGTGTTCTGTGTTGGGGGGGGTCCACCCCTGTCTGCTTTATGTCATTGCTATAGCCCCCACCACCAGAGGGCGCACAAATCCATTAAGCACTCGGAGAGAGAGAGCGCTGTTTCGGAAGGTGCTTTTTGTGTCTAAGATGTTGCTGGACCATTAAATGGGAGCGCAACACGGCCACCCGCTCATCTCCCATTCCGAGCATGCCGTGCCATGTACCAAGAGATGGGTCGCCAAGACGAGTGCCAATTACCCCACACTGGGGAGGACCACCTGACCGGTTCTGTGTTCTCAGTGAAACTGACACACAAAGGGTTTACAGAAGACATGGGGCAGAAAATGTTCTGATGACATGTGATCCTTTTTAAGATAAAATGATTTTGAAGTCTAATCAGGCATTTCAAGGTCTTGAAGCACTTTTAGATGCGGGGTATGATGTTATAGCCCCCTCCACCAGAGAGCGCACAGATACATTAACATTGAGAGAGAGAGCGCTGTATCGGAAGGTGCTCTATATGGTTGTTATAGCCCCCTCCACCAGGGGGTACACTGGTCTGCTAACAGTGCTCTATCTGACGATGCTTTGCCAACTCTGGTAGTACAAAAACAGCACTCTAGGTCATCATGCGTGACTTCTGTAAATAGACACTTCTGTGGGTGGCCAACTGTCAAAGACCCCTCTAGTACTTCACAGTGACCAACCTCTTTGCCCCAGTGAAGAGCTTGGTGAGGGTGAGAATCCATGACAGCAATTACAGCTGAGTTCTGACTGGCTTGTGGGGGACAGAGTGCAGAAATTCACAGTGTTGTCTGAGACCCCTCCCACAGCATGGTGCCTTGAGGGATGTCACAACACTGACCTCTGGTGGATAGTTAGCACACTGCATCATTGCAATATTTTTATTCCTTTTCCCAAATTAGATGGGTATGACTGGATTCAGCGAAATGAGGTTCGGGGTGCAGGGGTCATTGCTTGTTTAACCCAATAATCTGAGAAACAGACACATCCTGCACATATCAGAGGAGGTGTTTTCAAAGAGCATTTTCTAAAGGTTGCCACAGATGATGCATGCTGGGATTGCCACTGAACTCTCGGGCAGTACTAGCCACAGCCTGTAGCCCAGACCTCAGTTTCAGTTAGAATCATATCCGGCGGGGACTGTGGCCAGGGAATCTGAACAGGCTGAACATAATTGGAGGTATTCTGCCGCGAAAGAGCAAGGATGTCTGCCGGTGCTTCTGTAAGTGGCCCCAGCAGCCCTGTAAGTGGCCCCCAGCAGCCCTGTGGGGCTGTCAGCAGACACACCGCGAGTCCTTGATGAGGTCATGTGACCCGCACTGTGTAAAGACAAGTCTTCTCTCAGTAGCCAAACAAGGCTTTGGGTGCAATTATCCCGATGTCAGTCATTGGCTGGTTTAACTTGACTCCCACTGGTAGCATCACTAGTCCTCATTGGGTTAAGCTAGGCAGAGATGGTAACACATGGCACTCCCACCCCTGAGGCTTTCCAAACAACGGCGTAATGTAGGAAGCAAAATGAGGACGAGAACCCAGGGGCACCTCAGAGACCAAAACATCCACTACCGAGCTAAAATTCCTGAAAGAAGGCGACCCACATCAGGGTCCAGAGGTGTTCACCATGTGTCCGCCCGAGAGTCGAGAGCCTATGACCATAGTGTGAGCTACTATGCCAGCATGGAGGACAAAGTCTCTCTTTAACTCTCCCAGTGACAAGCTTGAAGCTACCCTTTTGCCTGGTGGATGTAGGGCTCCGATTGTGGGTATTAGCACAACATAAAGAGATAAAGAAGCAAGCAAACCACTGTGAACCCGAATTGGCTGCAGAGGTAATCTGGGGCTCATGTTTCCTGTGTAAAGATCTGCAGATATTTGGATGCACAGATAAAATTGGAAGGGATTCGCAGGGCTGCTCGAGTCAACCATGTGGGAGAGGCAAGTTAGCCATGGGTCTGCCCTGCGGGAGATGTAAGTTAGCCATGGGTCTGCCATGTAGGAGAGGCAAGTTAGTCATGGGTCTGCCATGTGGGAGAGGTAAATTAGCCATGGGTCTGCCATATGGGAGAGGTAAGTTAGTCATGGGTCTGCCATGTAGGAGAGGTAAATTAGCCATGGGTCTGCCATGTGGGAGAGGTAAATTAGCCATGGGTCAGCCATGTGGGAGAGGTAAGTTAGCCATGGGTCTGCCATGTGGGAGAGGTAAGTTAGCCATGGGTCTGCCATGTGGGAGAGGTACCATCAAGTTAGCCGCAGGTTTGCCGTGGGGAATGCTTCATCTGTAATCACTATTCCAGCTGGAATATGTTCCAGTGCATCAAAAGACATGGCGGATCAAGACGGCTACACATCTGATAGTCCTGCTTCCCCAGGCTGGGGCCCCAGTCCCTTTCGATGACACAAAAAAGCAGCATATGTGCAAACACGTACAGAAAACATCTTGAGACGTCCAGTCACATTCAGAGGCATGCTTAGCGGAATGTGACTAATTCACTCACAGGAGTTCGATTTACACAAATCTCTTCTGTGGGCAGAATGAAAAATGATGGTTCAGAGAGACAACCAATCAGATCTTGTGTCAGATGTTAGACCAACCAAACAGATGCCTAGGTTCCGCCTCCTTTAATTGCTTGGGCCTGCCTCATCTACAATCTGATTGGTTATCTCTCTGAACCAATAATTTTTCATTCTGCCCTCAGAACATCTGTGTAAGTAAAACTCCCACAAGCAATTAATCCCAGTGTTACAAAGGAAGGACACACGCCAGCAGAAACGTAGGTGTACAGAAATAACCGGGTTTACTCTGCCTTTATAATGCATTCATGTTCCTTGGGGTTCACTCGGTAAGTGTGTACTCCGACGCAGATAACGAGCCTGGCCATCGGTCCCTGTGCTGCCTCCCTCGACGTGGCGCCCTGTCTTTGTTTGAAACCTTCCTTGGATGTTTCTGGTCCTGTTTAGCTGTTTGGTTCCCCAGCGGTCAGACTGCGGTCAGACTTTCCCAGGATGTATGTGACATAAACACACAGCAGGGGGGATTTAGCTTTACGCATGGCAGCAGCAGGCGTGTCTGTTGAAAATTCCCAGTGATCTCACTGCCATTTGCTGATTCTTCCCCTTGGATATTTTACCCAGAATCTATGTTCCTCCGACTTATAGAGGTTTATTTTAATAAAATTATAATGGAGTGTATATTAGCTTTCTGCTGTTTGCAGGATTTCATTTGTTCATGTTCCAAACTGTGCCCACCCCATAATATTACATCAACCGGCAGCTCTCACTTACCTGCTAGGTATAGAGGTGAAGTGGGAGCAGTGGTTGAGTTGGTTTAGTGAAGTCAAGGTCGTACGACGACCCGTGTCATCACTGATAGGCAGGGAAACCACAGACTCACTGCTCTGTGCACGTTTAGTCATGCCCCAGAATACAGCATCGCTGATATCAGACAGAACAGCCCTGACCTCGGGGTGGAGGAGCCCCTGCTACAGAGCACCCCACCCCGCAAAATGCAGGTTCACACCACAAAGGCCTAGTTGTGTCCATCACATCCAAATGCCATCAGAAGCACCCAGGATCCCTCTCAGGCTACACAAACGCACATCCGTCTTAATTAATCAGAGGCCACTCACATTCATTATGAACCCTGTGTTCCGCAATAAACCATAATGAAGAGTTCCTTTTCAGGCGGTAATTAATAACAGGTCCAGGCAAGCCTGCGAGCGGAGACCGGCGTCAGACGTGCAGCCTCTGCTGGGAGAGGAATTACAGTGCAGAACGCAGGTAAAATATCAGGCCGGCAGATTCTCCATGAGGAACCCAGCGAGCAACTGCCAGAGAGAAGGAGGAGGCAGCCCTGGTTTCAGAAAGCAGGGAATTAGAACCCCGGGAAAGATGAGGCCCCGAGTGAAAGTGGACGGAAAATGGATGAAAAATGTGGTATTTTACTGGCAAAGCAGACAAGGAGAATTATAATAAAGATCACAGAGGCGGCTTATGAGGAAGAGGAAGGATGCCAACCTCTTAACTTTATATAGGACCAACTTAAGAGATGAATATACTCTCTTTTGCACTGATTATACAATAAGTGAATGTCAATGTTCTGTGAATTAAATGCCAAATTCCTTCATTAATTCCTAGTGTGGTAACGAATTGGCACTGAAATCCATGCACAAACAAATCTCAGACATGGAGCAGAGGCGGACCGCTCCCATTCTCTTTTGTTCTTTTAGGCAAAGTAAATAAAGAGCAAAAGAAAGCGTGTGGTCAGAGCCACGCCACACACCGCGGTCACGGCGACCGGGAACAGCCAGTGTGCCCCCTCCCGGGCAGAACAGAGCGTGAAACTCGTCATCTATTTATCAGGACTAAGGTGCATGAAATTGGCTCTTAACCTCACAGTTAGGAGGTTTAATTGGAAATCACGGCTTTAGAGAGTAGGGAGGAGGGGGGAGTGTTACCCAAACAGCATGATGAATGAGGGAGGGCCCCCGCGGGGTACCCGCATCAGCCAGTGTGAGAACAGGGGGGATGGCTGAATTTATAACCTCAGGGGGTTCAGCAGGAAGGTGGCGGCTCTCAGGAAACGGGCACCACCCCGCCCACGCCACGCAGCCATCGCTTGACGTTCTCTGGCCCCCCGTTGAGAGCCTCCATCAACCGGATGGCAGGACAGAAAGCTGTTTGCAAACAGAGCGGCTCTCTGCACCAACGGGCCTGGCAGATGGGGCGGGGGGGGGCACCTGATCTGGGGAGTG
>JAODKM010000035.1:5195378-5214235 GCA_026780845.1 Petrocephalus sullivani | reverse complement strand
GCACCGGCACAAGGGAGAGGGGTGGGCAGGGCACCGACATGAGGGGGCGGGGCACCGGCCAAGGGCGTGGGGTGGGTGGGGCACCGGCATGAGGGGGCGTGGCACCGGCACAGCTGACCAATCCCGGCTCTCCGTGGTGTTCACACAAGCTGATGGCCGGGCCCCCTACACACCCAAACCATACATCCGGAAATGACTGATCCACCATATTGTTATCAACATTATTAAATAGAGGACGCAGCCTTCAATCACTGATTAGGCAAACCCCCGGGGTGAGCGTAAGGGAGTAGAGGACCAGGCAGATGAGCAGGCCTGTGATTTTGATATAAATATCTGACCTCCTGAATCTGTCAGCTTCCTAATTACATTAGGATTAATTGAGCTGAGTCTGAGGGACTGATGTAAAGGGAATTACTATATTAATGTGCAGCCCTGTTGCAGGATCACTCTGGGGCTCTCTCTTACTGCCCCGTTAATTAGGCCTGTATTTAAAAGCCATAAACAAGCCTGGTTCTGCTTCTACTGAAGCAGTATCAGAATGTATTCACTGACGGAGACTTCTAAGCACTTATGTAAGTCGCTCTGGCTAAGGGCGTCTGCCAAATGCTGCGAATGTAAGTGGGACGGCCATTAGCACCCCTGCGCATTAGAGGGCCCCTTTGTCGTCCCAAGCAGTGCAGTATCACCTTATTGATACTTTAGAAACTCTATATTGGCATTTTTGTGTGAAAATCTGCTCCAGCGCCCATCCAAAGAGATATGTACTGGGTGGGGGGTAGGGAGAAAAGGAGCGTCGACACGGCCCGTAGTGATGACACCGTGCTTTCTGGCCAGTGGCACTAACGTGACATCGTCCCCCGTGGATCGGCGCCCTGCCGAGCTTCCCCCGGACCGCCGTTTCTGTTATTGACCCACCTGTGATGTAAACGGCAGAGGCGGCGGCCATGCGGCATTCTGTCTGTCCCTCACTGGAGCCGCTGGCCTCCCCGTTAGCGTAATAAAGGCGCAGGACGTGGCGAGCGAGAGCACCGTAAACAAGCCAGTCACGTGATATGAGAGTCGGGAGGCTTGACGAGGGACTGCGGCATGCTAATGTCTCAGCCGGAGGAGGAAGAGGAGGCAGGGAGGGAGGGAGGAAGGGCATGCTCACTACCACCAGGAAAGCAGAGCGCATCACAGACGTCCTTAAGTCGTACACTGCCACTACAATGTAGCTGCTTCTTAGTTAAATACTTGTGGCCTTTAGGCTATTTTTTTAAATGTCTTTCATTTTAATGTATCCTTGCACCTTTGTAAAGCACTTCGAATTGCTATGCGTCTGAAAAGAAAGATCAATTATACATATGGAAGCCTGGAAGGACCTCAGCCCCACACCCCCATTCAGGCAGATTTACCTTTAACTACCCTTGCCTTTACCTTTAATGCTGAGAGACACCGAGATGCAGGGCCATAAAAAACCTTGACTCTGGTGTTCTAACCACATCGTATTTACCCATTTTACTGCGGTATTAATCCATGTGTACTGGGTGACATAAGCCTGTGACATGTATACGTCTGCTCTTTATCCCAGGTTGAGGTCGACAGTAAAAGACAATCGCAGTCATGTGACATTCGCGTGCTTTTAAACGTAGCGTGGTGAAGCGCCACTTCCCGACCGTGACCTACCTGCAGGGCAGGACATGTGACAGCAACAGCAGCAATATTATTAAAGAAAAAATGTCAAGAAAAGAAAAACAGAAACACCCTCTTTGCTGGAAGTCAGCTTCATCAGTCTAAATAAAGCAGATTACTTGTGAGGTGTCACTCCTGGCTGGTGTTCGACAGAAGGGGCAGCATTCTGCATACTTTCACGTGACTTCTAAATTAATAATATCAAAGAATTTCTTAAACACAAGTCCTTTTAAAAACAGAATACACAATCGAGGCAGATTTTTTTGTCGCAGTGTGCTATGTGATCAGTCACCTTCGGGGGCCCCTCCCAGCTTGACACCCCCCTCCCTGTTCGGGACCCCAGGCAATTGCCTCCCTTGCCTGTCCAGTCGCTGCTCCTATGACTCTGAAGCCAAGAGGAAGGTATGTCATGCCACATGGAACCTACTACAAGCAGCCCGCCCTGCCGGATCGACTGCCTGTTGAGTTTACACCCCATTTACACATTATATGAGCACTTTACAGCATCTTAAACCTAGCCTTTTCCTTTTGCCATCTTCTGGAGGCCAAACAGCGTCTCAGTGGTGCCTCTCAGCGCAATTCCAATTCATTTCCTGCTAAGAGAGCCTCTCACGAGCACTGCTCCCGAAAGCTCGGGCCTGTCGAACCATGTGATGCTCTTTACTGGCACATTAGATCAGGAAATGCTCCGTTTTTGTGAGGAATGTGATTATTGTTATCAGTACGGCAAAAAAACAACCTCACATAGCTTAACGGAAATTATTCACTATCAAGATGTATCACTGATTAGTGAGATGAGTTACTAGGGTATCTTCTAGTGCCGCACTTGTAACAATTCCAAAGAGTTATTGTGTTATATTAAATTAGGAACTGAGGTGCTAACAGACGCCAGAATAGAAAACCCATACAGAAATCTGGTATCAGGACCAGGCGCCTCTTCGCCTTACGATGGCCCAAAGTACCAAGCCAGGGCAGTGAAGGTCCCAGGAAGGGATGGTCAACGGGCAGATTCGGGGGGGGTGGACAAAAATCAGGCTGGAAATCTACCAGCAAGCAGCCTCAATTTGGTACTTGGGGGGGCACAGACCCCCGGTGCTCAGCGTATGCCTGCTCTGCAGTAACATCCAAACGAGGCTGGGCTATCTGCACCCATCTCTACACAGTCGTGATCAACCGGGAGGGTGTGCTGAAACCCAGAGTCCTCAGAGTCCTCAGAGTCCCTGCATGCCTGTTCCAGCCCAAGCAGAATGTGACCATCTTTACTTTGTTCATTCACACTCAGCCTCCAGAACCAGAACATTGGGAGCTGGAATCGAATCCCTCCTGGGTCAAGTGACACTATGGGGTTTTCGGTGAGCGGGTATCTAACCAACGTTTTGAGGGTGGGGTCTTCAAATGCGACTTAGCATATGGAGCCCACACTGTGCTGCACCTTCACCGGGTCCTAGCCTGCACCCAAAAGCAGACGGTGTGAGGTCTCTGGTCCCGAGAGATTCAGACGAAGTCTCCAGAGACCCTCTGCTGGTAAAGAGTCGCCTCCATCACCAAGTTCTCAGTTACACCGACGAGCGTAATGGTCAAGCAGTGCTGGGAATGCATCCATGGGAATGGACCAAAGCAGTGCGCGCAGACTGAGGAGGAGTCCTGCTCAATCTCACCCCGCGACAGAGCACAAATACCCACTGTCTGGCCTTTAATTTAATGACTAACGAGCCGAAGCAAAATAACAAAAACGAGTTCAGCTGAATTACAATGACATTATCTTGCAAGAAAGGGAGGATTTGGACTCTGCGGGAACATTTGACGGAACCAGATAAGGATGGATATGGAAATCCCGAAATACGGGTCTGGCTAATGGCTCCATCAGCCTCCAACTGCAATCACCACTTTTTCTTAGCTTTGTTTTCGTTTTAAAGAAATCTACGAAAGTCACAAGCCTCCCCGGAAGAGCTGAAAAGCAAGCTGGGTGGCTAGCCGGGGGGGGGGGCGATCTGGCCCGAATAATGCTGACTGAGATTGACAGGCCTCACCAAAGGGGTGAGCAGCACCCCTCTTTAGGGGTGAAGGGCAGGACAGCTGGGGGTCCGTCTGCAGTGGGCCACACACAGCGCTCAGACACCAACACGCATACACGCGTGTATGTGACACGCGCGGACGCGAAAGTCTCTGATTGAAACAGCACTTTCCCTGAACCCATCCTGAATTATTCATCAGTGCGGATAATGTTGGTAAATTATTCCCATATTGTAGGAAAAGATTCATCTCTCGAGCGGGTCTTGGTAGGAGGCGGACGGTAATATATTTATTATGCTAAAATAATGGTTGGAAATGGAGGCCGTGGCGGCCGTTTGCAGCGCGTTTGTCATTTAAAACTCCCCAGAGGGAGCAGCGAATGAGCTGGGGGGACGGTGTCATGTGACTTGCCAGGTCCCAGAAGCTGATAAATGGAGCTCGACTACCTGGAGAGGATATTAGGCAGCCCCCGCCCAGCGGCGAGGGGAAGGTGGAACCTCACACCTAAACATATTTCTCAGGTCCACGGAGAAGGCGTGACTCCCCATCACTGATTTCTTTAAGCTGAAGGAGGGTGACAGGGGCTGGAATTAGCCTCGTGAAGTGTGCCCCCCACAACCCCTGCAAATTCATCCGCAGGCTTCCCGCAAGGCCTGTGGGCAGATCTTGTCTCAATTCAAGCAGGGTGCACCACCCGCCCCCCACCAAATGCAGGCTGATTTACAGACTGCCACGATTCACACTCAGCCCTGTCTTCAGCATGCTCTGAATTAGCAGACTGGGACATCAGTTTCCGGTTTACTGAGGCCTGTCAATCTCAGTCAGCGTTATCCGGGCCAGAGCCCCCACGCCCAGCCTTCCAACCAGCCAGCCACGCCATACCCAGGCTGTGTTTTCGGCTCCTTGGCCTCTCTCGACGACCCTCATCGAAAACACAACCGAAGAACAGCACTAACGAGAGCTATCTGGCTAATTTGAGAGGAACGGACTTAATCAGTTTTAAATTCTTCAGCCGCGGCTGTTGCCTGAAACGAGCCGCAGGGAAGCACGGCCTTGTCAGGAGAACGATGCCGCGTGTGCAGAGAGAAAGCTGTCAGTCCCCTTTGCTTACAGACCGTGCTGCACACTTAGGTTTGCTACAAATCCAGGCTTTTTGGCTTTTTGACACACTTGTGGCGCCATGAAAGTCTCTCCCCAGAAGACGCTCCTTTACGGCCGTTATTGTTTCATATATATTGTTTAGTATAAATACCACAGCCTTACCGATGAAGATGTTTTATGGTTTTAAAAGGTCATACAAACCCAGGTCATGGTCAACAAGACTGGGAAAGTATGTAGTCTGAATACACTTACAGCACACACACATATGCGTACAGCTCAACACCAAACACAGCTCCAGTTCAGACACACACACATACACACACAGCTGTGCGTGGCCCCGCCCATACAGTGACACATACACACACAGTAACTGACTGATTGTTACATTTATATAGCACTCAAAGCCCTTATAAAACACTCAAAGCCACTCAAGACTTTTCCTAGAAATGTGTGGAACATTGTGCATCAGATATAGACAGATGTTTTCCTTTGGTGGGTGAGACAATTGAAAAAGTAGTGCCCAGACTGGATCCCAGCCATAGCTATGTAACACGACAAGGCGTTCAACACACCAGGTTACATTTGCATAAAAGTTTTGTAAGGGCTGAACGTAGCCCAGATTTGAAAGGACCAGAATGGGCAGTGTTAGCCAGGATATCAGAGTACCACCCCAGCTCTTTCAAAAGACACCCAGGAATCTTTTACGACCTCAGAGAATCAGGACCGTGGTTTTTACCGCTCATCCAAAGGCAACAAAGCACCATCACTGCACTGGGAGCCACTCTAACCACCAGATGGGCCAACCTGCCGGCCACACCAACACCTCCTCCAGCAGCAAGCTAGTTATCCTAGCTGGTCTCCCATCCAAGTACTGGCCAGGCTCAAACCTGCTTAGCTTCAGATGGATTAGCTAGTCTGAACTGCAGGGGGCATGGCCACTGGTGAGATGAATCAAAGAGTAGCACCCAGTGGGACGAGTCCAGCATTACCGAGTCCCACCTGGGGATCTTCAGTCTTCACCTTCCCTTCTCCTCAATAGACGCCTTGCCCATAGCATCATGCGTAATTGTCCATGGGCGCGCTTTCCCCCAGCCGCCCCAGACTTACCCTCCAAATGGCTTGTCTGGTACTCTACTCCACGTTTTTGACTCTACACACCTGGCTATTAAGTACCTGCTGCATCAAACAGGGTCAGAGCAAAGGGGCACTGGCCCCCGCTGAAGATTGGCGCCCAGAGTGGCCCTTCCCCCATCATTCACTGACTGAAAATGTATCACTGACTAACAATTAGGATGGCCCTTCTGTAGGAATTGGGAATTAGACCTTGGATTCTCTGGTGCTGCCAAGGTTGCAGAGGTTAACACACTTCTGAGAAAATACAGGGACCTTAACTCAGAACTGTGACCCGGCTGAACACGCTGACCCCGTTCTCTAGGCCTCCAGCTGATGGCACCGGGATATCTTCCACAAAACGCCACGTTGAAATGGTTTATGGTGAATTAATCCCAGGTTGTGCTTGGGGTGGCTGCCTAATCCATGTCAGCAGGGACACTGCAAACTACTTCAAGTTTTACAAACTACTTTAAACCTGAAAGGCAGCAGTGCTTAGATAAATAGTTCAGTGCTTCTTGTGCTTTGACTGGTATGTTTCCTTGATTGAATCCCTCTTCCAGCTGTTTTACATTAATATTAGTGAGACATGCATAATTATAGGAGACTGACCAATCAGCACGAGGCAGGAACACTTAAGTGAAGTCCGGGTCCTTTTAATTGAAGTGGGTGAAAAGGTAGTCAAACCGTCCCGTGGATTAAATGGTCGCCTTGGTTGTGTTGTGCTGGCTACCCACAACCTGGCTAATGAGGATTTTTTTCCAGGCCATGCCAGACGTTGGAGTACATTCCCAGCCGCACCTGATCCAGCATTTCATATTCCCCGATTTTTTACATATATCACAGCTGGCGAGTCTCCTTTTGACAGACAAAGATCGCATACAGAACGTAACGAGATGGCTGGCCCTTAAGTGAGCACACAGCCTGCCCCCCCTCCCCCGCTCCATGTCCTCCGACATTTCTCCTATGGACGCATTTCTCACAAAATATTTGCATATATATTGATATTTTATCCACACCTAAGCAAGCGGAAGTCACCGAACAGGCGAAGGCTCAATTTACTGCAGAGGACCGGGATACTGTATTTGGAGGAGGGAAGTCTTTCTTCGGCTGGAACGGCAAGACGTAGCGTGGCCTGGAAATGGCAGATCAAATGACTCCAGTCAGGGGCGAGCTGTTGGGGGATTAGAGGGCTGGATGAAAGAGGAGAGGAGACATGGCATCAGGACCCAGAGCCCCACACCACAAGCCAGTTCTGCCTGACCACCAGCCGAAAAATGTTCATATACAGTCAAACCGGTTGAGTTTCTGATGCAGAGACCAGATTATTAGGCATCACTCCCCCTACTGTCTGAGCTGAGACATTACAGCGAAAATTGAGTCCTAATAAAAAGACAGTGTGACTGCTGCTCCGAGCAACTGGAAGGTGGGGTCTGAGCCAAAGGACGGGCGACGCTCAGATGTGCTAACGCTGATTAATGTAGACGCAAAGGAAAAGCAATTTCCCTCCATTTAATTTGAGTTTGGTTCCCGCTCTTATTTATTTTATATGAACCCTTTCATTGCTCAGCTCCATCCAGTCAGGGTGCTAAAAGAGGACAAGCTGCTTTTCTTCAAGGGGAAACAGCGTCCAAGAGGCCGTCTAAAGTCTGCGAGCACTGCCTGCAGGTCCCTCGATTCGGAGTCTATGGCTAAGCTAGACAGAGTCAAAAAGAGCTTTTCCACTGGCATACAGGCACCGGGCTGTACTCAAGCAGTACTCAAGCAGTACTCAAGCCGCCCCCGGACAGTGGAAAAGCACCGGAAGGAAGCCACATCCCCGGTGTAGGATGGTGCTGAACGTTCTGGAGGGGCACGAGAGGCCAGGATATGGGGAGAGGTTGAGTCAGCAGGCAGCAGCATGAGGTCACCACACACACACGCACACATAAGTGAGGATTCATTAAAAATAAGATGATGCCTTAATCAAACCTCCCTGCACATAGGAAGCAGAAAACTGCAGTATGTGCTGCTATTTTCCAGGCATAAAATACCTTCATCGCTTCATACGTTGTGTAATGCAGTTACCAGTAGACACCCAGGTGGAATAACTAGGTGCAGAAGCATGGGCCTGCTTCTGAGCTGAGGCAGAGAGCCGAAGAAGAAGGTTCAGCTGCCATTCTCCATGCCAGGAACTTCCCAAAATCATCATGCCTGGCATTAAGCCGCAGAGCAGACAGCTGCTCTCGGTTTTAAACCTGGAACTCGTTGGTTTCCTCAGTTTGATGTGCTGATCGGGGAGAGAAAGGGGAAGACTTTCGGGGGCCCAGACATTAGAACAGGCCCCGGTTATGGGGAAACGGAGTAATAAATCCACCCCCCCCAACAATTAACTCTGCCCTTGGCTTTGGGCCCGAAAGTGGGTTGGGCTGGGACTGAGTATCAGGATTGGTGCAGGGATAACTTGCCTCGCCTCCCCTGCAGAACTCTGAACGGCCCAGGAACGCCATCCCCCTGCGTCCTTGCCAAATAACCTTCTACCTGAGCATATTTAGCATGAGCGGGCCAGGCTTTTAAGCTCCACGCAGACGCCAAACTCGCCTCCAAGCTGCGGAGTAAAAAGGCCGATGTTCTAGCCATCGGCCGACAGACAATAGAAGGTCGGTACAGAGAGGCAGGGAAGCCCATGTTCCAGCTCCACCTGTGGATGTCAGGTCTCCCCGCCCAGTCCCTCTGTGCCGTCTCTACTCCTGCCTCTAAACCCCCCCCCCCCAGTCAGTGATGGGACATGAACTCCCATCTCCCTCCCTCAGGGGTAGCTCCATATGCTCCCCCCCCTGCCGTCCTCCAATACCCTCACATCCTACCCAAAAACTCCCTGGAAGACGATGAATATTTCAGGACCATCTCGGAGTCCATCATCCCCGGTGATGGACGGGAGTGCACGTTTCCCATTGGCTCCGGAATGATTAATATCAAGCTCTTTTCTGCTGGGGGCGCTCTGGAACGTCCTTCCCGACACGTGTGCGTCTGTGACGTGCCTCTGTGCCCCCCCTCGTCTCGCTGACGGTGCCATCTGCACAGCTGTGCCAAAGCTGCCCCTCCCCCACGGGACACATGCACCGCAGCCAGCTGTTCACACAACCCCCCCCCAGATCCCACCCCCCTACAGTGACACCGCAGGACCCTGCGGGGCCTTCCTCAGCTCCAGGGGATAAAAAAAACACATCTCATGATGACGGGTAAAAAATATAACACAGAAACATGCATCACAGGTGAGGTTTGTTTAAATGGAACGCTAATTTTCCCTAAACATCACTACCCCCCTACCAATAAACACCTATTAACCGATTATGCCCAGCAAATCAGACGTAGGCCGAAGCAGGGGTGAAAGCTGGACCCGACACCCCGCAGCACTGACTCTGCCATCACCTGACCAGCCGGGAGACCCTTTCTCCTAAGTATACAAAACACAGAGCACTGCTGCCACCTGGTGGATGGAAGTGTGTCCTGCTGACTGCGGGAGTGATTTCTGCAGTGGAGAGAATCCGCTCAGCCCCGACGATTCAGGTTAATGACGGACAAAGTCCAGCGGGATAAAGTCCATGGGCTTAATCTCGCACAACATTATAGCGACTGCATCAGACCAGCAGGTGCTATGAACCACTTACTCAGAAAACCACAGAATACTAAAATTAGAGGACAGGCCTGCTTAAATTCTGGGCATGGGGAATCTAAACTGTGACTAGCACATGCATCCATATAGCTGCATTTTCCCAGGTGATTACAAGATAGCTGGAAACACAGGAGAAAAATCCCACATCGGCAGCAGTTTGTGGCACGTCTACGGCTACAGGGCTGGATGAGACTGGTCTGGAGGCTGGGCAACACCTGACAGACAATCATACACACGTCAGTCCCAAGCTGCTTTATCTGAAGGACTGGAAAATATTTACACAGCAGGATCTCCTACTGAAGGGACTGAGGTTAAGATCTTCACCCATGGGTACAACAGCAGGCTTCAAACCAGCTACTCGAAAATTTGAGTCCACACTCTCAGCTCTCCAGAAACAAGCAAACTAAGAAAATTCTGCCTATGTTCAAGTTTCTCCCTCGCTATAGAGGTAGATAATTCAATAACCAGGAGCCCTGAAGCACCAAAGCATTTTTCTACATGTTGAATTTGATTTCAGAGTCATACAATGATACTGAATCACAAACACTGTCGTAACTGTGAACTGTGATGCACATGTAGCCAGCAGATTTGGGGGGCTGTGGCTTCTTCAGAGTTGACGCAAAGACATGAAACCCCTCCCACCACACTGGCAGACCCCTAACAGCAGGAGGCTCACCACACATGCAGAGGCCACGCAGATGCCACAAAGGTTCTGGAGATCCCACTTCGGGTGTTTGAAATGCGTCATGCACCCTGCAGAAGACGACTCTCTCCCCGAGTCAATATCAGCTCTGAGCGTTTGAGAGGATCGTGCCGAGGGTGTCAGCGGAAGGCGGCAAAACAACAGGGACGGGGGAGAGGAGCTTCCTTGGGAAAGTACCGACGGGCAGCCCAGCCGCATCCGCCTTCGGATCCGGCAGGGCCAGCCATGCAAACACCCTGAGGAAGCACCAGCCACGGGGGTAACTGAACGTTCAGCACGGGGCGCCCCCTACAGAGGGTGGTACAGTTCATATGTGTGTGTGAGGTATGTATTACACTGTGGGAATGTCCCCACAATCTGATTAAAAACCAGGTATTTTTACATGGTGGAACTATTTTTCCTGTCTCCACCAGGGGAAACTCTATAAACTCTAAAAATCTGCGAATGCAACCAAAAGACTAAAAATGCCAGAAGCCTCGTCTTTTGTTTGGTTACTGAGGGTTAAAGTTAGGGCTGGGTAGGGGCTAAGGTTGGCGTTGATGGAATTAGGATTTTTCCCATAGAAATGAACGGATGGTCCTCACAGAGACATGAATGTGTGCGTGTAGTGAAACTTCTCTCCAGTCGACTGCTCCAATCCAATTGCACCAAACTGAATGGACCAGCCAAGTTGCTTGGTCACCCATACCGGTTTCACCTTAGAGCGCCCCCTGGAGCATACTAAAGCACATGGCGTGCCACCATTACACTCTGGCATGGAGGCCTGGCTCGACATCCCTTTAAGGCCTAATCCGGCATCCCTGACTCGACATCCCTTTAAGGCCTAATCCGGCATCCAGCTTGTAGCTTTCGGGGAAGAAAAAGCCAGCAAGCAGCCAGCCAGCCATTCGGAGAATACCACAAGTAGCTGGAAGAGAAGGACACGCATGTACCTGCTTTCAGACTGCGCCACAAACCACCCTAAACGTGTTGGAAAACCTTTATTGCATTTCAGGAACAAGGGGACTTATTACATCCCAAATCAGTCTTTGGACAGACACCAGTCATACACATTGTTATTCATAAACTGCACCATTTGCCATTTGTAAAGATATATTGAACGATTTTAATTAAAGGACAGTTAAATGTACAGGCTGGATTGTTCTAAAAAATATATAGTCTAAAGCTAGACCTCAAATTCGGGGTCTTTTGAAAATTACCTAAGCAGGATTGAATAATGGTGCTGAATTTAGGAAAAAAATAATTCACATTCACTTTATGTCTGTCTGATTATTTGTTCTGGATTTTCAAAATTCATTACCATCTCCAATACACTTAAAATTCAGACATTTCTGGACCTCCTTAACAAAATACTTCATAATAATCAGAATGATAATCTTTTAATGACATCACGTCGCAAGGAAACCCCAGTGAACTTCACTGTCCTGGCATGTCCAGGTCCCGCGTGAACCACACCCCCGAGGAGCAGAGATGGGAATTCAAGGTGCTCACCAAATGAACCTTCCGGAATGCCGTTTAAAGCTGTCCACCACCCAAACACGGAGCTCTATCCATCTTCGGGAATCTCTTAAACTTTCTTGACGTGTGAGGTTATCGAGAAAAATCGCGCTGACAGGTTATAGCAAATCTTTAAATCCTTTATTAAAAATGGCAGAAGTCGAGCGGCTCGAATTAAACATAATGCTCTATTAACTCAGCAAAATGGCTGATTAAAGCCATCAGAGGCAGGCAGGCCTCTGGAGGGACGGACCGGAGGCCCCACCCCAGAATCCTTCTCCGCAGAAACTCACAAGGCCATTACCAAAGCCGCACAGAAAAGCCCCAACACGTGGAAAGGCCTCAAGGCGGAGCTTCCAGAGAGCCTGTCGCCGTAGCGATCCAGCAGCTGCAGAGCCACGCCATTGGTCCAGCCAAAGCCCAGCTGCAGGAGAGGGAGATGGCGGTAACGACCTCCGCAGAACCACAGCAGCACACAGAAAATGGGAATGAACCTTCACATTACTAAAATAACAATGCACACCACTCTTAATCAGGGACCAGAGATAGTCATAGTGTATATGGCAGTGTATCCCAAACTGTTCCTCAGGGACCTCCAGACAGTCCATATTTTTGCTCCCTCTCAGCTGGGTGCTGGAAGGGAGCAAAAATGTGCACCGTCTGGCAGGGAGCAGGAAGGGAGCAAAAACATAGACTGTCTGGCAGGGAGCTGGGAGGAAACAAAAAGTGGACCATATGAGGGGTCCCCGAGGACCGGGTTGAGAAACACTACTGTACTATAGTGAGAGAGCAACACCTACCTGAACCTCGTACTCTCCTCCTCCCCCTGGCTTGCCATCTCCCTCGACATTGTACTACAGGACACATTTACAAACAGTTGTTCAGCCCATCAAAGCTACCACAAAGCAGGTGGCAGTGATACAGGGTCACTACCTTTATTAAAGGGTACAAGGAGTCCTCCTGGGGCAGGAGCAGGCAGCCGTCAGGCCGCTAAAGCACGGTGCCCCCTGCTGCCCAGAATGTAACCAAACACGCACAAGTAGCATAAATATCACCCATACCCCCCACCCCCCGCCACTCACTTTCTCAAACATGGCTTCATACTTCTTGTAAGCCACCCAGTTAGTATTTATCCATCTCTGTGTCAGATCAAACGCCAGGTCCTGAGCTCTGGACGTGTTCATATTCAGCAGCCCTGATATCAAACGGAAAGGTGGGAATGGAGAGGAGTAGCAACCACATCAGCACCTCAACCCTAACGCAGCTCGAAGGCCCACCCTCAATGAGCATGTGCTGGAGTGGGGGCCAGGCGTTAGGAAGGTCCCACTGCTGCCCGCTGTCCACCAGGGACGTGGGAACGCCGTTCGGAAAGAGAAGAGCACCGCTATCCTGGTGAGACAGAAAGAGAGACAGGATGGAGGAAGAGCGCCCCCTGGTGGCCAGGCGGAAGAAGGCCATGAACTGAATGGCCAGCAGTTCCCCAAGAACCATCGCAAGAGGAACGAAACCAGCCAAGTCAATAGTTATTTATCAGGAGTTATCAGGGTCCAAAGGTCATGAGCGTCAGAGTCAGATAAGGCCCCCAGGACAGCGAGACCCGGCCAACTGCCACTCAGGGATGACAGCACACCAACCTCCAAGCAGCGGAGGGCCGCCTCCGCCATCTCGGGCCTGGGGTAGCACTGAGCCCACAGGGGGGCCAGGTTGCTGGGGTAGAAGGCGACCCGGCGGGTGCCAGTCTTCAGGTCATAGTCGAACCAGCAGCCCCTCTGCGGGTCCCAGAGCAGAGCCTCCATGGCCCCCAGCCGACGCTCCCGGGCCTCGGCATAGCGGCTCGCCGAAGCCCCATCACCTGCGGGGAGCGGCGCATTACGCATTCGCCCCGCCCCCCTGCTCCCCCCACCACCAAACGCCCGCCCCTCCCTCCACCAAACGCCCCGGCACGCCCCTGCCCCTCACCCACGGCCCGGTGGAAGGCGGCCAGGAGCCCCTCGACGCGGCACAGCACGGAGTTCAGGTCCACGGGGACGATGCTGCTGGTGCCGATGTCCTTCAGGGAGGCCTGACCGGGGCCAGCCATGTACCAGCGGGACGAGAAGTCCCAACCGGACTCGGCGCCAGAGTTCAGCTCCAGGTACAGCTGCTGCTGTGCACCTGCGTGTGGAGGACGGCGGGTAGACACACAGACACACGGGGGGGGTGGGGGCAGACACACACAGGGGTAGGTCGGCAAGCACACACATACACACAGACACACACATACACACAGACACACACACACACAGGTTCAAGGAGGAGACACGTCATCAGTTCACCTTTCCCATCCCGCTCCTACTGGAACACACTTCACCGTTACAATCATTAAAAGCTGAGGGTTGAGGCAGCCCCCCTTAACCATGTTCAGATATAAATTCTTTACCTGCAGATAAGCCTTCAGCCAGATCTGCATCATCTGAGTAGGACTCGGGTCTGTAGGACAGAGATCTCCATCACTTTACCGCGCAGAGCACACAGAGAGTGTTGCGCAGGGGGGAGGTGCTGCTTTGTACCTGGGCTGGCCCACCAGCACAGAGTAGCGGTTCAGGACGTTCGGGGGTCCGACTGCAGCCATGTCGAGCGAGCGGTTACTCATCCAGAACTCGTACTCGCGCTCCAGGATGGGCAGAGCATTCCTACGCATATCGACACCCCAGTTACCGTCACGCGCCAGCCACGGCTGAGGTGTCACACACACCCGGCACGAAGTACCTGAGCAGCTGCTCGTCACCCGTGGCCTGATAGTAGCTCTCTACCATGAGCGTGAGGAAGGGAGGCTGGCTGCGTCGCTCGTAGTACCGACGGCTGCCATTTGGGACGAAGCCGTACCTGATGGAGAGGAGAGGAAGCCGACGTGGGGGCTGGGGACCTCACACGTTACCCAGAAGCAGTTTGTGGGACATGCACGAGCGCTGAAGGTCAGAAAAACACATTCGCCAAGAGGTGCTTGGTGGCCTTACCGATCAACCAGGTGCAGAAAGTTCTGGATCATTCCTTTGGCTGTGTCCCACATCTCAGAGAGGAGCAGCCCATTGATGACCCAGTAGGAGTCCCTGGGACACACAGTCTCACTCAAGATTTCTTGACTGGGGACCGGGGAGGGGGGGGTAAACAGCTTGGGACACTGCTTACCAGTAGTATACTTCACGGAAGCGTCCCCCGGGCACGATGAAGGGGTGAGGAGTGTAGATCAGGGAGTACAGTTCGGGGCGGTCCCTGACGTCCAAACGAATCTGCCCGCAGACACGGAGAAGCAACAGATCACCCACCCCCAGAGAAAACCCCATCCATCAGAAACAGAAGGAGCATTTACACTGAAGCTGAGGGATTACCACGGTAACAGTAATACCAGCCCTGTAGATACAGGCGGCCTGTGATCAGAGGGCCAGGTCTGTACGCGAGCGGAAGGCCGTATGGTGTACGGCGGCTCACCTTGCGGCCCAGAGACCTCCACAGATGGTGCAACGTCCCCGCCCAACTGCGCAGCTCCGCGTCCGCTATCTTAGAAAGGAACTGTGGCCTGCAAAAGGGGAGGAAGCCAAGCATAGCTCTCCAGCACCAACCTGGAAACGGCATGCCCGGGATACCATCCACTCTGTGAGTGTTCAGCCTCTAGCTCATTTGCAGGCCCATCAGCATGGCCAGCTGAGAGATCAGTCATCAGGGGCGTTACCAATATGCCAATGCTGGGGTGGGCACCAGGGCTCGAAATGCATCAGAGCCCTTGGGGAGAGCCCCATAGTCACCCTCCAGCCAGTCAGATTCAATTACAGCATAATACCAAATTGAAAAGAACAGCAGAGATAATGAGATTATTTTATATATGAGAACTTGATGACATACAGACTAATGGCCTTAATCAGGCTTTCAGTCAGATGGAGGTGAATCATACCAGTTTACACAGTTATCTGCAGACAGCTTGATACTTACCCGTCATGCCAGTCAGAAGGAGTCCATGGTTCGAACTCCTGCCCAGGTGGCTCAAAGTACTCGTTAATAAAATCCCGCAGAACGGAGGGGTGAACAGATCCACCAGGCGAGATGGAAGTCAGATTGCGGAAGGCATCCAGAACTTCAGCTGGGGGTGATTCCGAGAATCAGATGCAGGAAGCCTGCAGCAGAGCAGGGTGCTTAGGAGCCCCTGAGGGCGTCAGGAGACCTACCAGGAACCTTCTGCAGCTTCATGTCCACAAAGTGCTTGTCGTCGTCAAACAATCTGGCCATTTGCACCTGCTTTAGGATTTCCCCGGTGCAGAAGATCTCACTGTTAAACAAAAAAGGCGCAGAGGGGTGGGAGTGGGTCTGTAGGCCAGGATCACAGGTGGACAGGCGACACGCCGGTACCTCGGGAGGGGGCTAGATAAAGCAGAAACCTCGCCGAAGCGTTAAAAATATTATGAAAAATAAATAAACGTCCCAGAAACCTGAAAATAAAACGGTAAATTCAGAAAGATATAATCATTTATTCTACATATTCATTTGTGACAAGGATTTATTTTTTTTTTTTACCAACAATGTACTTAAGCATGCTAAAGATTTTTTTTTGTTTCGTCCTAAAGTTCTCATACTAAAAAGTTTACACCATTTTGATGTTTGCTCTACTTTAATCGTTTTTCAGTATTTTTATTTCGAAAGTACATAAATACAACCATAAACAGTCGTTTATGGGTTATTTAACACCTACTTCTCCAAATATATGTCGCAAAACAGTTATGGGATGCACTTACTGAAAATAAGATATTCGATGTTCAGTATTAATTGCACAATATTAACCTTTGCACTCGAAACTCCCGTTTAAGTCACATAAATGTTGCCGTTTATACTCCGATCCAGAAACGGAAGCAGCGAAATCGGGACGCAAAATTAAAAATAAAATCAAAGCAGCGCAGTTTCTGGTTATTTAACTTGTTGGAAGAGCAAAGCATATGGGGTCCACCTTCCTCAAAAGTACTAGTTTATTATACATCAGATGCCGCCCTACACCCCCAGTAACCCTAGCCTATAACCTGCTGTACACGACCTCTGGGATCCGTTTCTATAACGTAATACATAATATTTATTTCTTTGGTGACTAAGGGAGCGCACCTGTCACAGGGGCCGGAGAGCTGGGCGCGCACCGCGGGTCCGAGCAGCAGCCAGCAGCCCCAGAGCAGCGCCATGGCAGCGCCGCGGACGGGGGGGGAAGCTCCTTCTTATAGCCTCCAGTCCCACCCAGCCGCTATCACCACCCCCGTCACTTAGGCCGGAGAGCAGCTCATTTCCTGCCGCGTCAGACCATACCAAAGGCTGCCTTTGCGGCCAACTGCTTCCTTACTGCCGAAGCCAGCAGGAAGAGGCTCTGGCGGGTAAAGGATACGGCTTACATGGCGGAGGAGTCTGTAGCGAGTGCACACTTATGGACAGCAGTACATCACATGGCTGTTTATGAGGTTGTAGTCCCTGGCCTTTGCTAGTCTATCAAAAGCTACAGGGCTACGTTTAACCCAGGGTGCAACTGCTCCCTTTAAAGAATGTTTCTGATGGTGGCTCTGGAATCGGCGTGCAGGATGTGAGAGCAGGCTCCTTGGATGGGTGCCGGTGATGGATGGCATCACACCGGGCCCCACCCCTAACTCCAAAAGCTGGAACATAAACAGTACATCCAAAGGCAGCAGTACCCAAGCGGCGTAGCTGTCAAAATAACGGCAGCAGACAGAATTTCAGTGAGCTTTTATTTTCTTTCAAAACACAAAACGTCCAGTCACTTCAGAGGAACCAAACACCACTTTGGCCACAGAACCACTTTGAAGCTTCACTGACAAAAATCGCCAATTCAAAAAGAAAGCGAACCTCGAAACCAAAATTGGTCACTCATTTTTCCATGTTAATAACTTCGAGTCCAAATTAAGAATCTGTTAACTGGCAAAAATTTACAAATTTAGTCTCATAACGTCCTTAAGATTGAAGGAACTGACAAGGGCGGGGAGAAAAACAAAACCATCCTCTGGAAACCCATTACCCAGCACCCCCCACCCCCCACCCAAAAATTAAAGCAGTGCCTCTATACCAGGAGAGCCCCTGAGGGCCATGCGGCCCGCAGCGATAGGACTTGCCGTTATGGCACTGGAAAGGGGCGTCCTGGCATAGCAACACCGCGGCAGCATGTTCCCAAACCCCAAAATAACGCCTTTAAGAAGAACGAGATGATCCAAGGGTGAGGCCTGACGTCCAGCATGAGACAATTTTAAGACGGATCAAGGTAAGATGCTCCTCACCTCGTTCTTCTAAAGGAACCCCCCCACCCCCCATAAACGGCATGGGTCGGAGCAGCCCTTCTGCGTACTGGAGAAGCCAGACTGCACTGAGCCAAAAGCTTCTCGGTTACACAGAGGGCAGCCGACCCAATTCCGTGTGGCTTAAAACAGTCAACAGGCCGCTGCCAGAGTACCTGGAAATTCCCCCCAATTCCCCCAAGACTAAGGAACACAACACTCCAGAATAAATCCCCAATCTACCCAAAATGTGTCATGCCAATAGGAGTGTAAATGTGTACCTGGATCAAAAGACAAGGGGGAAACGGAGGTCGGGTTTGTCCATTGAGGGCTGCCATCGCATCTGGGTGAAAGGGCCACCCCGTGGAAATACACACCCCCCCCCCACCCCCCATTTTAGTCCCACCAGAGCCAGGGTTAAACACGTGCACAAGAAAGCTCCCAGCATCCCTCAGTGAACAAAGCCAGACAGAGCATCTTACATCTTTAGCTACATGGGGACTCCCTGCAGAACCAAACGCAGCCATTTAAAAATGACTGCAGAAGTGGGCAAATGGACACCGGTGCAGGGAGCAGTCACAGAACACTTTCCAAACCACCCCCCCAAATCCCAAATTTTAAACCCATTCCAAGCAGAATGGCAGCAGAGATGTCAGAGGGCCAAATATACCACATTGTGTTCACACCAATCACTACCATAATCCTACAGCAACATGTGCACAAGACCACCCCCACCCTCAGAGATCAGGGAACCCCCAGACACCTCTGCTGCTCTGGAACAGTGGGAGAGGAGAAAAAAAAAAAAAAAAAAAAAAAAAAA
>JAODKM010000035.1:5177250-5195278 GCA_026780845.1 Petrocephalus sullivani | reverse complement strand
ATACACGCACACATACATACACGCACACATACATACACGCACACATACATACACGCACACATACATACACGCACACATACATACACGCACACACACACGTTCCTGAGCGGCTGGTTCATGTGTGAGGGCAGCAGTGCAGTGTGTAGTCACCCGACACCCCCACCAAGGCTGCGCTGACATGCAGCAGGAACACAGTCCGCTCTCCCGTCCTGTGCACAGTCTTCTGTAAACAGGTTTCTAAACGCCAGCTGGCTTACGACACCCTAGAGTCGCACAGCTCTGCTAACGTTTAGGATCAGACTGTCAGCCCCCTCCCGCTCGAGATGTTCGCTTGTAGATGGGAGGGGGGAACAAAAAAAAAAAAGAAAAAAGAAAAGAAAAAAAAAAAAAAACACACAGCTCAGACAAAGCTGCTGCCAACAGCAGTGCGTACAGAGCTTTCCACTCATTACCGACCCCTACAGCCCAGCAAGCTGCACTGCAGCACAGCTCTACGTACGCCTGTGTCAAAACCAGCGCCTATTCTCATTCCTTATCCATGTCCTGACAAGTGCTTCGTAAGTCAGTGTTACAAGCAAAGGCTGGGAGAAAAAAAAAAATCCACATTGTCTCATCACATATACAATTAGGCGTACAGACAGGTCACCAGCAAAGAATAGGAACTGGTCAAAACGCAAGGAGCGAGGGGCGCGTGCGATTCGCAGGGGTGCTCAGTGAAGGCACCCTTCGTCACCAGTGAAGCACTGGATCCCCTACATTCAGCACCAGGAAGTGTCACGTTTTAGTGGTTAAACATCTAATCAATTCCTTTTAACCAGTAATAAATACTCCGTCAGAAGCGACAGTAAAATTTTGCCCCAGTAATAGTTGAACCCAAACAGACTGATCTGGTTGAAACCTGCGTTGACTAGGTCCTAATCCCAGAGGTGCCTTCTGTCCGCGCGATAGCCAGCCTTTTCAACTAAAACAACCCTAAAATTAAATGAAGTATTTACAAAGTTACACCGTGCCGACTTTCCACAGCACGTTTTGAAGGGTGACCAAAACAAAGCATGACTGATGAGAAGGGGGGAAAAAAAAGCCCCCCCCCCGCCCTCCTGCCCCACCTCTGCCTCAGAAATCATTGTTGCCAAGGGGGACAGCTGCTCAGATTCAGGGTGCAGTCTTAACATCAACACTGGAGAGCAGGGAGGGCACAGTTTGGGTCGTTATCAGCAAAACGTTCCATGACCAAAAGTGAGACCCAGACGCCCCCCCATAGTTGGGACCAGAGAACACAAATCACACTTCCCCAGACCAAGGATCCCACGTTTGTCACATGACAGTCTTGAGCAGCAAATGCAGCGTAGATCTATTCCCCGTCTCAACACCTCCAGATCTCCTCGTGCGATCAGAGGGTGGAGACTCATTTCATGTGTTCGGACAGGCAGGTTTTCCCCTTCTAAACAAAATATGGACTTCATGGAATCAGGGACGGGACATAGAACGATGAAGTCTGAGAATAAGGAGGTTATTACTCTGAAAAAGTTCAGCTGCTTAAGGCACTTGATAAATTGCTAAAAACCTTAAAACCAAAAACAGCGGGGAGGGGGGTGGGCCAAATCGAATGGTGACAAGTGCTGGCTGAGGATCGATAGCCATACTGCAGGGAAGAGGGCGGCTGCCAGGTGTCTGCTTTGAGAAGCGCCCCTTTCTTGGTCCCCTCTGCTCTTTAGGAAGCGGTAGTGCACTTAAAACGTCCTCCCGTTGGTGGAAAAGGCGGCCAGAATCGTCCCAACATTTGTTTGCAACTCACATTCCTTTTCTTTTGGTGGCACAAAAAGAAAATAAATTAAAAAAAAAAAAAAAGGAAGGTTTGGAAGATGGAAGGTTTATGCATTTCAAAATATATAAATCCTCCCAGAGAAATATGGGGTGGGGGGAGGGGGGGTGGGAACCTGTGTGGAGAGAAAAAAAAAAAAAAAAAAAAGAAAAATACAAGAAAGAAGAAGATTTAGTTACGGCTGATATGCTCCCATGTAAAATCTAGAACCCCAAGCGACTACTGATGGAACATATTCTACACAAGTATGAATCAGCCATCGGCGACGGCTTGGGCCAGACTCCAAAGCGCTGGAAACCTTGTGACTGACAGAAGGGAAGGGTCTGCCAGGGCTCACCTGTCCTCAAAGCTTCCCCTGCTCCCCACTCTCGCTGTGATACTCTGCCACGTACAGGCTCTTGTCGATGCTGCCTGGAATGGGCTTGATCTCCGTCCCCAACTGCTCCTCGATGCCCTTCAGGTTGAAGCGGTCGTCGTACGTGATCAGGTTGATGGCCAGGCCCAGATGTCCGAAACGTCCTGTTAGGGGATGAAAGCCACGATCTCAGACCCAGCACATGAAGCCCACACCTCTTCGTGGATAAATGACGCCGCTGTAGCTCAGGGCATTCCCTAGGGGTCGCAGGAAGAACATCACGTACCAGACCTGCCAATGCGATGCAGGTACGTTTCTCCCAGCTTGGGAAAATCGAAGTTGATCACCACATTCACAGCTTGGATGTCAATTCCTCTGGTGAAGAGGTCTATATATATAAAAAAAAAAAAAAAAAAAAAAAAAAAAAAAAAGGCAGGTAAGACCAAAGGGACAAAACATTAACCAGCTGCATGAGTCAGCTGCTAGTAGTCTGAAGATCAGCTCTTTGATACGAGTGCAAGGCAGTGTGAGGCAGTCTCCCCCTATGGAGAGAATGCTGCCCCAGCAGGCTGCACCCATAAGGCACATTCCCAACGCACTTTCGGTACTTCGGAAAAAAAAGTACAGTGCTACTTTGTAGTTTTCCCACTGGAGCAAAACCTGGTATCAGTGCTGAATGACATCACAACATGAGCAAGGTAATTTTGTACTGAATTCAATAAACTGCTATAGTATTACAGGGCCGGGCGACGCATGATGGCAATAGCAACATAGCATCTTATGTGCAAGCAATTGTACATCGTAAGGCTGAGATCAGGTCGACACCCTCAAATTATACGGGCATTATAGCATGAATTGGGGGGTAAGTGTCATAGGTAGGAAGAGTTAGCAAGCAATTCCAGTGATTATTCTAGTCTACACTGCATGTGTTCTCAGACCAATCATAAGCTCTCATCTTTGCCATTAAACCACTCCTAAGCTAGCTTGTAAGCGAGTAAGAAATTAACTATTGCTTAATATACCATTACAACAAAATTACAGGGTGACATTTGAAAGTTATACTAAACAATTTCTCTTCCTGAAATACAGAGCTTGGGTCTATTTACCAAATGACTTTCCCCAAACTGTTTATCGTTTTCTGAGTTTGTAACGTTTTCCCAAGACTGGCTATATTGTGTTTAGAGAGAGGCTATTTGCATAACCAAAAGCCAGCAGAACCTTTGCAAGTCCCACCCCAAAGAACTGAAGTATGGGGGGGGGGGTATGGGGAGTTTAGACACACCCCCAAACAATACTGACATTCAAGGGCAATTTCGTACTGTCACCTACCAGTGCAGACGAGATTCCGACAGAGGCCATTTCTGAAGTCATGGAACACGCGGTTACGGTGCTCCTGGAAAGAGCACACGGCACAGTGAGAGGTGTGCACATGCAGAAAGGGTGCTGCTGTCAGAGCTGCACGCGGGCCAAACCTGTCTCATCTTGGCGTGAATGTAGAAGCAGGAGTAGCCAAGCTGGGAAATCTTCTTGGCCAGCAGCTCCACGCGCTGGGATGAGTTGCAGAAGATTATAGACTGATTAATCTGGAGCTGGAGAGGACAAGGAGAAGAAATTATTAAAAAAAAAAAAACCCAAATAAAATATTCAGCTAGGCACGTTGACTGTACAGTATACACAAGCCCACAAGCACGTGGGTCCTGCAGGTGCTCACCCGGGAGAAGAGTGTGTTAAGGCAGTGGACTTTCTGTCTCTCGGTCACATAGGCGTAATACTGGGTCACTCCCTTCAGAGTCAGCTCCTCCATCAGGTTAATCTCATACGGCTTCTGCAGATGGGAGCTCTGCAGGGGAGGGAGTACAACATTATCCAAGGACACTCAAGTGCCAGCACTGCGGCTGGGGACTTTGCGGGAGCCTGAAAGGGCACTGAAACAGGCGTCTTTCACCCCGAATTAGTGCGGCGTGTCATTTTGCTGCTTTTTAATTACAGGGCAGTTCAATTACCCTTCCAGTAAGAAAGGAATTCCCTGTAGGCAATCACCAAAAGGCATCCCAGCTGCACAACAAACAGTGCCATCTTAAACATTGCCAGGTGACTGCCAGCTGATGAGGGGTCATGAGACCATCCCATCTCACCTGGCTGTTCACCACTGACCCTTTAAGTACTGAAATTGAGCAAACGACAACAAACGACCTATAACAAAATGACTCTGCGAACACATGCACTGAAGAGTCTCGAGAGAACTCACCATGAATTTCTGCACACTAAGTGGAAACGTGGCTGAATACAGCAGGATCTGCCTCTGTTTGGACAAGAAACTCAGAATCTCCTCCATCATCTGCACAAAGTCCTGGGACAGGAGCTTGTCCGCCTGTTCAGGGATATCACAAATTTAGTAGGGTGCAAGTCTACTTGTCAGCATCTTTATCATGAGCCAAGGCTCTCTCTCTCTCTCACACACACACACACACACACACACACCAAGAAGACTCACCTCATCCAACACAATCATCTGCACCTGATCGACTTTGGCCACTCCCTTTTTGATGAGATCCAGAATCCTTCCAGGGGTAGCAATGACAACATGCACTGTGTGCAGAGACACATTCAGTTTTCACATCCTGTGTACATCTGCTCCCCCGATTAAAGAAAATTAAAAAAAAATAGCCAGACCCAACTCACCAGTCTCATCGAGCCTCATGATGTCATCGCGAAGGTTGGTGCCCCCTGTTGTGGCCATGACCTTGACCCCACCCATGTGTTTGCTGACCTGGATGCAGATCTGACTCACCTGCAGAGCCAGTTCTCTGGTGGGCACAATGACCAGGGCTGCAGGCAAGAGACAAGAACATTTGTCCAAACAAAAAGCAACAATCACATTGGCTCCAGACAGCACCACAAAGGCACGTTCTACTGAGCAACCGTGTTATAAGAGCTGAGCTATGATAAGCTAGGCAGTCACTGACGCATCTAGCCACCATAAATGCACAGGTGGAGCCCCAAGGCAGGAGCTTCCCTCCATACCCTGTATGCAGTCCTTCTTCAGGTCAATGCGTTCAAGTAAGGGAATGAGGTAGGCGCCACTCTTGCCAGTGCCATTCTTGGCTCTGGCCAGGATGTCCCTCCCAGACAACGCAATGGGAATGCTTTCCTCCTGGAAAGTGATATGGATGCACAAACACTAGGATAAGTGTCCACAGGCCCAGAAATGTAAGGACCGGTTCCAACAGCAGATACCCGCCACATACCTGGATGGGTGAGGGTTTCTCCCAGCCCATCTCAAAGATCCCCATCAGGAGCTCCCTCTTCAGGCAATAATCTTCAAACTCATTGCCTTTTGTGGCTGTCACATCCTGCAAGGTTCCAAAGCAAAAACAGACCCACAAATTACTCTGAAGAAAAGCCAACAACAAAGGTAAAGCAATAAGACCAAATAGACTGCAACACACATACCACAGGACCTTAAACTAATGTAAGCAAACAGGACTGTTATAAAGCATACATTTCTGGCCTGCTGGAGTAGGAATGTTACAAGCACTCAGGAATAAAAAGACACACAAAGGCTCATTAACCAAACCGATTACAGCGTTACTGATTAGCTGGGCGTTGGCTTCATTTGATCTTCATTCATGTCAATCTGTGCTTCTTACCGAAGTTTTCATTCTCATGTCTTTAGGAGGAAGTTTTAGATTCTTCTTCCAGTCATCTCCAGGCCTGCCAAAGGGAGAATCACTTCATTTTAACTACTTAAAAAAAATGTTAAATTTCACAAGAGGAATGGGGCAAATTGACCCAACTAGCCAGTCACTTTACATATAAAGTTCTACGGGCCTCTGAAGTATAATTTTACATAGAACAACGCATTTCAAAACACTTGTTCTAGGATTACCAAGAGCAGTCAGTAACAAAAACAAGCATCCCAACAAAATGTCACCCAAGTCACAAAGGGGGGAGGGGAAGAAAAAAAAAATCTATTTCAGAGAACTCCAGACAACATTGGCTGTTGAGGATATGACTGAAACAAGCTAAATGAAAGCATAACATAAGTGCACTGCCCATGCCTTTAGCTACAGATCTGCAATCAGTCAGAGGAGGATTTAGCATATTCAGACTTCACTGCCATGTAGGAGGGACTTACTTGATGACGGTGTTAGTTGTTGGCATAGGCTGGGAGCTGCCATTGTTGATTGTGCTGGATGACTTTACCTGACTGGTCGGCTGCAGTTGGGACCCACCCCCACCACCACTGGGGCCCCCTGCTGGCTTCACTGATCCCCGTAGCTGACCATTCTGACTGGACAATCCCAGGATCACTGGGTTCTCTGTTCTAGCGGTGCTCATGGCTACTCAGTTTAACAAATACTTCAAATCAATCAATCCAAGTATCAATATAGAGAATAGTCTTTTCTCAAATGTTTGCGAGAATCCGAGAAATCCCACACTCAGTCTCTGGGTAATGGAAAGAGCTTCTTCCTTGAGTCAGTCTTGTTCATCAATATTTTAATCCTTCCTTTAATGTTTTTATGTCTTGCTCAGTAAAATGAGTCAATATTGCAAAGCATGAGACACTGGCACAGCTTTGCCCCCCCCACACTCTGTGGTTCAGGTCTCCCCTAAGACAATCCAATGGTCAACAAACCAGTGTCAGTCATTTTATTACTGTGAATTTTTTTTTTGTTTCGTTATAATCCACTCTTGCTCCAATTGATCTTCAAAATGTTTACTTCATTTCCTCAGGTGCTTCCTGCGGCACAAATAAAAGGCATGAGAACCTGATCAGCTCAATGGTGAAATAAAACGTGCATCAGCGTGGATGCAGAGCCATCCCAAAGGACTAACCACAGCTAGTTTTAAGGTAGGAGGTCCGGACCAAGGCTGTGCGCAGCAGTAATGCACGTTACAGCAGTAAGTACCCAACAATCAGCCCCAAAGCGAAGCCCCTACACCCGAGAACCCGAACAAGCGCCACACAACAGCTTAACTCGGGCAAAGTGAAAGTGCCTCCCGTCCGAGCCGGTTTAGTGGCATTTTAACCAGCCCAGCTGGGGGAGAAGGCGGGCGGGCGGCCTGCCAAGGGCCCGGACAAACGCAGCCTTCGTAAGGAAGCGGCACTTGGAATGGGTTAGCGACACGACTGGGTCAAACATTACATAGCTGGTTCTGCTACCCCGGGCCCTCACTAACTAGGCACGGGTGCCGATAACCGCGGCTAGTTAGACTGCCACCCAAACCACCATTCCGTAGCTCCTAGCTTCTAACCAGTTTCCCGCATACGGCCACTAACCAGGAATAGTTAGTTGTGGCGTTAAATCGCGATGAAACACAGCCGGGCAGAGAGCCCCTGGGCCGGACACGTATGCTAACAATCACCGGGCAGCTGGTCGTTTAACTTCGACTGCAGAACCGAAACCGAGGGGCCCAAAGGCAGTCGCCTCGACAACTAACTAAAACCATAACGGGTTAACCGCAGCCGGACTGGACTTTTAGTGACACGAGCGGCGAAACGTCCACACGGCCGGCTGCAGGCTAAGCTGCTAACTAGCAGCCTGTGGCTAACGAGCTAGCCGCGCAGGGCAAACGCGCAATATGCCAAATAATAACGAAGCGAAGCGAAATATAGCAGAATACTTCGTTTACAGTAACCGCCCAGCCGCGCCGAAAGTAACCCGGTTACCCAACGGGCTAAATGTGACAGAAAGTGTTAGTCGCTGAAAACGTCACAAGCATAAACAAAAAAAAATATCAACCATAAACCAACAAATTACCGAAAGCAGCACTGAAATACCAGCCTGTTAACGGAAAAGGACAAAGCAGAATTTCGCAAGCAGTGGAGCCGAGGCGTATTTACCGCGGATGGCGGAGATTACCGCTACGCTTTTGGCTGTATATCGTATTTGGTCTGCTGTAGCTCGTCGGCTTTACTCTCTGTAAGCAGGAGCTCTAAGATGGCTTCCCTTCTTCTTAAACCCTGCCCATCTCGTCAGCTGACGGAGACCGACAATTAACGGATGCGCTCGGACACACTCGTAAACATTCGGGCATATGCGGAAACGTTCGGACACACTCGTAAATATTCGGGCATATGCGGAAACGTTCGGACACACTCGGGCCAGCTCGGAAATGTTCGTACGTGTTCGACCTTCCTCGGGGTTATGTTTTCGTCTCTGTCGGTTGCCGCATGTTATCATGGGGATAATTTCCGGTTCTGAAGTCGCTTCGGGACGAGTCTCGGTCGAGATGTCTTCTCCCCTATTTTAAAAATCTCGGTTTGACCAATGGTTAGGTTCTCTGATGACTCGTGTTTGTCAAACTTATATGCACATTTCATTAATACTGTAATAATGTAGTTTAACCTAGTACAGGCTCATTTTAGCTTTGAGTGCCCATATTGCCTCTTTAATTGTGCTTGTTTTTAAATGACATTGCAAAAGTTTTACTTGGATTTTTTCCTAAGATGTTCAGTCAGTCATCTGTTAATTTTTAAAGTGACTAACCCTTTGTTCAAATTTCTTTCCACTCAGTCATCTCTCCTGACGTTGGATTTTCTTCATGAAGTGAAAGTGGTTACAAATATTTAAGAAAAAAAAAGTGGTAAAAATGTTTGATGTGGTCCAAAAGCTGCCGCATTATGCAATAACACATGGGATTCTGTATGTGGTTACAGAATGTGAAGCTCCTGATGGTCACATGCGTCATTTTGTGCACGTTAGCCGAGCCGAGCTGTGCTTTTGTGGCAAGGGAACAGGAATCGTATCACACCAAGAGGGCATTTCTGAACATGCCAGCGCTTCTTAGAGGATTAACCTGATAGGACTGTTTCCTGCCCATTAAAGGACTAAATATAGGGAATGTAAGGTGTCATCAGATGTGTAAAGTACACACTAGTGTCATCAGATGTGTAAAGTACACGCCAGTGTCATCAGAAGTGTAAAGTACACACGTCGCACAGCAGTGGTACTGAAACATGGCCATTGTTTGCTGTAATGCGTATTCCTGTGACACTGGGCTCGCAGTCTCATCATAGACGGCTCTCCCACTGCAGGGCGCGCGCGCACGCACACATACACACACATGTTTGTATTCCTATCTTAGTGAGGACCGGGAAAAACCCTAATCCCAATCACGACACCCTTAACCCCTACCCTACTGTACCCTACCCTGACCTTAACCATAAATAGCCAAACAAAATATAAGGCTTTTGGCGTTTTTACTTTTTTGATTGTATTCACAGAATTTTATAGAATGAAGTCTGAAGTAGTGAGGACCGAACAAAATGTTTTTTTGAGGATTTACTATACTTGTGATGTCCTCCACACACACACACGCACGCACACACACACACAGCGTCAATAAGCAGAGGACAAAAACTGCTTTAACACCGTTTTTCTCCCCCCTCCCCAGATTTGAGGCTTCTATTAAAACACAGTTATACAGAACAGTTGCAAACAGCCACAAATTGCATCATATATACAGCCCCGACATATATATATAAGTACTCTCATTCACAACAGTTTGGTAGCCAGAGGGGAAAAATCCAAATAAAGTGAAAATAGATAAAAATTACTATCTGCAGCCCTCTCCTAACTAGCTTCCCCAACAAATTTACTGATCTGTGAAATGTACATATTTTACAGGTATAAAAATGGCTTCACAATGATCTGATTTATTGTTTAGTACCATGTCAAAGGCGATCTTTGATATTACAAATTTTTTTTTTCTATTTTAAACTTTTTCTTTAAGATGACCCATTTAAGATGAACCATTTTTTTCAGTTTTTATCCAAATTAAAAGAGCGTTTAAGGACAGAAATAGTAATGACACAAGTTGCCATAGTAACATTGATAATACTATAAGGACATCATAGCAGTTTTTACAGTTTGGGGGAGGTGACTCAGAAGGGCATGTTGGCCATGCCGCCGTGCCCATAGCCCAGGGGACTGTCCAGGGACATGCCGCGCTGTCTCAGGGGCTGGGGGCCCATCATCACGGGGCCCTGGGGTGACATGAGCAGCCCCTGGGGTCCATAGGGGTCTCCGGGGACGGACAAGGCGCGCTGCTTGGCCTGCATCATCATGAGGCTCTGCTGATGTTGCTGCGCGGACATGACGCCGGGGTGGCCGTGGGGGGCTTGGTGCAGGAGGCCTCCGGCCATCATGGCCGGCTGCTGATGGTGGTGATGGTGCTGCGGCTGGGGCATCATGCCTGTCCTGCCCATGCCGTGCCCCGGGTGACAGGCGGGCCCCATGCCCGGCCCCGACGGCAGGCCCCGCGGCACCCCAGGGGGCACGCCCACTCCCATGCCCACGCGCATGCCCGGGTGTGACGGGTGCGGCGGCTGCAGTTGCTGCTCTGCCATCATATTCTGCAGGCTGGCAATGTGGGGGTTGGACGAGGGGGCGCCGACCAGCGCGGGGCCGCCCGGGGGGTGCGGCTTGAGGAGCTGAGGGCCCGGGACCGGCCCCTGGTGTGACTGGGCCTCGCTCTTGGGGAAGTACTGCAGGGTGCTGCTGGGCTTGTCGGCCGGGATGATGCGCGACAGGTCGAACTCAGGGATGCCCGTGGGCGTCGGCCGGATGACATCACTCAGGTCCGGGCTGTCCCCCGCCGGCCCCGGGTGGAAGGCATCCACGGGGTGCGGGGCCCTCTGCCGGGGCAGGCCCTTGCCCAGGAGCTGCAGCTGGTGGTGGGGCAGCACGTCCTCTGGCGGCTGAGGGTATTGCTGCGGCATGCCGGGCCCGGGGGAGTGCAGCGAGCCCTGGGGGGGCGGCTGCATGCGAGAGAATCCCCCCATGAGGTTCTGTGGGAGCATAGGCGAGACGCTGCAGGGCTCCATCCCGTCCGGGGGACCCCCCATCATGCCAGGGGTCATGCCAGGGGTCATGCCAGGGGTCATGCCAGGCATACCCATGGCGCCCGGCGAATGAAGCAGCGGCTCTGGGGGCTCATGGGACAGCGGGGGCTGGCCCTGCAGGACCATCGCCATGGGACTCTGGGCCCCGCTGGGGGGTCCCATGGAGCTCTGGGACGCGAGCATCATCTGGGAGGACTGGTGGGTTCCCATGCTTCCTGGAGGGTGGGGGGCAGAAAAGCCCAGGCCTGGTAACTTTTTAATGCACTGAGCAGCCATCTACTCACAGCTAACAATTACAATTTATTATATTTTATGGGAGGACAAACCAGCCTAATAATAAAACACCTCCCACTGGGCTGGATTCAGATGCAGAAGCCATTTTTTGTCGAATGTGCGATCGGCATACCTGTCATGTTGACGCCCGCCAGTAGGGGGCGATCTGGAAGCAGCTCGTCATCGGAGGTGGCGATGGTCTTGATGGCATCGTGGTAAAGCGGTGTTGAGCTGGGCATCGCGTACTTAGACATCTGGGACATAATGAGGGTGAGGGGGTTTTCGGATGGGGGGGCGTCAGGGGAGGAGGTAAACGGCATGCTGGGATTCATGGAGCCGGGCTGGCTGATAGGGGTGGAGCTGGTGCTTCTGGGAGGGAGGGAAGGCCCTGCGAGACAGGGGGACGCATGTCAGAAATGGCGATGTTCTTACCATCATTTCGCCCAGGGCCGTTCGGTTCCCGGTCCCATCTGACACCCACGGTCTCCTTACCTGTTTCGGTCGAGCTGCTCCCTCCGTTTCCAATGCCCTTACCGCTGGGTGGCCCCCCCGGGCTGGGCATCGCCGTCTTGGGGGAGGCCGCCCAAGCGGGGGAGGCCACGGGCATGGCTGGTGACTTTAGATGGCCAGGGGAGCCGGTGGGAGAGCGCAGGCCCAAAGAGGAGGAGCCCATCACCTGGGGGGACTTCATGGAGGAAGACGGGAGCGCTGGGGGAGGGGGCCCTGTGGCAGTCATCTGGGGGGGGGAAGACTTCAGGCTGGGGGCGGAGGGGGAGGGCATGAGGGGAGAGGCCTCCTGGCTGATGGAGGGCGACTTCAGCTGGTGGGGCAGTGGTGTGGCTGGGGAGCCCATGGCATTGGTGCCGATGGACAGGTCCGAGGGGTGGCGCTGGCCGAGCTCAGGGCCCCTGGGGCCCGAGTTCATGGGCATGTGGCTGAGCCTGGAGCCCCCCATGAGAGGTGGACCCTGGTGCTCGGGCCCAAACATGTCCGGACCCGCTTCCTGGTGGAGGTATCCACCAGCTCCCGGGCCACCTGGGAAGGGCCCCTGACTGGGGTACTGAAGGGGCCCCCCTCTTCCAGGGGCCATACCTTTATTACTCTGCATGCCGCTGCCCGGGCCCCGGCCGTTCTGTGCCGCTCTGATTCGAGAGATCTCCTCGGAGGTCAGCATCTCCCCCAGGGTGCTGGGACCGGGTCCAGGACCGGCCCGCAGCTTCTGTGCCAGGATCATCTGCTGCATCTGGGGGTTCATGCTTACGTTGCCCATCGGCACGTCCACCAAGTCTCTGAGGGGGGGTCCCCCTCCGGCACCTGGCCCTGGCCCGGCACCCCCCAGGGGAGAGCCCATCATTGCCCTCGAGCTCGGGAAGTCCATGGGGTCACCTCGAGGGGCCGGGCCCCCGCCCATGCCGGGGCCTGGGAAGCCCCCCCCGCCCAGGCTCTCCAGTATCCTGGGCCCCCCCAGGCCTCCCTGCTGCTTGCCCAGTCTCTCCAACTCCATCCTGTGCAGCCCTTGCAGCTGCCTCTTCTCCAGGATGCGAAACATCTCCTCCCGGGTCAAGATCCGCTCCGAATTGGCCTGGAGGTGGGGTGGAGGTCCACTGAGGCCCCCGGGGGGGTAACAGCCCGGGAAAGGGCCCCCAGCTCCCGCGTTGGGGGGCATATCTTCGGTCCAGCCCATGCCTGGCCTGGACGGCCTCTGGTGCCCCATTGCCTCGATAGGCAGCACTCCTCCTGCACCCCCCGGGTAGACACCCCCACCCCCACCAGCAGGTGGCGCTCTGTGCATCTGCCCAAGAAAGCGCTGTGCCCTGGGCCCTTCCTGGTGCATGTCCATCATGCGGCCACCGCCTGCCTGCCCCATCCCGCCTCCCATCATGGCCGCCGGTGTCCACTGCTGCTCTCCCAGCTTGCTATGGTAGGGTGGCGGGGGCCCTCGCATGATGGGCCCCCCCATGCCCGCCTCGGGCATCATCCTGTAATGGTGGGGGTGCATCTCCTGCTGCCTCCGCTTCTCCTGGTAATACTCCTCCTGCAGCTTTCTCCAGGCCATCTGCTCAGGGGTGACGTCTGGGCCCAGCAGGCCGCCTACGTCCATACCGGGGGGCGAGGGGGGCTGGTGGTGTAGGGACAGCAGGCCAGCATGGGGCCCCATGGGAGGCTCGTCCAGGCCCGAGGACTCCAGGCTCTGTGTCTGCGAGATGATGGACTGCAGGGGCTCCTCGTACTTGCGCAGGGGTCCGAGGGGCGGCAGGCCGCCGTTATTGCTGCTACAGTTGGTGGGGGTGTTAGTGCGGTCATTGGGTCCGCCGGGGGGGTCGCCGGCATTTCCATCGGGCCCCGAGGGCTCCCCCGGGCCAGCTCCACTGCGCAGGAGCAGCCTCTCGATATCGCGCAGCGTCTGCAGAGACCGCTCGCGATGCTCCAACTGCTCTTTGGAGAGCCTGTCGGCGCCGCCCGGCACCCCCACCTGGCCCGGGTCCCGCTGTAGGAGGGACGCCGCCGGACTGGCCGAAGGGGAGACGCCAGTGCCAGGGTGGGGCAGCAGGCCCGGCCCTTCGGGGTCGCCGGGCCTGGGGGTGGCTGCCCCCGGTCCTGGCTGGTGTGCTCCTGGGCCTCCGTATCCCCCGGCGGGCCGGGCCTGAGGCAGATCCTCCTCAGCATTGGCAGAGGAGGTGGGGGTACTCCCTGAAGGCAGGTGACCCCCCGCCCCCCCTCCCACAGAGGCCGGCCGGGGCGTGCCGCTCTGCGATTTGGGCGTTCCGGTTGGGGGGGTGCTGGAGTTTAGCTGCTCCGAGAGAGTGGGGAGCTTGACAGACGGGGGACGCTGAGAGAGAGAGAGTGGGTAGGGCTGCCATTAATGCACCAGTTAGTGTGCTCATGCATGCGCGAGTACCATGCACCTGCTCATTAGCTGAGCTTACCTTGTCCAGTTTGGCGTGCGGGACATTCTGCTGGTGAAATGTGACGATGGAGTCCACGTGGCCGTGCATGACGGCCTCCGCCGCACTGAGGGACAGAGAGCGCACGGTGAGTGCAGGACAGGGAGGCCGGGCTTGTCAGCTCTTCCCGTGAGAACATTCTTACCTGTTGGCCAGGATGGTGGTGAAAACGTACACCACCTGCTGGGCGGGGCCTGTCCCCAAGCCCCGCCCCAAAGCAGAGCACCCTGATTCGCTGATGGAGCCCATTGGAGAGGGTCCAGTCATTGAATGGGTGGGACCTGCCACCGAAGGCTCTCCTGGAAAAAGTTTAAAACATTTTTACATTTACATTCAGTCATGTAGCAGATGCTTTATCCAAAGCAGGCTCAGCCCTCACTCAAGGGTCTGACAGTATAGCGTTCTACAGTACATACACTACATTTTCAGTAAAACACAGGCTTGATTACATCACTTTTCTTCATGACATAGACTGCATTCAATATGAAAAACACTCCCATATTTTAATTCGTTCTGCAAACCTGGGTTTAATCCCGAGCATTTCTGGAATGGCTGTCACAACGCAATTCCATAAATCAGCACTAGATGGAGCCAAAACACAGAAAAGTACACTTTCTGTGTTTGATCTATTTTGACTAGTAAAAAGGGGGTCAGTTAATGAGAATTAACAGTCCAAACTTTGTTTTACACTGCTGAGGATAATCCTGTGCATAAGTGGGTAATCCAAGTCCAAAGAGTAAAAATCCAGACCAACCAACTAATTGAGCACTCTGTGACTGAGACTCTTAATGCTCAACTGGTGGTTGAACCTAAATCCTGGTCTGGATTTGTACTCTTTGGACCTGAATCACCCACCTCTGATCCTGCGGTGCTTCCCTCCATAAGAGTTCCTTACAGCCAAGCTGCAGGGGAAGCCCTTGTGAGATAACAGGAATGAATGGTGAGAGTCTGCCATAATCCCTGTCCCACTGACACCAAGTCTGGCAGCCTCACACGTTACAAACACGTTGCCACTGGTTGGCTGTCAAAATCACGTGACCGTGACGTCCATGCAGAAGACGCCTCGCCTAACACCGAGAACAGGAACACAGCCATCCGGCATGGCCGATATGAGGAAGAGGCATGCGGCAGGCCACTCCCCGAAAGCCAGCACTCACTGTGAGCACCGAGTGCTTTGTCCTCGTCATCCTCCGTGTCGGGCCCGGAGCACCACTCGTCCCCGCTGTACGGCTGCTTCTTCACCAAGACGCATCGCCGCTTGCTGCGCATGGCGCCCTCTACTGCACAGGTTGTGAATGGACAGATAAGGTTGATTTACAGATTACAGATAGATATACTGTATACTTTTTCCCTTTTAAACAAAATAAGAAGACAGTTTAAATTGAAATGTCACACCTAACAGCAAGTAAATCAGGTTCGACAAAGTACAGGTCATCTCTGACTTTCATGCCATTCATGACAAGGCTTCACGGCAAGCAGGAAGCAGAGCGATCAGAGGGCATATAGCAGGTATATTCCACATGTGTGTAACGGATATATATATGAGGAATATCAGGCATGTATATATACAGGAATATATGTATATACCACGTATGTACGAGGAACACATCGGGTATATATGAGAAAAATATAAGGTGGGTGTGAGGTATATATTATGTATATACGAGAAATATCAGGTATGTCTGAGGTATAGATTAGGTATATATGAGAAATATCAGGCATGTGTGAGGTATAGAATAGGTATATACGAGAAATATCAGGCATGTGTGAGGTATAGAATAGGTATATACGAGAAATATCAGGCATGTGTGAGGTATATAATAGGTATATACGAGCAATATCAGGCATGCAAGGTATATATTAGGTATATACGAGAAATATCAGGCATGTGTGAGAGATATACATTAGGTATATACGAGGAATATACCACATATGCGGGAGGTATACATCACTTATATATCACGTATGTGAAGAATATCCCACGTATGTCTGAGGTATACATCAGGTGCATCACACATATGTGAGGTATATATCAGTAGGCCTATATATCACATACACTATACGGACAAAATTATTGGGACACACCTTCTCAATTACTGAAGTCAGGTGTTTTATTCAGACCCACTGCCACAGGTATATAAACCAAGCACCTATCCATGCAGTGACGGCGTGGGTCATTCTGAATACAGCTGTAAAGGGGGGACCACCTCCTTACTGCTGTCTACCGATTCCCCATGAGGGGGTGTTAATGGCGGAGGTGCGTGCGTAACCCATCTATAGGGACGATTTAGGGGAAAACGCCACTTCCGCGATTTGCGTACACGCAAACACCATGTTTCCATCTGTCCATCTATACTGGGAAGGCCGCCTCCTTCAGCGTGTCTGCGCGTTTACGCAGCAGGAACTGGGTGGGGGTGGGGTGGTGCTACAGGAAGCCCAGTATGAGTCACTTTCACCAAACTCACAATGTCCGCCATTGGGGCTTGCGGGCGGCGGCGAGTCACTGACAGCCAGGCCGCCGCAGCCACCCCACGCGCGCACATCACGCCTCTCAGCAAGAAGCCCGTTTCGCCGTCTGGTCGCGGTACAGCCGCCTACCTTTGGGGTCGGGCTCCAGGATAGGCGTGAGGCCGTCTCTCTGCTCCCCCGTGTCCATGGACATGCTTCTGTCCCGCTTTGCCTTGCCCTTCGTGGCCCCCCCAGCACCGGCACTCTTCAGCCCAGAATTCCCCGGTGAGATCTGGCTGGCTTTGGCTCCATGGCCCCCCGCCGCCACGCCCTTTGACCCCAGAGCCCCAGCAGGCCCCTGCTGCTGATTTACATTGGGGATCAGGGGCTGGGTGCTGCTGTTCACCTGCTTGCCATGATTGGTCAACTTATTGTCAGGGTGCATCTGATTGGCTGGGTCCGCGACTCAAGCCGGAGGCTGCAGGGGTTGTCAGGGGCTGAACCCCGCTGTGTGGCCTTTTCTACTTAGGGACACAGCTGAGAAAACACACAGAGGGAGGAGGGAGTTACGCGGGGGGGGGGGGGGGCCGCTATAGCACAGGCCTCGTCTTTATTCCCCCCCAGCAGGGAGAAAACCTTTGAGAAAACCCCCCCATCCGTTGCCTTGAGATGCATAAAAACATGAGCCTGCTTCCTCTCTCGCGAGCTGCCGTGCAGTGTGGTCTGTCCCCACCCCCCCAGCCTCAGCGAAAGGTCAAAGGTCATGGCTATTAATACAATCCCCCCAGACAGAAAGGCAGATGACAGTGGTGACATTTCCAGCAGAAAGTCCCACGGCAGACATCTTCCCTTTTCTCGATAGAAGGCCTGGCAAGGTCTCCATGATTACAAATAAACTTTATGAGCTAATTATTGATTAGCGCTTCACTTCTTCTCCTTTATTAACTTTGTTAAAGTTGAAACATATCATATCAAAATATAGAGGCATAATGAAATTTCTCAAAAACCTATTTAAAAAAAAAAAGACCCAGGGTCTCACCTGACTCAGAAGCCGCGCTGACACAGGGCTGGGGGGCCGGTGCTCATGCTGCCTCTGGGATCTGCCTGTGACATGGGCCTTTCTGTGAGGAAGGAGGAACAAGCAGGAGGTCAGGAGGGTGAGCTGGGCATCAGAAGCGCCTTCAGGGGGAAGGCATGGAGGTCAGGAGGGAGGCACGGTCAGGGGGGAGAGGCATGGTCGGGAGGGAGGCATGGTCAGGGAGGAGAGGCACGGTCAGGGGGGAGAGGCACGGTCAGGGGGGAGGGGCACGGTCAGGGGGGAGAGGCACAGTCAG
>JAODKM010000035.1:5161232-5171980 GCA_026780845.1 Petrocephalus sullivani | reverse complement strand
GAATCACAGGGGAGGCCATACTTAGGGCTTACAGTGGGGTTCTGTCCTAAAGATCACCAGCGGAATCACAGGGGAGGCCATATTTAGGGCTTACAGTGGGGTCCCATCCTAAAGATCACCAGCAGGAATCACAGGGGAGGCCATACTTAGGGCTTACAGTGGGGTTCTGTCCTAAAGATCACCAGCGGAATCACAGGGGAGGGCGTACTTAGGGCTTACAGTGGGATCCCGTCATAAAGATCACCAGCGGAATCACAGGGGAACCCATACTTAGGGCTTACAGTGGGGTCCCGTCCTAAAGATCACCAGCAGAGATCACAGGGGAGGCCGTACTTAGAGCTTACAGTGGAGTCCCGTCCTAAAGGTCACCAGTAGAATCATGGACAATATTGTGCTCACAACCCGCAGTGGGGTCCCGTCCTAAGGATAACCAGCAGGAACTTGAGGGATGCCGAATTTTCAGGCCGAGATGAGGTCCTATCCTAAAAATCACTAGCAAGATCACAGGGGATGCCATGCACACAGCCAGCAGTAAGGCCCTGTCCTACAGATCTCCAGTGGGATCACAGGGAGTGCCGTGCTCACAGCCCAAAGTGGGGTTGCATCCTAAAAATTCACCAGCGGAAACAGGAGGGACACCATGCTTACAGCCTGCAGTGGGATCCCATCTTAAAGATTACCGGTGGGACAACGGAGGATACTGTGCACATAGGCTGCAGACAAATCCCGTCCAAAAGATTACCCGCGGGATCACAGGAGACACTATGCTAACAGCATGCAGTGGGGTCCTGTCCTAAAGATCACCAGTGGGATCAGGGGTGACACTCTGTTAACAGCATGCAGTGGGGTCCTGTCCTGAAGATCACCAGCGGGATCAGGGGTGACACTGTGTTACCAGCATGCGTTGGGGTCCTGTCCTAAAAATCAACAGTGGGATCAGGGGTGACACTGTGTTAACAGCAGGCATTGGGGTCCAGTCCTAAAGATCACCAGTGTGATTACAGGGGATGTTGTGCTCATGGCCCGCAATGGAGTCCCGTCCTAAAGATCACCAGTGGGATCAGGGGTGACACTGTGTTAACAGCATGCAGTGGGATCCTGTCCTAAAGATCACCAGCGAGATTACAGGGGGCACCAGGCTCATGGCCTGTAAAGGCGTCCTGTCCTAAAGATCATAAAATAAAGAGATGATCATTTAACTTTTTAAATAACATTTCGGAATAAAGAGATGAAGCAGGTTAACATGCTGGTACCCTAACCCCACCAGAAGCTCCTCCTATGGACACTGAAAATTGTGCCTTAAGACCATTACCCCACAGACGTGCATCGCATACATGCAGGACCACAGCATGCAGGTGCTTTGCATGGCGGTCGCCGAGGTGACTCGGTCCAGGAGAGGCAGCCAAACAGGTCACCGTCACTGGGGACAATTAGGAGCCTCTCTCTGGCCGGATCAGGTTCCAAACCCAACTCTGCACTATAAATAAACACGGAGGCCTGTCTGGGGTGCAGGCTGTGGTGCCGCGGGTGGTCTGAGCAGTGCAGGCGGTCTGGGGGCAGTCTGAACACCCGTTGGCCAGAGAGGAACCCTAAAGCCCAGATCAGCAGAAGCCAAGAACCACGGGAAACTTCTGCAACGGCAACCGATCTGCTTGTTTGCTCACCTTCGTTTGCAAGTGCTTATGGGTAATATTATGGGAAACAGAAGCATCATTTGCATGTAGTGTGGACACCCCCTCTGTGTAGCGATGAGACAGCCTGACGAGGCTACGTGCAAGAGGTGACTAAGATCAGGACTTGTGCTTCTCTCCCCTAGTTCTTCCTAAACAAGTGAAACCAAGAACAGGTCAGCCCTTGCAGACCCCAGCCACCAGCCACTGCCTTCGCCCCCAGTCAGTCAACGTTAATTATCCAACTTACACAGTGCTTTATGTAATAAAGAGAAACAGCCGAGAACTGATCATGGACAAGTAATTTACACATGGCCGAGTCGATGTACTTATGCATTTGCATGCATCTGTGCTTTCATCTGTTATACTAATACTTAAAAAGTTGGTTAGACTGGTTCAAAGTTAGCTACTGTCAACTAACAAGGTTTCCTGCATCTGGACAATAGCAGATATTTTGAAGACACGGAGCAGAGGGCAGAGCTGACGAGGCAGAAGCCAGCCAGGCTGCTATGGGTGCATTTTCTGCTGGTGGACACACAGAACATGGGACTGCCTGCGCTCTCAGAGCCTTGGGCACTAGCCGGGAAACATCCAAAGTGAAGCTTTATCACTAAAACACGAATTTAACCCAGAACCGCCTAACCGAATCTTCATAGGTGGATTAAATCAAGAAGATCCTATAATAACTAAGAGGGCAGAGACTCTCCGCGAACGGGGCCCGAATGACAGGCCCCGGCGCGACCCGGGCATCAGCCCGAGCTCATCGCAGTCGAAGCTGACGACCGCGAGCGACCGCGCATAGACCACCCCAGGAAGAAATTGTCGGATTCCTATTGGCCGTCGGCCGCGTCAGTTTGTCCCACCCCAGCCAACGCGGGCGCTGATTGGCCGGACCGCGGGAGGGTAAAGGCCGCCGCCGTAACGCAACCGGACCGCGGATAGCGACCGCGTTCGGTCCCGCCTGTGCGTCACGCTCCCTAATGACCCCCCCCCCCCGGCTTCGGCCCGTGTTTACGCTGCTGTAAAGCCCCGAACGCTGCCCGGTTCGGAGCCCTAGTTGGAGCGGGCCGCGGCCCGCAGAGCCGCCTTCCCCCCGCCGCGCTGTCAGCCCCGCTAGCCCGGCCCGCTCCGGCGCGCCCGTCCCAGCCGCGTTAGCCTAGCCGCCGCTGTCGGGGGCCCGGGAGCACGCCCGGCCCGGCTATCCGGAGCCCCCCCCGCCCCTGTCAGGGTGCACACGCCGGCCACCATGACCGCTACCCGGGGTTCGGGGGGGTCACACGGAGAAAGGCCCGATACGGTACCGGCGCAGCCATCGCCCCCTCCCCGATGCGCGGCGGCCCGCGGCTCCTTCCCGTCCCCCCGCCCCGAGTACGGAGCCAGAGCCGGGCGCATGAGTGCGTGCGGCGGCCGGCCGCGGGGAGCCAGTCCCGGCGTCTCCCTACCTGGGTGCGCGGCTCCGGCGAGGCCGACGTCCCCTCCTGCCGCCGATCGCTAATAAAAACACGCTAAAGCACAAATAAAGGGAGGCGCGCCGAGGCTCCGGCCGCCGGAGCGATGCCGCCGCGGGTGGGAGCGGGAGCCGAGGCGGCGAGACGGGCGCAGGATACGCCGGGCACGGAGAGTCCGCCGCACTCTTCCGGGGGGGAGGGCAGGGCAGGGCGCAGTGTCCACCGATCACGGAGAGTCCGCCGCGCCGCGCCGCGCAGCGCCCGGGGGAGGGCAGGGCGCAGCCTCCGCTGGGCTCCGCTGGGCACCGCTGGGCACGGAGAGTCCGCCGCACTGCTCCTACCGCGCCTCAGCCTGCCTCCCCAGCTCACGGGCGCTCATCGCACGGCAGCCTGGCAGCGTTTCCCTGCAAATTTCCGGGGAGAGAGCAGAAGGGAAAGAAAGAGGGCGCACGGGCATACGCACGCATAGCCGAGCACGGAGACGCAGGCGGACGGGGTGCGGGGCGGTATCAGATTATCAGGGTACGGGGGAAGAAGGCGGCGGGCAGGGCAGTGCAGGCGTCGGGGGCGCTCCGCGATGGGGATCCGCACGGGGGGGACGCCTGCTTGCACTGCTCATGTCGCTGATGTGACAGATGCCCGCATTTACATGGACTGCGTGTAAAGGTGCATTAGAGTGGCGGCCAAGGACGCGCTTCATTATGGGCTCAGCGCGCAGATGAGGACGCGTCTGCCCGTAAAGGGTGCATCTCTGCCGGCCGGGGCCAAATGGGAGCCCGATATTGAGTTTCCACGATATCTGAAACGTTTGCCCGCTTTCGGGCGTGATGCTCTAATGGCAAGTTAGCGGGCAGAAGGGGGCATCATGTGGTACAATGTCATTCGAGGGGGTGGGGGGGAACATACTTTTTCTATAATCACTTTCCCGTGTGACATTTTATAATTTACTGTGAAAATAGCTTGGGGGGTTAAACTATGTGAATTTCATGAGAGCCCTCCCTGGGGATTATTACAAGAGCAGGTCGGTGTTTGATAAAACAAGGGTGTGCAGGACACCCACAGTCGGTCGCTTCCAGTTAGGCGTGATTTGTGAATAGGTACAACACTTATTACACAAGGCAGGATCCTGCTCCCCCTGGACACGGGTAGTCGATAATCAAAATGCAGGTGCTATACCTGCCGGGACATAGCACACAGACCATATCTCCATGGATTAATTCAGTCTGTCTTTTGGGGTATTTCAGATATAAATTGCACGGGATAAATCTATTTACCTCTTCCAGAAATGGGCTAAATAATAGTCAAATAAAGCAGGTGTAGGTACATATATGTGCGCATTCCCAACCTGGAATGCTTTTCAGTTCTGGTACTTTGATGTGACCTATGTAATTAACACCTACTTAACAAGGATGAAGCACAAAGGACAGTCAGAGGGTAATTTACACATAATACAGCTCTCTTTCTCTCTCTCTCTTTCTCTCTCTCTCTCTCTCTCCATCTTTCTTTCAGATGTAAAAATATTGCATGCACAGGATTTGCACGCTGACATTATATAATGTTCAGATGAGCAGAAGATTAGTAGGACCTCTTGATTTTAGAGGAAGACCTCCAGTGAACTTGAACTCAGTCTCTGTCTCCTGGTATGTCTGATGTCACTGGAACACCGGTGCTGAACACGGTGGTGCCTAGAATTAAAAAGTAGCTGTGGCTGGGCTGGAAAGGTGTACTGGTGACAGGGAGGCTTCTCACTGTGCTGCCACAGCTCACCGATCTACTGATGGCCAGTCCCCACAGCTCATTTAAGCACAAAGCCAGGAATTGTATACACCAGGGATTGCTTTGGGATTGGTCCATATATCATGGATCCCAAACTATTTCTGAGGGTCGGACCTCCCCTGCCGGCAAAGCCAAAGTCTGACTTTGGAAGCTCTTACTTTCCTCAGTGACCATCCCAGAGCTGGGTTTCACACGTATGCCGTAAACACTGATATATCAGGAAAATAAATAAACAGATGGCTTCTGGGTTGGAGATGCACAAAGAGACGTCAAGCGGATGGCTTCACTTCAACCCCAGAAGTGGTGTTTACACTTTCAGGCCGTTCGTTAGACTCTCCATAGCATGATGTAACCAAGTGAAACCAGTAATGACTAAATAGAATTAGACGCGAGAGAGAGATTATTTTATTGAGGTAATGAGCCTCATTTAAAAAAAAAAATTATCTATTTCTAACGAGAAAGCTGAGTCAAATATTCACTCGTCTGACTGCAGGCATGAATGTAAAATTGGTTTTCTCTGGTATAATTTGTGGAATTTCTATAAAGTTTTCTTTGTTGTTTCATTAATTAAAACTACAGATATCCCCCGTTTACTGTTTTGTACAATAGTGTAAAGAGTTCATCATTTCATACAACGAATCCCATCTTTTCTATTAAATACTCATTGTTCCGCACTGCATGCAAAGCTGGTTTGGTATTGAACGATACCAGAACGGCTGTGTCTCCACCTTTGCCTGGCTGTCGAGTTGTTCATTACAGCCCAGTCGCCTCTGTTCGTACTTTGCTTTGGGGAGGACAATTGGACAAATACTGGACCTAGACACGCTTTCGTCGGCGCTCTGTCATCTTAAGATCTCAGGATCTTAATTTTGCCCCGACTTGGATCAATCTGACGAGAAAAAGGGGACAGAAGGTGCCAGAAAACCTGGTGGAGGAGAGGGGTCAACGGGAGAGGAGCACTGAAGACAAGTGAATAAAAGACACATAGTGGGAGAGACGGAAGGCGAGATGGAGGAAGCGGGGTTGTCATGGCAACTGGAAAAGGTTTGAAGGCCAAAACAAGAATGTAAATTGGTTTACCCTCGGAGAGAGTGTGACGGAATTTGATAACTACGCAGACAGAGAGGAAGGTGAAGGGTGTAAATGCATCCAGGGAGCGAGACTGTCAAAACCCCACCAAGCACCTCCAGACTTTTGGAGCAAATGACTAAATCTTAAGTGAACACATTTTTAAACATTGCAGAGCCAGATGATTTCTGCATGCACATCATGGATGGCGCTAAGAAAGTGGCTAATTGCCAGGCAGAAGCTGGGCTTTCCGCTCCTGTGCAGTTAAGAGGAGGGTTACCAGTTAGCGCAGATGGGCTGGCTAAAATTCACAGCTTCATACAGCAGGCTGCCCAGAGCTGCTACACGCTGCTCTTTAGACCATTTTTTATCATCATATTCACATGTCTGTCTGTGTCCATGGCAGCATCATGCCTTTCTGTTGGGATCATTCAGTCAGGTGATCCCAAGATGTTCCAATGTTCCAAGATGGCGTCATGAGCAGCACCCTCGGCTCTTCGCACTCTAGTATTTGCATTACTGCGCTGTCTGCCCTACTGCAGTCTGTACTACCGCGCTGTCTGCACTACCGCACTGTCTGCCCTACCGCAGTCTGCACTACCGCACTGTCTGCCCTACCGCAGTCTGCCCTACTGCACAGTCTGCCCTACCGCAATGTCTGCCCTACCGCAGTCTGCACTACCGCACTGTCTGCCCTACTGCAGTCTGCCCTACCGCGCTGTCTGCCCTACTGCAGTCTGCACTACCGCACTATCTACCCTACCACAGTCTGCCCTACCACACTGTCTGCCCTACTTCAATCTGCCCTACCGCACTGTCTGCCCTATTGCAGTCTGCCCTACCGCAATGTCTGCCCTACCGCAGTCTGCCCTACTGCAGTCTGCCCTACCGCAATGTCTGCCCTACCTCAGTCTGCACTATCGCACTGTCTGCCCTATTGCAGTCTGCCCTACCGCAATGTCTGCCCTACCGCAGTCTGCCCTACTGCACTGTCTGCCCTACTGCAGTCTGCCCTACCTCAGTCTGCACTATCGCACTGTCTGCCCTACTGCAATCTGCCCTACCACGCTGTCTGCCCTACTGCAATCTGCCCTACCGCACTGTCTGCCCTATTGCAGTCTGCCCTACCGCAATGTCTGCCATACTGCAGTCTGCCCTACCATACTGTCTGCCCTACCGCAGTCTGCACTACCGCACTATCTACCCTACCGCAGTCTGCCCTACCGCACTGTCTGCCCTATTGCAGTCTGCCCTACCACTGTCTGCCTTACCGCACTGTTTGCACTACCACACAGTTTTGTATATTGTGTGGTACTGTAAATTGTCTGTACCCTTATCTGTATAGTGTGTACTGTATATTGTCAATAGTATTCATATATATTTATATTTATACATTATCAATACCCTATATCGCCCTTCTTATTTCCCCCATCTTATTTTCTTTCTGTCTACATGGCTAGGAACCGAATTCCATGTGTTAGTTCAGCCTCTCAACACAGCCTCTTAGCACAGCCTTCCATCACAACCTCTTAGTACAGCCTCTCAATACAACTTCTTAGCACAGCTTTCTATCACAGTCTCTTAGTTCATTCTCTCAACACAGCCTACCAACACAGCATCTCAAAGCAACCCTGGAGCACAGCTTCCCATTAAAGCCTCGTAGTATAGCCTCCCAGCACAACCTCCTGTCACAGCGTTTCAGCACAGCCTCTTAGCATAGCTTTGCAGCACAGTCAGCTGATAAACACACAAGCAGACGCTTCCTTGCTTGCTCCACATGCCGCTCACGTCCCTGTCCCAGTAACTGCTTCCCTCTGCCCTCTGCTCATGCTCGTCCCCACAACCTGTGCTCAGAGATCCCCCAGTCCCTCTTCAGCAGTGGCTTTTGGTCTCTACCCCGGCCTGCCCCCCCATGCCTGGTTTCTTATGCTAATTAGCATGCGAACACGGCTATGTCTGACCACTGCATGTTGTCCTCTCGAACACACCCTGCTTTAGAAATAACTGCGCAAAAGAGGAAAGTTAAACGAGAAATAAAATGTGTGTCTTATTTAAGTAGGAAATGTCAAATATATTTGTTGTCACTGATTGTGTTGTTTTATTTTATTGTAATGTTTTATCTCTACTTACAAGCAAAATAAGAACAGCATCTGTGTTCCCTGCCCTGGGTTACAGGCTTGTTTGGAAATGTGCCTGGTTCTTGCATGGTAATTATGGGAGAGGAGGTATAGACACCCAGCCACCTGCTGATCTGCCCTCTTTATACCATATACATGCTGGCAGTTCCCTCTAGGTTGGGTTATTAAGCCGCCCGCCGCGCTCACTGCCCACCGCACTGAAAGCACACACATGAATCACGTCTCTCCATTGAAGCTTCAGGAACACAGACTTTTGCAGGTGAGAGGGTGATAAGGAACAAAACAAACACAGAGACCCCTTCCAGGATAGAGGGCTCGGGGCTAAATGAGAATAAGGGGCAGACGCCATAATGTCATCTGTTTCATTTTAAATTTAACAAACTCTTTCTCGCAGCTCCACCTTCCCAATTTCCTGGGCCATTCTTCCACATCCTGATATTCTGTTTAATATGTGTCCCACGCCCCCCCCCCCCCCAACCTCCTACTAACAAGTCCTTCACTAGACTGTCATACGGTAACACTGCGAGATGTCTGAATCCCATAATTAGATGCGACTCATAGACTGCTGCAGATGATGGGCCGGTTGCCTGGAAACTAATGGTTTCCATAGTGACGGCAATATTCAGCCATTGGTTGAGTAAGTGAGGAGTCTGTCCAATATGAGGCCACCAGCGGATGTTATGCAGGCTGGAAACAGACACACAAACACTCATATGAAGCTGCTACTCGCCGTGCTTTGGGCACGTATCTCCCACATACTACCACAGTCTGTCTGAAAGGAAAATACACATTTAGAGACATTCTGCAGTTGCCCAATAGTATTTACACAATAACTCAGAGTTAATAACACCAGATCCAGTCCAAGCAGAGGGCCCTTTTATCCAAATCCTCCAGGAGTGGATTTTACACCCTATCTCTTGGTCACCTTGTTCAATGAGCACAGTGACCTGGCATGATGTTTTGTCATTGAAGTCCTCTCAGAATCATGTGAAGGAGATGCCAGCTTTACAAATAAAGATCATGGGATGACTCTAGAATTGTAGAATCCCGGCAGTTATGCAATGTGAGTGTAGAATTAGCATGTAATTTTATTCCCTAGAACAGCAAAGACCTTCATGGACACAGGTCACTTAACAAGGAGCTTTGGAACAGGAGGGAATGGCCAGTGAGTGTGTCCTCTGCGCCATCTAAAAACATAGCAGAATAAATGCAGGCCAGTTTAACGGCCATCCCCGGAAGAACTAATCAATGCCATAATGCCAGTAAGACGTCTTTGTCTGCAGCCTGAAGTAACTGTGAAAAAAATGTAATAATTAAATTGAAATGGCCAAAGCAGTGACATCATCACATTTAAGATGGTCTCAGGAATGGATAGCGGCTCCTAGTGAACTTCAAGCAGGTTTGCTTCTGGCTCTCACCGGCTCTTCCACTATCTTGGAGGACCGCGTTTGTGTGCCTTGGACCTTTTTATCTGTGTTTACACAGTGCCACAAACTGGTGGATCTCTTTGCTGATCTTTGTTATCTTCCAGTTCACTCGGCAATCTTGGCACGGATTGCTTCCGCGACTGAATCGCTGGAGAACGAAAATAATCAGAGGCCTAAAGTAATCTCAGACAGCTGGGGCTTTCGGTTTTGTCTTCCTCGGAGGCACTGTCGCTGCGATTTTACTGCATTGCATCTCAAATACGTGCAAATTGAGCCATATCCACTCCCAAGCATATTTTTGCTGCTTGGAATGAGTGCATTATTGAATGTGAGCACTAGGGGGCAGGATTGTGCCACAGAGGGGTTTGCGTTCATTACCTACTCAGTGGTTTGATTTTGTTATGGATTTCTTTATAGTGATGGGTGTCTCAGCGGGCAGCACCTAGAGCTGGGGGTTAGAATCCTGTGACAGCGTGGTTGTGGAGGTTGCACGTCCCATTCCTTTCACAGTGCAAGAATGTGCAATAGGGGGGGCGGCCAGGCCGGGACGTACCTGGGCCTTGTATACTGTGCCACCTGGGAAAGGACCCCCCTGTAAGCTTGAGCATAAGCAGCTATAAGACCTCTGTCCATGAGCTGTAACGTGTTCTATCTTCATCTGACTGTGTTTCATATCCTGCGGAATGTCTGGACACGTTCAAACAATGTGACCTTATGTAGCTTGTCATAAAGTCCAGCGCTGGCCAATAACTCATGTAAGTTATGTTCATGTAAGTTATTATTTGAAACGATCATTATCAGTTATAAATTGTGTTTGGCAGGCCTGCAGGAGTAATGAGCTTTAGCGGCAGCGGCGGGGGAGTCCAGGCCTGGGCCGCGGAGACCGGGGGACGCCGGCTGGGAGTGCGGGGGGAGAGCTGAGGCCGGGCCTGCTCAGCCACCCGGCCAGCCACGTCTGTGTTCTCAGAAGCTCTCTGCTTCCTCCTCGTTCCTTTAGAACAGCGGATCTCAACCAGTTTATCCCCAGGACCAATTAAGGACTGATTGGGTCATTAAGTCACGACTCAAAGAGTTTGAACCAAATGTATTTCACCAAAAACAGTGTGTAATACTACACAGAGTAGTAGGTGTGGTAATACTACACAGAGTAGTAGGTGTGGTAATACTACACAGAGTAGTAGGCGTCCCATCGAGAGGTGACGGAGGACACCCCAGCCGCAT
>JAODKM010000035.1:5093238-5114392 GCA_026780845.1 Petrocephalus sullivani | reverse complement strand
AAGAAGCGAAGCCCCCCCCCCCCGGCCCCCCCCCCCCCCCCCCCCAGCCCTGAGCTCCCCTGCCAAAGGCAGCGTACTCCTCATGACCAGATGTTCACTGTCTGGGAAAAACAAATAGCAAAAAGGAGTTTTTAAGTACCTCTCCAGCCACAGCAGGAGCTCATCCAGCCACGACACTACGAAATATTACATAAATATTGTTTGTCTTATAACGTGTTAAAATAAACCTCTTCTGTGTGGAAACGCACACAAAGCCTCAGTGATAATAATCATTTTTGCGGCCTGGCTCTTGGTGTACTTCCTCGCCGGACACATCCTTACCACGCCCCTCACGCACACGCTCCTTGCCCATGTGACCTGCCGTGCCGCCCACCTCCATATCTCCCATGATTCCCGGCTGCGGGCAGCTTTCTTGACATACCATTGGCCGTGGGTTCATGGTCGTCGGGGCTCTTTCCCCATCCAATTAAGCGTGCTAACGAGCGCAGCCGGCCTGTGCAGCCCTGATTTACCGCCCGGCCGCTGTGCTCAGGGCACTCGCTGGCAGAAAATGGTGAGACATGCTGGCTCCAGGAAAACAGGCTCCCTGCTCCCTCACGCGGGAGCTGCTCCAGTCACTCGCTGCTCCTCTCCCATCCCTTTTTCTCCTGGGGGAGGGGGCGCAGAGTGCCAGGAACAAGCAGCAGTGATAAAAGGCGCCCTTGTAGGAGGCCGGCCTGGGGACAGGCTGCCTATTCAGGCTCGTCCAGCCATGCACAATGACTAAACCAACATTGCTGACATTTGGAGTCGCCCTGGGCCCCTCTGTTGGTGGGGGGGGGCTGGGGGCTGGCAAAGAAGCCGGTTGGAAGGAAGGAGGGGGGGTAGTGGAGGGACTGTCAGGAGCTCCAACATGTTGGGGGTCAGCACCGGCACAGAGCACTCTGGGTTTGCAGCACGGTGAGTCCCCTGTGGGGCGGGGGGGCACTCCAATGAGACAACAGACAACCCAAGCAGAAGGGCACCAGGCTCGCCCACTTCTGCCTTTGTTTAGGACTAATAATAGTAGTAATAATGTCCTTATTGTTACTTCTTATACATGCCTTGTTTTCTTACCCGACACGAGTCTGCCGTAATTCTGCTGCTGTCAGCAACGGTGTCCCTCAAGATCATGAGATGTTCCTCATCGCTTCTCAGAAGATCACCTCAGGGTGACAGTAGTCTGGAGTTTGGAATACACACTCACACACACTCACACACACACACACACACTCACTCTCATAGTCCACGAATCATCATAGCTTTTTGGGAAATTACCATTCATTTCTGTGGACAAAATTCTAATCCCAGCAATGATACCACTAAGCTCTACCCAGTCCTAACCTTAACCATAAGCAACCAGCCCACATACAAGGCCCTTGGCATTTTTAGTTTCTTGATTGCACTCACAGATTTTTATAAAATTGAGGTTATCCAAATGGGGACCTGAAAAGATGTCCCCAAAAGTAGAGAAATTTCAGGTTTTACCACACCTTGGGGACATTTCGGTCCTTAAATGTGATCTTTGCAAACCTACACACACACACACACACACACACAGCCCCGGGGTGCCCAGGGAGAGACAGGCATAAACAGAGGAAAATCACTGCCCCCCAGGGAAGGTGGACGTCAGCTGGGGGAGGGGGATGTGGCCACACGTCACGCGGTAAACACACTGGACCACCTAACCCGTGCCTTCTGTGGGCACACCCCCCAGCCTCCCCCCAAACGCCCTCGCTGATGGCAAACAAGGCCGCCGCTGTGAGGTGCAGGTGGGGACCATCCCCCCCAGGCCCCCCCAGGCCCCCCCAGGCTGACAAGCTAGCCACCGCTAGCCAGATCCGGCCGGACACCTGACCCACACCCGCCGTGGGCTGGTGTCGGGCTCCGCTCACGGCCAGGAGCTGCCATCTCCACATCCTGGTGCTAAATAATCCCAAGTCTGCACGTCCTATCTGATCGTCATCCCCCCAAACAGACGCAGCCACGTCCGGGAGCGTTTTACAGTGCGTACACAAAACAGCTGGAAGCCAAACCTCGCCGCGGAACTCACCGGAAAACGGGACACTGAAGAGGCCTAACTGGAGCACTAGAGCGCGCATTGGAGAGTCTGTTACCTTTGTTTTTATTAGCGTGCTGCGAGGCCCAAGCTTTTGTTTGACCCTCTCATACGGTGGGGCGTCTTTGGACCAGAGCCATCGACCCAAATGAGCCAGTATCTGGTGCTTCTCCCGAATCTTCTCCTTGCTCACAAACACACATTGCTACAACCTACCAGCAATCCTCATACTTATTCAAAAAATACATACTTAGGAAATTGATTAAATGGTTTGATAAATCTCAGTGTTGGCAATGAAAGAGCCTCGAGGCCTTCCCAGAATGCCCTGCCCCATGACAGCTGTGGGCGCCTCCTTAACTTTCGGATGTTCGCGCCAATTACGGCTCTATCTGGAGGCGAGGCCACGTGCGGGTTACCCTGGGAGACTATTTGGGTCAGACCTGTAGCGAATGTGGTATATATCATGTTTTTCTGGGCAGACATCCCACCATCTGAGCGCGGAGCGTTTACCATCCGGAGCAGCGCGACGGACCGTGACCAGCATCGATCACGGGGCCCTCTGGCATCATCAACCGCTTCCTCCTCACTTTGACGTCGGCAAGGAAACGACCGCGACTGCTGACCAGGGACTCTGGGAGAAGCCGTCCCTCGAGCAGAACAACACGATGGCAGGATCCCATGAAGCAAACGAGATAACCATCAGCAGCCTTCCAGCGAAGGCCGCCGAGAGTCCTCTGTGGCCCGAAACAAGCCTGTCACGCACATAGAGGAGTGCATGCAAAACGGGGCGATGGCAGTAATCTGCTGTCTCCTTGGTCTTTTATATGCTTCATTGAGGCACCTCACCCCACCTGAATCCCACTTTCATCAAGGTCCACAGACTGTACCATCACACTGAAAGGAGGGGGGGTAAGCTGGGGGTCGCGTGGAAACACTGTCAGCAGCAGTGCTGCTCACAAGAGAAGGATCACGATGCATCAGAACCATAAGCCCAATATATAAGGGGCAGAGCCAAGATTATGGGATGTCTTGCACAGGCCAACCCCATCAGACATTTGGGTAGGGGGGACCGTAAATAAATTCCATAAGTCTACATGAATCAGGAACATGAATCCAGGGAGCGTTTGAGGGTCCACAAAAATCCCACATGGAAGAGGCTTAGTGGACCAGGTGCTCCTCACTCAAAGGGGCCCCCTGGACCTCTACACTGTACTGAGACACAGAAATAGAGGCAGAAACGTCTGACATGAGGCTTCCTGGCCAGCTGTTCCACTCCTTCCCATTTCCATTCACCCACAGTGATGCCCCTACTGGTCATGGACATTAATCCACCAGGGGAAGCAGCATGAGGCCAGAAGATTCAGATCCATAAAGCTCAAAACCAAACTAAGACAAGCTGGAGAATGCAAGGCATTTATCCGGGGGAAGGGGGAGGGGGTCCTAGCCCAGGTCACATGGGTCAGATGCAGCTTGGGGTCATGGCCACACCTGGACTAGGTGGGTACCTCCTCATCAACCCCCCCCCCCCCCCTAATGAATGCTGTGTTAATAGGCAGCTCTGGAGAAACTGTTTAAGACCTCACCTGGAGGACAGAGCATTCCTCACCATGGCAGACACGTGACAATAGCTCACAAAGAGGATTCTGACATGCGGGGGGGAGGGGAGCATACAGCTGGGCTGACAAAGTGACGGGGGTGCTCTGTCCTTACATCCTCATATAAAAATCCATTTACAGCGCCTCCTGGTGGGGGTCCGTGCCAGTCCACACACCACTAGCTGAGTTTAGTGCCATCGTTTCACCAGTGCAGCAGCATAATAATTATGTCCAGTTAATGTTCGCTTCCCACCAGCAGCACTGGGAGAGCAGATTGCACCCCAGCGCAGGTTCAGATCTGCCCTCCCCGGGGTCGGAGGGTAAAACCCCCAACACCACCCAGAAGCCTGTTGAATAATAAGAGCCGTGAGGCGGCGATAGTCCCCTCTCCAGGGCCTGACCGTAACCCGGGCTCAGTCGCTCTCTGCCCCCCCCGCCCCCCGTCCTCCTCTTTAATTACACCACCCCCAACCCCATTTCATTAGCCCCGACAACGGCAGCAAGCTAATTACAGCGATGGCTTCAGGAGGTGTAGTGAGGGGGCGCTGTGAGGGGGCGGATTAGGACACTTCCAAGGGCCCCTCACTGATAGGGGCCCTAAAGAATTTGGAGCACAACTGAATTGGACTGAGTTGGGGGCCCAAAATCTCTAGGGGCACTCCTGAGGCGTGACATGGATACGCACACACATAAACACACTCGTTGTCTGATTATGTATGCGGGGGGCATTGCTGCCCCAAACCAGGGGCGTCCGGGGATCCTCATTACACCACAGACATGTAACACCCTGATCTTCCTCACAGAGACCCCAGTGGAAAGCTCGTCAGCGACCAGGGGGTCCAGCACTTTGGCAGGACTGGGCTGCAGGCCCAACCCCCTTATCTCTGTCCGGATCCAGGCGACCCATTCGGGAAGGACTCAGGATTCCGGACCACCCACCCGGAGCCTACCCCCCATCTTCCTCTTCCCTCTCTCGCCTTTCCTTGGGGAAGCTGCCAGTGAGAGGCAGGAGGATCCCGCCATTCCGGCCTTTCTTCTTCCAGTGTGGGTACCAACGCGGGGTCATCTGTGTTTGTGCCAGAAGGGGGACCCTGTGAATCTACCCAAACCTAGTGCCTGTAGTTTGTGCCCCCACTCAAATAGTGTCCATAGCCTGTAACTCCACAGAAATACAGTGTCCATAGACTGTAACTCCACAAAAATAGAGTGTCCAAGCCCTGTAACTCCATCCACACACAGAGTTGATAGCCTGTAACTGCACCCACTTATAGTGTCCATTGCCTGTCCATAACCTATAAAGTGGTGTCAGCATCCTATAGCAAAGTTTTTCTCTTGCAGCCCCACCCAAAAGCAGTGTCCTGAGGCAGGCGACTGCCTGACCCCCACAGAGGTCCAGATGAATTCCTGGGCCGGAAGGCAGGATGTTCTGGGATCAGAAGCGCGACGCCGCAGGCTGTCCTGTGTCTGAAGGCCACATCTGGCCAACATGAAAGAAGATGGAGAAACACAGGGTGAGGATCACAGCACCCCCCCATATGTGCTAGACTCTGGGCCAGTGCCTGATTCCACTCCTCAAGCTCCATCACTGCCACCCCCACCCCCCTCACCTCTGGCCACAGCTGTTCCTGATTTTTTACAACAGGCATAAACCCCCACACACAGCTCCCCACAGTACCCCTGCTCACACCCCCACCGAGTCAGAGATGGAGTCTTCCCTCCAGTCCCCCACTCCTGACAGCGCAGGGCCAGGTTGGGGGCCCCAAAAAAGGGGGGGTTCCATGTAAGGAGAGCAGAGTTTCTTGGGGCGGTAAGTTTCCCTGGCCGGCCCGAGGCCACTTGGCTCTGTTTATTTAATAATCAGTCAGCTGTGGGGAGAAGTGAAGCCACAGCTTGTAAAACTAAGTCAGCGTAACCGAGCGGCGTGTGCTCCCCCCCAACACACACGCGCACACACACGCACACACACACATATGCCTGCAGAAATACACCTGGTAGTTCCGAATGCTGCAGTACGCACACAGTGCTGGCTGTGCACACGCATCGTATCTATGGAAGGGTGCCACCTCACATGCTTAGCCACACCCGATCGATTCTCCTCCCCAAACACGCCTCCTGATCTCCATCCATACAGCAGGCTCCATCGCAGACAGGAGAGAGGTGTAGGTCACAGGTGAAAGGTCACGAGCACTCTCCCCGATGCCGCCAGTCAGGCCCCTTCTATGGTACCGTGGGCCTTTTGTGGGATGGGCGTCGGGGCAGACTTCCTGAGCACACACCCGTGTCACGTGACATGGTCACTTCCTGCACCAGGCTGACGGCTGATTGCATCGTCTTCCTCCATGGCTGTTTATTGTCTGATGGTTGGGTGATGATTTAACAGCCTACGCGTGAGAGATCTGGCCAGCCCCTTCGGCGCGAAGTGACTCAGTTTGACGGCAGGGGGGTGACGACGGAATGCGGAGTGTGTGAAGGGAGGGGGGAGTGAGCTCACACGGGAACTGGAGAGCGGTCAGAGGTGGTCAAGCATGGTCTCCCCTCTGCCCACCCTCCACAGTGCAGGAGCCAGCATCCATCACGGGCTCACCTGTGGACTAGGCTGTTTGTGTACCCCCCCCCAAAAAAAGGGTAAGCAAGAGGGGCAAATGAAACGGGAGATGGTGCTATTTGTTTGGTCAGAAGATAGAATTAACAAACCCTCAGGTTGATGATGTGGATACAGAGGGTTAAGTGACTAAACACATGACCCTTTGAGCGTTAATCAAGGTGCAATAAAACAGGAGACCTTTGCCACTGAATGGAGCTGTCTTCATCACACTGAAGCTCACAGCAAAGCAGGCATAGCACTGCCCTCTGGAGGTTCAGTGTGTTCCTGCTGGTTACATGGGTTTGTCTCACGCCTCAGTGATCCATATAACACTGTCCCAGAAGCCACTGCTCTCAGCTTAACAAGCGCCTGTCTAGGGTTTCCAATAACTGCCCAGTCAGATGCACAGCCTTAACTTGGGCAATTGTCAGACACCTTTAGCTAGCCCACAGTTCCCTGTCTCCCCATTTCTACTTCATACTGATAAGAATGTAACTGCACCCCCACATTCCATTCACAGACACCCCACCCCCCCCAGCTGACGTCAAGTGACAGGTGCAGCTCCCAAAGATGGGCTTTAATTAGAGGGCCTGCAATCTCGTGTCTGACACATACACATCCCTGCCAGAGTAGGAGCCCTTTTTCCACATGAAAGGTACACTCTCCGCCTGATGTCTTTGGGGGTCCGCGTCCTCGTTCAGGGTTTATGGAGGATGACGGGGGGCGGGCAGCCAGTGCAGACGCAAACGCAGGTGCAGACGAGCTTTCCGATTATTAGGCTCTGGGCACAGGATGCGTAGTGAGGTGCTAAGCTTACATAACAGGATATCAAAATAAGCTAAGGGGGGGTCTGGGACGCCTGGGGTCAGCACGCGGTATTTTAGCTCCAAGATCTTCAAGGGTTCTGCAGATTTCAGTGATTGCAGATACTTCTCACTCTGTGACCCCTCCCCAGTCCGGGCGAGGGGGGCTTGGACACAGAATCGGAGCAGTGCTCTGGCGGTGCAGACCAGAGGCCGTGGAGGTGTCCGCTTCACTCACTCATGTGGGAAAACTGACATGTCCAGGGGAGCACACTCAGCGGTGTTGGAAAGGCAATGCGGAGAACCCCCCCTCCCCCCCCCCACACCACTGAGAGTGAGACATCCAAGGTGTGGGAATCGGGCAGGAGATCCCACCTCAGAGTGAGACGTGCGTTAGCGGGTGTGGGAATCCGGCAGGAGATCCCACCTCAGAGTGAGACGTGCGTTAGCGGGTGTGGGAATCGGGCAGGAGATCCCACCTCAGAGTGAGACGTGCGTTAGCGGGTGTGAGGATCTGTCAGGCAGCTCCGAGTTACATAGGGAATAGTGATACATTCACAGAGTACATCTCTTTCTATTACCCGACACGGGGGATTTTTTCTGTCACATTTAGTGTAAATGCACCCCCTGGAGGCTAAAAGTCTACATTGCAAATCACAACTTTTCACTGCAAAATGTCATCATTCCTTTAAGTTTTTTTTTTTTTTTTTAAAAGGTATACTAAGAAAAATTGAAAAAAATATTTATTAAACTTGATTACATAGTTGAAACACTTTGTACAAAATAAATAAGACTTCCCTCTCCAGGAGGCTAAACGACAATGTGACAACGTGCAAGGAGGTCAAGGGTCACGTTCGCCACAGAGGGCAGCACAGGCAGGAGGTGGAGGAGGGCGGAGACGCCGACAGGCCGGGGGACAGTGGCGGCCGGCTGAGGCCTAGGAAGCAGGCCGCCCCATTCAGCACCACGCCGTCCCGCAGGCCCTCCAGGTGAGTCCGGAGGCAAAACACAAGGTGCTCCAGGGACACGAAGTTGCTCCGGAGCTCTGCAAGCTGCGAGTGGGAAAGGATCGGCCGATTTCTGCACACCGTGGCCGTGAACCATGGCCATGTTCTGGCAGGGTGCACTCTGGGTAATGGGCTGCCTACCTGCATTTCGTTGGACTGGAGCAGCTTGTCTGTCCACAGAGGCACGAGCCCGGTTCCGGCCGGGTCCTGTAGCCTCCGCTGGCTGTGACCCAGCTCCTGCGGGGTTGTGGGGGGAACAGTGGTGAGGGTGACAGTGCCTAGAGATGGATGGCCCATTCGGCCCCAGGCCTCACCTGCAGTAGATGGCAGCTGGACTGGGCGCATGCCTCACAGGCCTGCAAACTGTCCTCCTGTCTGACCAGCTCCGCTGACAGACTCTGCCAGGGAAATGCAGGCATGTGTGACACGGCACTCCCACCCCTCAATCGCAGATGGGACAGTGCAGCTCACCTCCACCTCTCTCAGCGCCCCCTCCGGATTCACCCGCTCCTGCCTTGTTGTCGGCAGAGTGACGCAGTCGTGTAACTCCTCCAGCCGGTCCCAGCTGCACCCCAGCCCTCTCTGGGCTTCCTCTGCGGCATTCTGGTACATGGTTTGGGCCTGGAGCAGATCCCGCAGCGCCCGGGACCTGGGGGTGGGAAGCAATATGTCTGTCAGCATCAAGGAGGCGGGGCTGGCAGGCCACACGCGGGAGGCGGGGCTTGAAGGCCACACGCGGGATTCACCTGCTCTCCAGGTAGCTGCCGATTCTCTGCAGTCTCTCAGCTGGTGCCTCAACCTCCTGGCTTATCCTGCTCATCCTGCTCCCCTGCGGCTGGGCAGGGAGCACAGCCGCCCCCTGCTGGAGGGCCTGAACTGCCCTCTGTGGGGACAGACATTGAACTGAGGACTTCACTCAACTGCAGCAAAAAAAAAAAAACAGGCATTTGACCCATTTTCCTTAAGCAAGGGTCGGTCACGATCACAGAGCCCATGTGACAAATCACAGCGCTAATACTCATTATTTCAATATTATCATTTCTGTCAGCCTGTCATGGCCATTATAGGTCATTATGATGCTGATTATCATCATTAGTGACTAGTTTTAAATGTACATTATGTCCAGCGGCCCGCAGCAGGCCTATCGCCATGGTGACCTGACCTCCATCCTATTGGCGTGCTGTGACACGACTGCCAGACTGGCGTCCCGCAGCGACTCGGAGCGCAGGAACACGAGGAGGCAGTCAAGCAGGGCATGAGCCTCGCGGATCCCGAGGCCGCGGCTGGACTCTGGGACTGCACTGGGTGGGGGGAGGGGGTGCCAAAATGATAGACATGGGAGGGGGCTCACCCACTTCATTTCTAACCATCTTCACACATTTACATATCTGTATATAGAAATTGTTGGATGGGGGCATTGTGCAGTTCCATTTTTTACTTTTGCGTATCTGTGAACCATGCAGTCTGTAGCCACAAACAATTTCCTGCTGGATAATGGAGTATTCAGATTCTGGTTGTTACAGTACTCCCTCAAGTGGTCATTTGGAGCCACACACTCACCTAGCTGTTGATCATATGCACCACATTCATTCCACTGAACCCATGTCAGCCGCCCCACACAACACGCTGACATCACCCCTCTAGCGCTCATGCTTATACTGACTGAGTGCTATTTTAGCTGTTCTGAGTAACGCGCCGTCGCATTATTAATTCTACATTAAATTCTAATTAGAAGGCGAACAAAGAGGCCTCCATGAGTCAGCTGGTGTCTCAGAATGTGATCAAATATAGTTCATGGGAGGAGGGGAGGCAGTTTTTTAAATGAACAATTGAAAAAAGCATAACAGGGCCGAGCACCTCAACATCAGCGCGGCTGAATGTGAGCCCCGGCCTGGGTGTCGGTACCCAGGGATCAGCGCGGCTGAATGTGGGCCCCGGCCTGGGTGTCGGTACCCAGGGATCAGCGCTGCTGGATGTGGGCCCCGGCCTGGGTGTCGGTACCCAGGGATCAGCGCGGCGTTTGCCACCAGCTTACCACGCCTGTGGATACATCTCGTTCCTCTCCATGGCCTCCTCCGTCTGCGGGTGGAGCATCCCCTGCTGGGTAGGAGACGAGAGGAGCAGAGGGAATGCATAAGAGAGGAGACATGCTTACACAAGTAGTGTACTGTCTAAACACCAAAGCCATGCCAGTGAAATGCAGAGGGTGCAACAGAAGACCCTCTCACCAGCCTTGATTTCATGCCCCTGACGGCCTTCCCGGTGGACTTACCGGCTGCTTGTGGGTACGAAGCAGGGTCCTGATGCTGAAGATGCACAGCCCCAAGCTGGTCCACAGCCCTGTAGCCAGCAGGAGCCTCTGACATACCTGGGAGAGGCTGAGGGAGGGGAACAAGGGCGCCTCCCTGTGGCAGACTGCCCACATCACACCTACCAGGAGAACAGTGCTCCATCGCTGACGCAGCTCCTGCGTGGAACTGACACGAGAGGGAAGGCATGGTATGTGTGTGTGTGTGTCCGTCTCCCTCTCACACACAGTTTATTCTTAACTTTGTGGGGAATGTCTAGTCATTATTATGGATATAATCCTAAATTCAAAATACAAGAATTTTGGCTATTTGTGTTTTGATTGTATTCACAGATTTTCAGACAGTTAGGTTCATATTGTGGGCACCTGAAAAATGTCCCCACAAGCTAAAAAGTAACAGGTTTTACCACATCATGGAGACATTTTTGCCACACAATATGGTGACTACTAATGTATACACAGACACACAGCCCAGGGCAGCTTGGTGAAACATGCCCAAAGGCAGAGATGGCAAGCAGGGCTCTCCCGTGTCAAAACAGGCATGGCAGACCTGCCTTAAGAGAGAAACCGCGACAGCACCGGCCCGAAAGGGGAAGCCTACTCACTCCGACTTCACGAGGACCAGCCCCCCTCGCACAATACTCTGAATAGTGCGAGCAGACTTGTGGAACAAGTCACACGCATCTGTGAATAACCCAAGATTGTACGCCATAGGCCCACAGGTCCCTCATCCGAGCTTGATAACCCACAGCCGCTGGCTAAGTAAGCCCTGCCACGGCCACTAGTGAGAGCCGATTCGCTACACCTGCAAACAAACAGCTGAATCTGATTGGGCTGATTAGGAGGCCCCAGGGCCCACCTCCTGTCTGTCAATGCCTGGCACACTCACGTCAGCCCATGTGGAGTCACGGTCATCTTGCGTCGCCGCTCTGTGTACCAGGTGTTAGCCCCTGCACAGACCCGGACCCGCTGATGGCTGGGCGCCGGGCCGATGCCGGTCTCTCCCCGCAGAAACGCCAGGCCTCTGGATGCCGTGTGGCCGGTTCTCTGCCCGTAGCTTCAGTGCGCCCTCCGTGCCATACCACCGGCTAATTAGCGTCTGAGGAATGCAGAGCTGGTTGTTTGCTCGGTGCCAGACCACGCCCATCACTCAAGGCGCGTGCTGGAATGTCACCCGTGCCGCCCCGTGCCGACGCCCTTGAAACCCCGGCGTGATGGCTGAGCCGGGAGCGTGTCCCGCGGAATACTGCGTGGTAATGGTGCCCCCTCCCCAACTGGTAGCGAGCTGCTTGCCCCCCGCCCTAGCCCAGAGCTTCAACCGGATAAAGGGTGCAAGCCGAACCATGTGACAGCGACGGCAACACCAGCCCGGAGACCTTCAAGGCGGCCTCGACCTCAAACGACAAAGCCAGACCGGCACTTCATCATATCTGCATTTAAGTTCAGAGCTTTTATCGTATCTGCAGACCGTGAAGAGTAAACATTGCAGTTTGCCTTTACTGATAACAGGAGAGGAAACAGGCTGGATATAAAACAATTTCTTTAATTTTACAACACTAATGACAACAGGACAGCTTTACATGAAACAATGGGAATCTCTGTACAGCAAAGGAAACTAAACTGTTCTTAATAATACTTCTTTTTTATACATTGTACAAGTTTAATCGGGAGAGTATGCTCTGAAAATTGGAAAAATAAATACAGGAAAGGACTTGTGTGTCCAGGATGGTGGAAGCCACGGCGGATAGCACATTACACACCGAGAAGGGGGACGGTTCCTTGGGATTACAAGCTGGGAGTCTGTAGTTATAACCATGGCGACAGAACCGCAAACAGGACTTTAGAGTCTCCTTAGACTGCAAAAGGGTTCTCACAGTGCACCTTAAAAGGCAGAGTCACATGGTCAACCCCAATCCCTCCGCTGACCATGTTTTCACAGACGGTCTGATTCTGATCAGTTACGGTCTATTTTTGGCTTTCAGTAGAAGTGTTCGGCCACATAATGAAATGAGACATTGTGGGTAATGGGGGGGGAGGGGAGGTCAGAAATCACTAGTTCTTCCTTCCTGATTCAAGCTTATTTCCAGTTAATACTTCTTAGGAGTCTCAGGGGGTGGGGCCCAATAGCATCAGGTCTGACATTTATAACAGTTTTTTTCCCATCTTCTGCCCCCAGACACTGAGGAGGAGAGGCAGGTTCTCTAAATGCAGCGAAAACATGATCAAAAGTAAAATGGAATGAGGAATGTGACATTAACACAAAGGGGCTCGCCGGCTGTTCGGGAAAAACCGGCCTTTCCAGGGCTGCCGCCATCGGCACGCTCCACACCGCCGCCTAACCATTCCGGGAAAGGTCACATGATCCTCTGCCCCGATCTTCTTTGCCTTAAGGTGCGTCCAGTGCTCACATGGGGCCGAAATACCACCAGTGAGACTGCAGGTGCAAATGAGCCTTCGGACACACTGGGAACACTTTCGGCTGGCGTGGCATCCATTTTTAAAACAAAAATGACCATCTCCACCCTGGCAAGGAGCTAGGGGGGTGGGGGGGGCAATGGGGAGGAGTCGCTATGGCCTATGCTCTTCAAAGGCCCCTACACAAACGGGCCAGTAGCTGCAGACGTCTCTGAACCAGAAAATAAAACCTGCAAGGTATCCTCTCAGCTTCCCAAGCAAATTTGGCATCTGGCGGCCGGCGTCCGGGGGGGCAGCCCCCCCCATCTCGCCAGCTGGGGGTGGCGTGTGGCCGACGCGTCGTCACGGCTTGGCGATGTGGACCTCGCTAGCGCCCCCTCCGTTGGTGGTGGTGGTGATGATGTACTGTGTGGTGCCTGGCTGCTGCTCCAGCTGCTCGCTCTGTACCGGGCTGACACTGGCGCCTACAGCGGCCTGCTTGGAGTCCAGCTCCGTCTGCCCCTCCGAGATGACGTAGTGTGTCTGTGGGGGAGGGGCACGGGTCAGTGCCAGTCAGCACAGCATTAAACCCCCTTCACCAAAACCACTGTATACGGCTGGAAATTCACTGGGGCTGACGGGGCCCTCAGACAGCTCACCGTTTTCACCTGGCCCGTGTTCACGGCAGTGACTGGAGTGCCTGCCTCCGCGATCACATACTGAGCATGGGGGAGGGCCATCATCTGGATCTCCGAAGCTGGGGGGGCAGGCAAGCGGGGTTATTAGACTGGCTCCAAGCACAGCACTCTCGGGCACTCATCGAAAGGATCACACTCACAGTAACCCCTGTAGTTCCAGTTTCCCGGTAAGTAGGCATGCTGCACCGCCCCCTGCTGTTGGGAGGACGACGTCTGCAAGGCGTGGCTCTGGGCGAGGGTCACGGGGGTCAGCTGGGTGGGGCTCAGCTCCTGTGCCGCCTGCTGGGATGAGGGACTCAGCGGCTGGCCGGCCACCTGCGAGGACGAGACGCAGAGTCTCACCGCGAAAGTGCACCCCCCCCCGTGCTCACGAGCTGCCGGGACGCGGCTGGAGGGACGGCGACTCACCTGGGCCGCCGGCTCAGCCACCTGCACATGCTGCACCTGGATGGAGTGCTGGGTGTAGCTGTGGGGGTCGTGCAGCTGGCTAACGTCCACAGTGGAATGCTGGGAATGGGGAGACGTGGCCTGGAGATACAAAAGGGAGCCGATCAGTGTAAGCCGGAGCAGGACCGGAACAGCAGGGAGCCAATTGGCGTGCTCCAAGTGGAACAGGAAAAGCAGGCAGCCAATAAACATATGCCGGGGGTGAGCCAATCAGCCTGTGCTGGGGCGGGACAAAGAGACTGACGGGAATGCGGTCCTACCGGGGCCACCTGGACAACCTGCAGCTGGATGTGCTGCGGCTGGCCCAGTCCGCCCCCCGCCTGTGATACTGGGATGTACTGGATGCGTTGATAATCCCCCTGGGCAGTGCGGTAGTCCGTGGTCAGCGTCTGGGACAGCTCCGTCATGGCCTGGGTCAGGAGGTCGGTGGTCTGGGGGCAGAGGGGGTCGTCAGAGGGGCACGTGCGGTGGCGAGCGAGCGATGGGGCCTGGCTTACCACCACGGCCTCGGCACTGTCAGCGATGACGGCGGGCGTGCTGCTGATGACGGTGGTGGCCAGCGGCGCCTGCACCGTATTGGCGAGTTGGGCAAATTCCGGATGCTTCTTCCGGATGTGCTGCACCATCTTGGTCTGTGGGAACGTGGGACAGCGGGGGTCAGGCGGGGGTCAGATGAGACACTGCAGGCTGCGGGGGACTCATGGGGGTGGGGGGGCTACCTTGCTGCTGTACTGCTTGGCGCAGTGAGGGCAGCAGACAGGCGCGGTGGCGATGGTGCCCGTCAGCTGGGTGTGGGTGCTAATCATGGGGTCGGGCTCCCCGGGGCCGGCTGGCCGCAGCTTGCGGATGCTGGGGGGGAGCTCGGCCCCTGGGTGGTTCTTCAAAATGTGCGCCTTCCTCTTACTGGCACTCTTATACACCTGTTGGGGGAACAAAGGAGGAAGCGGTGAGCACGTCCACAGGGTGCAAGGGGGTGTCCACAAATTTTACAGGCACCGCCTTCTAGGTCCTAAGACAGGGGTAGGGAACCTGATCCATGGAGAGCCGGTGTGGGTGCGGGATTTTGGGATGACCTCTCAAATCAGCCAATAATAAAGCACTGGTTGTCAGCTCCTGTCCTGGGGACCCAGTCTTATTAGTTGATTCAAAAGTCATCCCAAAAGCCCGCACCCACATGGCTCTCCATGGATCAGGGTCCCTACCCCTGTCCTAAGAGGTCACTGGCCACAAATTGGCATGAGCTTCATCTAGTGGGCGGGGCTTTGTCTGTGGGCAGGGCTTTGTCTGTGGGCGGGGCAGCGGGGACCTTGTCACAGTACTGGCAGAAGTAATCCCGGTTGGGTTTGATGATGGGAAGTGTGAGCTCGGGCACGTCGTCGATCCGCATCTCCGGGTGCCGCTTGGACAGGTGGTTGACCTGCGAGGACACAGGAGGCCCGAGATGAGAGGCAGCACTGAGATGACCCCCGCCCTCCCCAGCGCGGCAGCAGCGGTGCCCCGTTGGCCCCTTACCAGCATGCCGCGGCGCCGGAATCCCATCATGCACAGCCTGCACTTGAACATGAAGCTCTCGAAGTCGGTGGTGGGCACCTTCTGCTTCAGCGCCTTGGAGCGGTGGATGCGGTCCGCCTTCTTGGCCTCGCGCTCCGGGTTGTGCATGCGCTGCATGTGTTCCCGCAGCTTGTCCTTCCTCTGGCGGGAGACGGGCCGTCGTTACGGGCTGGCAAACCGGACCCCGAGAGACGCGCGCTACCACAGCCCAGGCTCCGGCCCCACCTTAAACTGCTTGCCGCAGGTGGAGCACAGGAAGTCCTTCCGGTCCGAGTGACGGAGCATGTGGAGCCGAAGCTTGTCGGGCCGACAGAAGGCCTTGTCGCACTCCGTACACTGGAAGACCTTCTCGGAGTGGAAGCTGCGCACATGCTTTTTTACCTGTAGGGGGCGACAGAGTCAAAACATTTTTGAAAAACCTGGATCAGCCCCACACGCACACAGCACCACGATACCAGCGGGTCGGACCTGGATGAAGTCCGTGAAGCTCTTCTTGCAGGACGGGCAGGAGAAGCAGCCATCCACCAGGTGAATCCCCACGTGCTCCTTGAGCAGGTCCAGCCGGTCAAAGGAGTCTGTGCAGAACAAGCAGGAGTATGTCCTCTGCTCGGCGTGCAGGTGCAGGTGCTCCTCCAGGGCGGCGCTGCTGAGGAAGCCCTTGTTGCACGTGTGGCAGGTGAGTGGGCAGCTGCCGTCGCGGCCATGATAACGGAGGTGCTGGTCTAGCTTCTCCTTGTCCCGGAAGGCTTTGCCGCACTGGGAGCACCTGAAGGGCCGGAAGCTCTTCCGGATGAAGAGGTGCTGGAGGGCAGCATTCTGTCGGAACAGGGGCGGACCGCATTAACACGGCACCCAGGGGGGGGGGGGCAGACTCACCCCGCCCAAGAAAGACAAAAACATTAAACTAAGTGTCTAAAATGAAGCAAAGAATTGTTGTGGGGGTTAAGTCTCCAGTCTCCTTTCAATGTAAGCGAAGGTGTCACAGATCCTAATGTACATTGAGGGGGGGGGGGGTCGCCCCCCCCTACAGGTCACCTACCTGTAAATCCATCTTTGCATGGAGGCGCAGCAGGAGAGAGAGACACACACTGCAGTCACCGTAACACAGTACAGAGCGGCAGGTCAGACCGGCCTGTGGCGGGGGGGGCCTGTGCCTTACCCGGATCCTCTTGGCCCGCCGCATGTCCTGTGGCGTCAGGTGAGGGTCCATCTGGCCTCCGAGGGACGAGTCCTCCTTGGTGGGCTCGGAGGTGGTGTCGGTGCAGGAGGGTGGGGGGGCCACGTCCGTAGCAGGCTCCGCACCAGGGGGCATTTCCGACAGGGTCGCCTGGGTGTCCATCTGGCCCACAACGGCACCCTGTGCCCCCAGCTCCACCCCCTTGAGCCCATTCAGGGCCCCCTCCACCGCATCCACAAAAGTCCCCTTCCCTGCAAAGGCCAGCATCTCCTGCAGGACACACGGCCAGTGACAGGCTGCTGCTTTAAAGGGCACGCTCTCTCACACTCACACACACACACACACACACACTCCGCCATCACAGTGCGGAGGGTGAGAAGCGGAGGGTACCTTGGTCTTGTCCTCACTGCTCTCTGCGGGGGTGTCAAGCCGGATGAACTTGGGAGGCCTCCCCGGTCGACGGCCCGTCCCGAAACGCCTCCTTCCGCGGCCACGACTCCGGCCCCGTGCCCTGATGGGGGTAGGCGGCATGAAAAGGTCAGAGCTGCCGAATTTGGCCCCGAGGGCTTCTCACTCAGCAGAGAACAAGAGCAAGCAGTTCATTGCACTTACAGATGACGGCAAAGCTTTGGAATCCATGAACCCCCTTGTTTGCGGATTTTACGGCCGTTTGTGAAGATTAATAGATTATTATGGCTAAGCATGCAGTACTGTCACGTACTTCAGGAGGCGCGAGTGTGCTTGGGGGGGGGAGGGGTCTTACCGGCTGACAAAGTCCAGCTTGTCGTCGTGCATGTTCAGGTGCTGCTGGAGCTGCTCCGAGCTCATGAAACGGCGGTTACACTCGTAACACGGCCAGTTCTTCTCCTGCTCCCGCAGCACTGAGGGACACAGAGATGGGGGGGGGGGGTCACACAGGGGCACTCGCTAATGTGAGCTCAGCCATTTCCCCCCATGCCTGCTGTAAGTACCTTTCCTCTCTTCATCTGTAACGTTGTAGATCTTCTGGTTGACAAACTCAGCATACGATGCTGCATACCACACCTGCACCACAGAGCGAACAACAAGCTGGTAGGTTAGTTACCATAAGAAGTAACCTACTACCAATGCTGAGCAGTGGCACTCATGCGGAAACAGGTGGGAGCCTGCAGGGCACACCTTGAGCTCCTGTTTGGGCTGGATGTTCTTGATGGTGGTGTAGAAGATATCCGGCCCGTACTGGTAGGCCACCAGGTTCTGCTCCAGGTGGTTCTGGGCGGGCCGGACGAACATCAGCCAGTTGCAGCGCTCCTCGTCGGAGAGATCCAGCCACAGGTCCTCTCTCTTGTCTCCGTCTTTGGTCAGGTCCAGCATGCACACCTGCAGGGGGGGGCGATCGAGCGCGGAGCAGCTTGACGGGACTGCTGCAGCAGCCAGAGAGGGACAGATCAGGTCCAGAAAGGAAAAACCCAGGCCAAGATTATGTTCCAACCAACCAGCTGAGTATATAGAGTTAGTCACAGAGTACGCAACTGGTTGGTTGAAACAAAATCTTGGTCTGGATTTTTACTTCCTGGACTGGTCCCTCAATACAAAGCCATGAGCCACAGAGGTGCGACTTGCCTTGAGGTGGATGTACCCATCCTGCAGCTCGCTCTGCCGGACCAGGGGACCCTCCACGGGGCCAAACTGTGTGCGCTTGGGGATGCGACGCTTGGAGTAAACTCCGCCCTGGAAGCGATCCACGTAGAGGACCAGCGGTAGGCTGGCCCGGGCCTTGGACAGCACAGGCCGGTTGGCGATGGGGTGCAGCGGGCCGTGTTTCAGGCACACCGAGGAGTTGGCATTATTACATTCCTCACACCCTGTGGGGGGGGGTGCATTTCTCAGCATGCGTTTCAGCTTCCACCCATCACATTCCACAGGCCATAGGGGCGTGTTGTGGTCATGTGGTCACTGGTCACTGGTACAGAGTTCAATGTACCCCAAGTTCAACAAGGGAGGGGCTTGTTCTTTAACCAATCAACATCTTCGTTGTATGACATCACTGCATAAATTAAAACCAGCGTTTTCTTTTAAGCTGCAAGGTACACAGGTTCCTAAAGTACCTATTTTACTGTGTATGCCTTTTGTTAATCCTCAAAAAACATAGGAATATGCGGTATAGAACAACATAAAGGTATGTCCTTATTCCATGATGATGATAGTAATAATAATAAAAATTAGACAAAAAAAAAAAACAAGAACAATAATAACAAGGCTAGAACCAATCACAAGCAGAGAGGCTGAGCCACACACAGCTGCTGACTGGACGACTTCAGTTTTAAAATGAGGGGAAAATAAATGCACCAATGTGGTGATGTCATACGACGACTGTGATTGGTTAAAGAAGTGAAATACAAGCCCCTCCCTTGCTGAGCCAAGGACACACAGAACTCGGCAAAATCAGGATTTCCTGGTATCGGCGGCAGTGAAAAACGTACAGAGAGCCTGCGGGTTAAACGGCTGGAGGGGGGTCGGCTCCCAGTCATCCAAGTCCGAGTCGTCCCCTTCGTCGTCATCCTCCTCGTCTTCGGAATCCACTGTCGAGTCTGTAGCCCCGAGCGGGCTGGTAGAGGGATCCCCCACACTCGCCAGTGTGGGAAGCGACGCACTGGAAACAGACAGCGCCCCCTGTTGAAAGACAGCAAATGAAGCAACTCACTTACATCCAAAAAAAAAAACATTCTGCAATAAACGTTTTTGCGATAAACATTTTTTGCATGACATGTGAAGACACCCCCACACCCCACTCTAATTTCATTAGCAACACATCTCGCACCAAACAAGCATGGTCTAATTTGTGGCGACAAACGGGCATGACGCAGTAATAACCAAGGCGCAGTACCAGACACTTGCTGTCGGGGGCGCTGTTCTTACCTGAGACACAGGCTCCAGAATGGCAGAGGGCGCCTCAGCGACGTTACTGAGCACGTGCAGGTTGGCGGCATTCATGTTTTGCCCGCTGGGCAGCAGCACGGTCACCTGAGCAGGAGACAATGGCTTTGTTAGAGTGTTTTCCTGGAACACCAATTCGCTGGCCCATCCCTGGGTGGCGCTGCTCACCTGTTGGGTGGTTCCATCCTGCTGTATGTATGCCACCTGGGGCTGGTCAGCAAACACAGCCTGTAAGAGAAGGCGTGACAGTCAGCCGCACCGGCAGAGGCGAAACGGGCACATCCCGCCTGGCCGGCAGAACTCGCCTGTGCACCGTCAGCCGGGTGGATGTACACCAGCGTGTGCTCCGACGGCTCCACCGCGGCGTAGGAGCTGCCGTCGGCCGCGTAGACCACCTGCTGCTGCCCGCGCTCTGGCTGCTCGCTGCTGTACACGATCTGGGCCACGGCGCCGGCCTCAAAGTGCACCTGGAACATGGATCAGCCCAGCACAAAGCCAGTCAACGGCCGCGACCCAGAGCGACGGCACGGCCGGCACCCCAGGACTTCAAGGGAGAGTCGGCTCAGCCAGGAACCAGCCCTGCGACATCCCACCGCACCATGACTTCAGTGTAGTCCAGATTTTCACCACAATCCCAAGTCAAAGTGGGCATCCGACTCTCTGCCCCCTCCGAGACGATCAGTCAGAAAGGGCACAAACCTGTGTGGCACTGCCAGGCTCGCCGCTGGCACCCTGGTTCCACGCAGGGGATGCCTCTTGCTTGGCCTCCATAAGAGCCGCCCCGCCGCGCCCCTGGAAAAGGGTCACTACAGCCTCCTGGGCCGCTCACGCCGCTCCGGCAGCAGGCAGGAATCCGGGTGCTGGCCAAACGGGGAGGGGGACGCCGGGTCAGAAGGCTGGCAGCCCACCTACCCCAGCGGGACCCGCTGCGCTCACCCATGCATCAGCACCAGCAGGACCATGACAGCTGTGGCTTTAATAAAAAGCACAAGCAGCCCCCCCTAACATAGCAGGCACAGGCTGTGGGAGATCAGGGGGGCTCCCAGGAACATAAGCATCACATGTTCCTGGGGTACGATCCTCTCCTAGTGACTGTCTAACACACATCTGGTATCATTACACCTGTCACTATGGCGCCGGCTCCCTCCCTGGTGACATTCGCTCGGAAGCCCCCTGGACGGGCGGCTGGGGGCGCGTTCCTTTCCCCCATTTATACACCATTACCGGCTGACAGGTAACCGCGGCGTGCGCGGCCCGGCCGGGAGGCAGGAGGCAGGCAGCCGGCTCGCCCGGAGCGGTCAGTCTATCCGCGGCGCGGGGGTCCGAGCGTCGCGGGGCCGGGGAGGCGGCCGGCGAGCGGCCGGGGGAGAGGCGCTCCGACGCCGCCGGCCGCCGGGACACTCCGCGCAGGAGGCGGCCGCCGTGCGGGGCCCGGCTTCCGGGCGCGAAGCGCGGCGACGGCGCTTTTATCGGCCGGCGGCCCCCCCTGCTCTGACCCCTCAGGTTCTGCGTTCCGACCGGACCGTACCACAAGGCGCGGAGCGGCGGGGCGCCGGGAGCCGGGCGCCGCACACAGCCCCGCGGCCGGGCGCCGAGC
>JAODKM010000035.1:5079881-5093048 GCA_026780845.1 Petrocephalus sullivani | reverse complement strand
AAAAATCCCAGAAAGTTCTTCCTGTTGTACCCTGGAGAAGGTTCTCAACACTGAAGCACTTTATATCCAGCTATCTACCATAGTTGCGCCCAGCCCCGGTTCTGCCGCAGAACGAGGAAGGAGGCCCCTCCATTTTGGGTGGGACTAAAACAACAACGACGGCGGCGGGCGGACGGCGCCGCGGAAAGGCGCGCATGTCCCCGCGGGAGAGGCGCGGGCCGCCCGCCGCCGGCAGGCCGCTACTTACAATAAGGAGCCTCGGCGGCGAAACTCCGGCTTCGGCGCGACGGCGCCGCCGATTTTGGCCGATTTTAATGAAAACGCGCAAGTGGAGCTCACCTCAGAATGGTAGCTGCAGAGATGGCCGCATTGCATATATTAGCATAATCTGCCTGGCAACAGGGGCCAGGCTGCGCGCCGATTGGCCACGGGCGGCCGGGGATAAGGAGCAGCCTGACGGCCCGGTGCGGAAGCGGAGAGCGGACCGGCTCGCGTGCTGGGGTTCCGCCGGCCCGGTTTGTGTTTTAGTGACAGTATGTCATTTTGGGCACGAGTTTAGTTCGTCGTTTTAGAAAATATGCCGCTAGCTCGCTTTCCGCGAACCGACCAATCACGGCGTCCCGTCGTTTCATATTTTAGCCAATAGGAAAAATTATTTCAGTCGACCAATAGAATTCTTTTTTAAATACCTCATTGAGTACGGCGCCCATACAATGTTTATTCTGTTACTAATGGCACTTGCTTTTGTACTTGGGTTTTATGATCATTTTTGCTGACTTTTATTAAAATCAACTCTGTTTGGGTCTACTTATGAATTTCAGTCTACTTTCTAACAGGTTACCGTCTCGAGTGAAATGGCACTGTTCTATACAGTTTCAACCATTTAGATTTTGTGGGGTGTACTAGGTTTGAGGGAGCGAGTAACAGATTATGTTCAGGTTGGGTGAGGTTGACAGTTTTAGCTTTTAAAGGGCACTTCTTCCTTGAATTGAAACTTGATTAGCCATTTGCATGCGTGCTTAAATACTAGTATGCTGGAATCCTTGCATGGTCAAGATTTTGAAACAATAAGACTATGACACATAGGAAGTTGTATTCAGTTTGAAATGAATTAAATAGGTACAGTTCAGGGAGGACGTGATTTAAGAGTCTGAGTCAAGTCTGACTGTGACATGAGGTCAGTGGGGGTGAGTCCTCTCCATCTTGAATGTCCTTAGCAACCTAGCAGATTGCTGCTGGAAAGAAGCTGTTGTGAAAACACGCCTTATGCATATGGAAAGCCGTTTTAGCTTTAATTCGTTTTTATGGGATACCAGGATTTCAGGAATCAAATTTTAACTAGGTAAATATCCAATTTCTGATATCGGGAATTGAATTGTAACTAGATATAATTAAATTGTAACCATAGCTAGTTACAATTGAATTCAGAAAAATTTAATTCCTGATATCAACAATTGGCATTTCAACTAGTTAAAACTGAATTCCTGATATCAAGCATTAGCATTCTAACTACTTGGAACTGAATTTGTGATATCAGAAATACACATTATAACTAGTAACAACTGAATTTCTGATATCAAGAATTTGCATTCTAACTAGTTGGGATTGAATTTGTGATATCCTCTAAAAAACACTAAAACGGCTTGCCATATATGCATGATACTGTTCATATTTTAGACATCTTAAAGTTGTTATTTGGTGTCAAACACTATTAACCTGTGCATAAACAGGGGTGATTTATACATCTGGTGTTTCAGCATATGAAAGCAGACACCTGGACTAAAGAGAGATCTTATCTACTCATTTGCTACAGATTGTGTGTATGTTTGACACATACTTATCTGAGCAATCTGGATTTTTCACGGTGATGTGTCACCTTTCACCCGAGAGCACAATCTACACAGGAGAAGAATAAATGTTCAGTGTTCAGACAGCCCATCAGCTCTAGAGCGTAGAAGTATAACTGTTACGGCGATGGGGGGTATCAGTCCTAAGGATGAGGGCATAACTGAAGATCAGTATTCTCATGTTTGCACTGGGCTTGTTGCTTCACCCTGTTCAATCTGGTGTCTGCTGGAAACCCTGTACCAACATCACGGTGTATCGGAAAGCTTGAGGAATGTTCCAGAAGGTTTGCTGTTTGATGGAGAGCTTTCTGCAACCCACGCCGTCATTGTCGTACTCTCACAGTGCTAGGGCTTGCCGTACGGCCGTCGTTTAAGCATCGTGTCGAAAGTCACACGCCCCCTTGTCCATGACAGCGCATACATCATGGAGTTTTTAAGAAAGCACTTTCTGACCATAATTCCCAGGCTGTCGGCTGCTTGGCCTCTTCATTTCTCAGCCCAACACGGTTGCAGCTTTATCAGCAGAAACCGTGGGAATGAATTAGCTATACGAGCATTAAATGTCTCCCCCACCCCCCAAAAAACAGTGAGCTGAAACACGAATACATGCATTCACAATACGTTTCTCTAAATTTTACTACCAAATATGTTCACGGTTAAATAACCAAAGTAATAGCAAATGGTAAGACTTTTGTTATACAGCAGCTCTTTCTTACGTCTTTCTAATGCTCACGCCAAATAAGATGACTGAGATAATGAGGACGGTTCTGTTCATGCTGTGTCTATTCTCATCCCAAAGCCTGTAGGCGTCTATGAGACAGTAATGACGCTGTAGCAACTGCCTCCGACGTCTGAAATCTGGCCGTCATTCTGAAGCAAATGTCTCTTCACAGATCTTTTACAGCCTCCAGCCACAGCACTGCAAGCCAGCAGATCAAACAAGAACAATGTGCCGGTCTTATGCTTAGAATCTAAAGTATTCACCTGGGAAAACTGTGAAATGATTAAGGACTGTGCCTGACAGTCTTGCACAGTGTGGCGGGTGTCCAGGGTCCTCATCTTTTGGATGGTGCACTTTGATTACCTCGGCTGTTTCTCTGCTTGGCCTCAGGCTCCGTTACCCAAGTGGTTGGGTTCCACCTCAGACAGACCCCTGGCATTGTAGCTCTGTAATATTTTCAAACCTGTCTTGGTACTGCCGCCCATGACTTTGGGGAATATGAATGTATCTCTAAAGCATATCGGTTTAGAACATGACAAGGCATTACTGGATTTTTATAGATTTGAATGTACTCAGATTAATTTATTTTGCTGAATCAGAGCACAACTCACAAACATTAGTCCTATATACAGTCATAATTTCTGAAATTAATTAAATATGAAATGGGGAGTCATCTGGGTTTAGGTAAAATGAATGCTATATACCCAAGCACCTTAGGCACCAATGAGAATATCTAAAAAGAGAGGTCTCATAAATGTCTCGTAAACAAATATTGTCCTCGTATTATCGCAAGTAAGCCGATTATATTGAGATCTTAAATATTACATGCATAGGTTGTGGGAGGGCAGCGGGACCATATAAGGCTTGGCGGTGTGAGTAGGTACATGCATGCAGATCACTCAGAAGAGACTCAGTGAGGAGTTAAAACCCCGATCACGACGAGGACCCCCCCCCCGCCGACACACAAGCCAGAGACCCGCAGGAGCGCAGGAATGGGCGTGATCTCCGGATGCCTGCATCACGGCGCCGCTTCCGCCGAGCCTTTTACTGGGCAGCTGGAGGCGCAGTCGGGCGGTGGCAGCGCACTCGGAGGAGGCGGCTCCGCCTTTAAAGCCCTGGTAATCCAGCGCAGCCCCGCTGGATGATTTACTTTTAGAGACAGGCTGGGGATCGGCGTGGAGATGGCTTCGCTCCCAGTGCTGTGCGTCCTCGCCCTCTGCGTCGCGACCCAGGCTTTGGCCGCCTATATCGAGGTAAGTACGGATTCCCGTCTCTAGCAAGTTATTTACTGGTAGGTTAAACCCGAGGCAGACTGTTAAAAATAATTAAATGACATAACTAAGTCCATTCGTGTCATTTGAGATCATAAACTAGATGAAACTGAGCCTGGATCTGCGCTGTTACTGTTGCGCTCTTGCCCCTGCGCTTTCCCCGGGCGCACGGACAGCCCGGTGCCCGCGATCGCTGCCCCCTTTTGCCAGCCTCTCTGCGGCCCTGGGTGCCGCACGGAGCCGGCGCCGCGCTGCGGGGACGCGCTGCGGGGGGGAAACGACAACCTGGCTGTCTGTGGCGATGATCGCCGGCTATCGCCGTCACGTTTATCATTTATCCAAAATAAACGCGTGTTTTGTGCTTTGATGTGTTGGTGTTAATATTTTGCTGCTTTATACTGAGGTTTATGTGGTATGTTTGTAGAATTGAGGTTGTCCTGGAGGGGAGGGAGGGGGAATTAAAATATCAATAGCCCAAGCCCTTTAATACGCAATAAGTCGTATGAGGAGCTTCCAAAAATAAAAAACCCGGGTGTAGGGGGTGTCTATTGCTGTTCCCCTCCAGTTTATCTAGTGGACAGGGAAGGTCTGTGTCCGTTCAGTCTTTCCACATTCTCGGTACCTTCGCCCTTGGCCATCTCTGCTCAGGCTTCACTTCTCATCTGTGAAATGCTTATAACACTCCTTACTGAATTTAGGAGCCCAAACCTGGGTTCATAAGTCTGGGAAAACTTGTGTTCAGTCCTGCTACACCATATCAGAAATATATACACAAACATGTAACATTTGGGCCAAAGTCCAGAGCTGTTGCTAAGCACATGTATAGTTTCTTAATTAAACAGAGACTTGAATGCCCGACACATTGCAGATGGATGATTCTGCAATGACGGCGCCCTCCGTGGTATCATTAACCGTAACTGTCTCCACCTTTAGAATTGATGACCTCCCACCGATAATGGCCTTGGCTGAGGTTTTCGTGGCACAAACATGCTGCGTCTAGACCGAACGCTGCAGGAACTTCAAAGGCATCTCCTCGGTCTATACCTTGTATTCAGTGCGATCTCTTCTCTGTCCGTATGGCCCTAATAGTTCTGCAAAGATGGAGGTTTTATCTTCAGAACTTGGTCATGTAGCCTCTGTCAGTGGCTGTGTGTGGGCACTTCTGCATTGGCTTGGCACCAGCCAGTCATGTTGGCAGGCGTACCTGACAGCTTCCTCCGGCCGGTGACTTTCCTCGCTGTCACGACGCTCTTGGGATGTGGGCGCTGGTCTCCTCCTCCAATAATTATGCTCTCCCACCGGTTCAGGCTCCCACTGAGTCCGCGTGACTTTGTCGCACGGCGTTCGGCCCCCCCGTGTGTGCGCGGGCGGCGTCCAGTGGCAGAGATCGCCCCCTCGACGTCCCCTTTGAAGACTTATCAGCCGTGAAATATTGCTGTGTGGTGTGAAAGGTGCAGCGGATCCTCTGCTTTTGTCCAGCTCGTCACAGGCAACAAAGAGCGTGTGATCATGTGTATTTAATTCAGAGAGAAATAATTTATCAAAGCACTTCAATGGAAGTACTGTTTGGATCATTTCCGCCCAGATAAAGTATTTATGCCCATATTTTTCTTTGAGGGGTCTTTTGTCTTGTTACTTATGCATGCATGGCTGCCACTGAAATGTGGATGTTCAGGCCTGGGTTGTACAAAGACCAGGATCGACTTTAATTGCAGGAAAAATGCTCTAATTTTGTTATTCACGGTGTCTGCCCAAATCAGCCTTTCATCCCGAAATGCGGCTGCTGGTTCCTGTTCCACAGCCCTGCCGTGTGGACTTGTTAACGGATTCTGCGCGTGAAATCGCGAGGCTTACGCGGACCTGCCGAGATGGCCACGGCTTCTGTGTGGCAGAGCCGGGGGGCTTGATGGGTAGTGCAGCCCGGAGTTAGTGGCTCAGTAAGCCAAGTAGGAAGGATTTCGACAAATAGAAACCCAAAACCAATCTAGCAACCAGATCAGTCTGCCCCCCTCCTTCCTGTTTTGATTGTCATCTTTATCCTTGATGTCCTGGCAGAACATTCTGGAGCCGGTGTTGCAGGGAATGTCTACTTGCAATGTTGGGTTGTGAGATGGAGTTACTTCTGCATGGTGTGTTTTCTGTGTGTCGGTGCAGTGATGTGAAGCCTGTTCTTAATGTGTTAAAATGCCTAATTACTCATTTCCTGCCTCGTTAATTGTGTAAGCCCTAGGCTGATCACATCTGCCCCTCCCATTTATGTCTCGATGCCGCTCTCCTTTTGCCTTTGAAGTAAAGGTGTTCGGATGTCTGTATTAAAGGGTCTTGCGCCTGGCCTTGTGCCCTTAATGGTCCTGGTTTTGACTGGGCAGTGGCTTGTCACAGTATCAGCCAGCACTGAGGAGATGTATGTGGGCTGGGTGTTTTAGGGCAGACAATAGTTTTAATTTGCGCTTGTGACCTGCTCTTTGCACTAAATGCTTCAGTGACACCGGAACTGGGTGGGATAATCATCGTCCCCCGCCCACAGTTTAACTGAAGTGAGTTGGGTCTGGCGTGATGGTCTTCCTGTGTCTGTCTCCGCAGAGTAATTAAAACATGCTGATTGTGGAGGTCTTCCTTCAGTTTGTTTACAGCAGAGCTAAACTCGTAGTGACCTTGATGGGGGGGGGGGGGGGATAAATGATTCCTAGTACAGCCCTGTTCTGCTGGGGTGGGGACAAAATGTGCAATGTGGTGACCCAGAGTGAAAGTGACCGAGTCGTTCTGGAGTCTGTGAGGAATGGGCGTGGTCACAGGTGAGGACGGCCAGCTGCAGGTTCCATGTCAGGCCTCCCCGGGGTGCTGGTGACCTTGCTTACTGATAATTAACTTTGTGGATTTTCTGCTGTTGGAATTCAGTGTGAAAGCAGGAAGTCAGCTGAAGTGTTTGGTATTAACTGGACTGGTGGTAAACCATTGATGAAGTGATCTTTTGCTGCGTTCTATTTGGACCCGGAAGTTAGAATTTCCTAGTTCCTAGTTGGAAATGTCAACCGGAATGCCATCTGAAGTTGGGGTTCCAACTCGGAAAGTTACAGGAACCTCTGCAGCCCGACCTCAGATTCCAAGGTGGCGGCACCCTTTATCAATCTGTGAAAGCTGTAGTTTTATACTGTTTATTAGCACTTGTGTCTTATCTGTGTCTCATTAAATTGGTCGTACCCAAAGTATTGTCCAACCGCCAGCTGTGGACATGTTTCTGTGGGGTTTGTTACTTGCAAAAATGCCACGTAATGTGCTGCTATCAGCTAGTAGTGCTAACAGTGCCTGACCGTGAACTTGGCTAGATCTGGTATTGCGCAATGACTTTCCCACTCGGGTGTGACTTCATTCCCAGCTCCAACCTCTGAGGTAACCGGAACTCCGCATGTGTCAGTCCCCAGTGTAGCTGGGGGCTGGGTGCTGGGTGCAGGGTTTGGGCCAGCCTGTTGGGGGAAGGAGGCCGAGCCTGCCCACTCCTTTGTTTGATATGTGATGCTTTTCCTACGTCAAATCAGCATCTAGCTCTGGATCACGGCTCACCTCAAGCTCAACACCAAAATGCCTGCTCTCTGTCTCCTGCATCTCAAATGAAGAAAAGGAGAAGGTTTTGTGGGATATGGTTTTGACTTGTGTGTGGGGTTCAGAGATTTAGCAGAGATTTTGATTGACCCTGGAGGAACCCCCCCCAGAATTTTTTTTAGGGTTCTGCACTGCTTTTGGTTTAGGAGGTCTATGTTGCCTGCAGCTATGGTTAGCACTGGGATCATTGCCTCTGGAATGTTAATGGTTTAAATGCATGTTCTTGTCTTAAGTTGCACTTTCCAAACTGCAGCGTCTGCACACCCACGGCCTTGTGTATAATTACACACATCGTAGGCCCATCGTTCAGGTGGGCGCCCGGTCCAGCATCCTGCTCTGTGGTCTGATGCCCTCTAAATCCTCTAAAGCTTTTCCTACTAGTATCTAAAATAAAAGTATGGAGAAGCTGCAGAACCTGTGAAGTGCAGGCAGCATAAGTGCTGGGTCTGTGTCCATCACGCCTTGTAATGGTCTTGGTTTTGACCTTGGAATGTAGCAAACCCCCCCCCCCCCTACCAAAAGTAGAGATTAACTAGGCATAAACAGTCACGCCAGTGTCCCAGAACTCATTAACGAACATAGAACATTAAACAGAGGCTTTTATTAACCTAAGGAAATGGGGACAAAGCGCGTTTTTTAATGCTGTGTACATTTCTGTGCCCTACTTTTGGGAAGATGGCAGCGGTGCGTTTCCTTTGTGTCCATAAGGGCACGGAGAGGACAGGTGCAGCATGACGCCGGGGGCCCCTTGATCCCATGGCTCCTTGCCGCCCGCTCCTGACTGCCCTGCAGATGTTTGACATGGCCAGCTAGCAGGTTTTTCTTTAACCTCAGTCTAAATAATTCAGTTGGGCTGGCTCTGCTGGTTCAATACCAACCAGTGTACCCTTGAAGTGTAACTCGACAGTGCTTTAGGGAATCAGTCGGGAAAGCGGATGATGGGTCGTTAGCTATGAAAGTTGCAGAGGGAGAGAATTTCCCTCTTTAAACAAAACTGGCAATATTAGATATTAGAATGAAACCTCATAAGTCACGGTTCGGTAGTGTGGGGGGATAGATGTGGGTCATTTAAATTGCTCTTTATTCTTCAAACTTGTGTGGGAATGCAATGGACACTGGTGCGTTATGTCCGGTTGGGGTCCATGTACTGGGTATGTGGTTGAGCTTAAGGACATTTGAGAACGGGACGAAGGAACCATGCGTCTTTATGGTAGAAGATCAGATTGTGTTGGCTTCTGCTGCAGTACCGTTTATGTGAGGGTGACTGCACTGTTTGCTGGTCGATCAGATGTGGAAACAAAGCAGCCCCCATTTCCTGGGGCAGGACTCCATGTCGGTGCTGAGTTTCGATTTCAGTTGTGGGAATAATGGCCATATTGACTGTCCTTGATGCCACGGTTTCTCACGGCTCCGAGCAGATTGAAATGTTTGCTGTCTCGGTTTCCCTCTCTCTCCGCTCTCTCTGGTGTGGTGGTTCCCATAGCAGCTTGTAGCCTCAGGCAAGATGTGGCCTGGACTTTGCATGAATTCAAGGGGCAGCAGGGAACATTGGTCAGGTGACCTTGGGAATGGTACGGTCCAGAATTCCTCAGGTCACATGTTGCTGTCAAGCCTGAAATGTCCCCTTGACACCTAAGTGTGACCCCACCCTTCCTGTGATATAACTCAGCCCCTGGTGTGTAACCTGCCGGTCCCTTTGTCAGACTAGGTTCCTGGGGGTGGGGCAGCTGGAACAAAAGGGTGGGGGGGCGCGCCCGAGGGCTTGTACGAAAAGGGGCAAAAAAACCCGGCGGGGGGGGGGGGGCGGCCGGGGGGCGGGGAGAGGGGGGGGGGGGGGGGGGGGAAAACAGGGGGGGGGGGGGGGGGGGGATCAGCAGGTGATGGGGAGGGATCGGTGTGGAGTGTGGAAGGCTGTGGCGATTTGTAGCTCCTCTTAAAGGTGACATCTGTGTCCCCAGCAACTATTTTTATAGAAAACATCTGCTGCAGTGACGTCATACGTATAATCCTCTCAGAGCCGAGTGACCGCTAAGCGACGGCGGAGAGACGGGACATCGGGTGTCCGGGTTGGGTAACGCAGGCTGCCGGTGCCTGATGGCACGCTGAGGTCTCCCTGGACCCTCCTCCGTCTCTCGTGCTCTCAGAGCTCGCCCCCGCCTGCCGCCCTCCTCGCCCTCGGCCGAGCCGTCGTCATGTGCCGGTAAATCAGGGTCACTGTGGTACTGTGGCCTGATGGGAGCCCTGGCACTGATTGCTGTAATCCCAGACAGACAGTGAGCCAGGTGGCTAAAATGCACCGTCATGGTCTAGCAGACCCAGGGTTTAGCTTGGAGGACTGGGGGGTGTCCAGTGGAAGGGAGCAGTGAATGGTTCAGGGTATGAATGGGCTGGTGGAAACGCATTTGGAGATGTCCCATAGTATGTGGGGTGTGAGTAGTGTGCGGGAACAGGAATGTGCTTTACGCCCTCCCCGTCTGATGGCGGGCCCTGCCTGTCGTACATCTGGCCCGTGTAGGATGGCAGTGGCGGTTACCATGGAGACGTCAGCAGGTGAGCAGGCTGCCGTTTGCATCCGGCGTGGCCCTGGCCGTTTGGGGGTCTACGATTCCCCCTCTCCTGGCATTTGGCGGCTCACTGGAGAGCTTGCGGCCTGAGGATGAGGCTGAGTGTGTTAGACGAGGCTGCACAGACTCTCCATCGTCACTGCGGCAGGAAACGGCGCCTGTCGGTATGCTGATGAGAGCAGCGCACAGCAGAATCTGCATGCAAATGAAGTTTCTTTCTGTCCTGCTGACAGCCTCTGCAGGCTGTGCATGATGAAAGCAAGGTCCAAAGGAGACGTGCCTGTTCTGCCCAGGATGTGATTTGGACTGGTAACCCTCCGGATTACAGGCACAGAGGCCTAACCTGTTAAACCATACAGCATCCAGTTCATTCAATTGTCCCCGTCCATATATATAGTCGTCCTTCATTTATCGCATTTAATCCGCTCCAAACCCTACCGTGGAAAGTGAATTTCCGCAAAGTCGGAAATTCGTAGTTGGAACATAGAAAACCTGTGTACGACCTTCTAAATACAGGTTTTAACATTTTTTGAGTCCTCTAGACATGAAACAACACCCTTTACTCATTACACTTGTATTACCCAATATATTAGACAAAATAAGAGAAAATAAGACGTTACAAATATCATATTATTATTATTGTACATTTAATTACACACACGCAGTTCTTACACAGAACCACTAACCTATGACAATAAGAAGAAGCAGAAGGCTTAGAAGAAGCAGCACGTTTAGGAGCCATCGTGGGGCTTAGATAAAAGTTCTCAGAAATCGCAAACACAAAAACCTGTATGAGAGAAACGAACTTGCGTGAGGCTGAGCCAGTCAGTGGCCAGGATAAGAAGCGGATATAACTGAGCCCACGCTGTATCATTTTCATGGTCTCGATCAATTTTTTAATGAATATACAGTACTGTAGATACTTTAATGAGCATAGTACTGTATTTGAAAAAACCGCAATGGAGTGAAGCCGCGAAAGTCGAAGCGCGACGTGGCGAGTGAGGACTGTATATCTCTCTCTCGGGAGACCATGTCTCAGACTGTTCTCCCTAAAGCATCTCAGTGGAGGGTTAGGGTGGGGCTGGGTCTCAGCCAGTATATACTTGTGTATACATCATGGTGAGATTTTCTCAGGGGTGTAGGCGTGGTGTAAGTTACACTGACTGCTTAGGAATAGATCTGTTCAGTCCCGGGTGTCTGTTCTCCAAGGCCAGCTCAGGTTGTGGCATCACAGCTGCAGATGCATTACTCTGGTTTTACTTCTTGCTTATCTACTCGAGTTTCTCTTTATTCCCAAATGTTAGGATCTTTGGTGGATGCTATTCTGCTGGATAGTTCCCTCAGTCACTTTCATTGGAGGATATTTGGGTTTCGATCTGCTGAAATCTGGGTAGGTTGACAGATAAAACTGCAATGCCGGCTTAGTTGATCTGCAGAACTTCAGAACTATCATAAATATGCTTGTTAAATGTGCTCATCTGCAGTGTTTCACATATTTTGTCCTCTGCGATTGACCACGTGGTGTTACTGACTTGGAAGGGGGCTGGCATTTGGGAGGAAGGGCTTCTGATGAAATAAGACCTCAGTCTAACAGGTTCCTGACTGACTCAGGACCAGTGAACTTTGGCATGGAGGTGGGGTAACCTGCATGGATGAAAATAACAGCAGGAATTCAGCAACACCTTTATGGACTTGCAGCCTGCCATCGCCATCCTCATGAACGGGGTGTGTGTCTTTCATTTGTCCCAAACGGTCTTCTTCTCCTTCGTCCCACAGGCTCTGGCCACCAATGCCGGCACAGGATTCGCCGTGGCGGAACCCCAAGTAGCAATGTTCTGCGGGAAACTCAACATGCACATCAACATCCAGACGGGCCGCTGGGAAGCAGACCCCTCTAGGACCCAGGGGTGTGTTGGGAGCAAGGAGGCTGTGCTGCAGTACTGCCAGGAGGTGAGTCCGCCTGACACCTGCCCGCTGCTTTGACATCCTCCCCGTCACTCGCTGTTTTCGGTTCCTCCATCCTGGGGAATGTTGTTATGATTAGACCTGGGGGTGGGGGGGGGGCAGGTGTTCTCGCAGCTAGAGTTCTGGCTGCACCATAAACCCGGCAAAGAAACCAAAAGGTGTCCGACTGCTTTGGGAAGTGTAGTTTCCCCGTCCTATTCTGTGGTTCCCTTGACAACCGTTTCGGGCACATTGTGGATTTTCTGAGCATCCATCACACACAGAACATTCTGTCCATTCACCCGAGAATGAATTATCTGCCTCATTACACCCTTCCTATAAATTTTCAAGCAGCCCTCCTTCGATAATTTAATCTTTTTTTCCAGTTTTGGTACCTGCTGATGACGGAAATATATGTCTTACGGCTGAGCTAAGATAATTCTGCTGGGTTGTTTGGTCAGGACACCCACCCTACCTGGTATGACCTTTCATCCCCCCCACACATACAGGTGTACCCCGATTTGCAGATCACAAACGTGGTGGAAGCGAACCAGCCTGTCAAGATCGAGAACTGGTGCAAGGTGGGGAGGAGGCAGTGCAAAGGCCACGCCCACTCCGTGGTGCCGTTCAAATGCTTGGGTAGGTGTGCGAGGTCGTCTGGAAGGGCAACAGTAACGTCTCAGCCAATCAAGGGGGTTGGGTTAGGGTTAGGGTTAGGCAGGCCGGTGGGGTAGGGTTAGGGTTAGGGTTAGGCAGGCCGGTGGGGTAGGCCTGCAGATCCGTAAGTAAATCTCCTATGGTCCGTCGTTTTATACGATTTTTTTTTTGCTGCTCTGTGTGAGAACCGTTCTGAGAAATTGCCCAGTTACTGAGGCCCAGGGACAGATTCACCTCAGTGTTATCCTCTTCTATTCACAGTTCCTATTACTCAAAATCCATTCATCCATTATTGCTGGGGGGGGGGGGCTGAAAAGCACAATAACACAATGGAGATCTGAAAAAGCCCTCTCCGTGTCGCTGTGACATTTCTCACGTGCTCCATTTGCAGCACTAGTTTTAATTTAGTCTCTAAGTCCGTGGGGAGCTCAGGCAGGGATAACATGCTTGAACTAGTCTTTGTGTTCTACTCTTTTTTTTTTTTTTTTTTTTTTTTTTCATTTCCCACTTTTACGACATTGTTTTGTTCAAATTGTTGTTTGGGGGGGGGGGGTGGGTGGGAG
>JAODKM010000035.1:5048258-5059438 GCA_026780845.1 Petrocephalus sullivani | reverse complement strand
GACCAGACATGCATTTACAAGGTGAACCCGGAGTGTGATGGCACGCCGGACTGTCAGGACGGCTCGGATGAGGCCAACTGTGGTAAGAGAGACTCCGAATTCCAGAATGCACTTCCCTTACTAGAAGGTTAAGGCCCGTCTTGTGTACTTTGCATAAATCCAGTGTTTCTCAAACCAGTCCTTGGGGACCCCCAGGCAGTCCACGATTTCTCTCTTTCCCAGTTCCCTGAGGGTCCCCGAGGACTGGTTTGAGAGACACTGGTATTAGGCTGATTACCTTTAATTGTCTATATTGACGCTGGCAAAGCCCCTCACGGGAACTGGACGTATGTTTTGCTTGGCTTGCTTTCGCTGATGCTGGTGTACTTGGCTCGCGACACCGGCACTTGCACGACTTGCATCTGTGGTTGCCGCACATATTGCAGTAACTGGGCACGTAGAGTTTGCTTCCCACTTGGTCATGGCGGCACCCACAACGGTACCAGGCCCGGACCACATCTGGCATGTTTTTTCTGTTCTCCAGATTGTGGCAGACAGCTCTTCAGAATGTCCCGCATCGTGGGCGGCCAGAGCTCCCTGGAAGGGGAGTGGCCATGGCAGGTCAGCCTGCACATCAGAGGACAGGGGCATGCATGTGGTGCCTCGCTCATCAGCGACACCTGGCTGGTCACGGCCGCGCACTGCGTTCAGGACGAAGGCAGTCTTCGGTAGGCCCCTGGCCGGGCCCGTTTTTGGGGTTAAGGTGTGGTGTGAGGGTGCCCCCCCCCCGTCTCCTAACTGCATGAGTGTCCGTCACACAGGCTCTCTCAGCCGGGGTCATGGGACGTGTACCTCGGCCTGCACAGTCAGGACGTTAAAAACAACCCAAAGGTGGTGAAGAAGGATCTGAAGACTGTCATCCCACACCCCAACTATAACCCCTACACCTATGACTTTGACATTGCGCTGATGCTGCTAAGCAGTCCTGTGACCTACAGTCAGTACATCATGCCCATCTGCTTGCCCAGCCCGGTCCATGATTTCCCTCCGGGCAAGTCCGTCTGGGTCACCGGCTGGGGTGCCACAGCAGAGGACGGTGAGCCCTAATCGCATCAACCTCATGGGAATATAAGAACACTTTTCTGCCTAAAGCAGCATTTCCTAGGCTGGTCCTCGGGGACCCATTTCTGCTCTCACTGGTGACATGGTGGGATTGACTTTGTCGAAAGAGGGGTTACGCAGTTAACTTTAGGCATGTACGTTCTTTAAAGTCAAACTTGCTCTTAGTTCTTAGTTGCAAGATTGCTCCCCTACTTTGTGATGCACAGGGTCCTCCTGTTGACCTTGCGTTTACGTGTCTGCCTCTCCCTAGGAAGCTTAGCCCAGGTGCTTCAGAAGGCTGAGGTGCGGATCATCAACAGCACCGTCTGCAACCAGCTGATGCAGGGCCAGATCACATCGCGCATGCTGTGCGCCGGTGTGCTGACGGGAGGCGTGGACGCGTGTCAGGTACCCTAACTGCTGTGTCTCCCCTTTGCTGGGCCGAGCCTGCTCATGCTTACCTCACTGCCTTTGTGTGTGTGCCCCCCGCCCCCGCAGGGCGACTCTGGTGGCCCCCTGGTCAGCCTGGATGTTGGGAGGCGCTTCTTTCTGGCAGGAGCAGTGAGCTGGGGAGATGGTTGTGCTCGCCGGAACAAGCCTGGCATCTACACACGAATCACCCAATTCCGCGGTTGGATCAAAGAGAAGACGGGGGTGTAGATGACCCAGGTGGGGGGGAAGGTCTACATCCAAGCTTTAGACCTGTGACCTCACAGCAGCTGAGGTTCATCCACGGACTCTAACGGCTGATCATGAACACAGGCTCAGTCCCCTGAGCACTTCATCCCAGGCACAAACGGAGAGCTGTTACAGGACCCCTGACCCCAAAATGTCCACTGACATCCAGTGTCCCTCTCTGGGTACTTCTCCCAAGAGCAGAACTGAATTTTCCCCACCCTTTCTCTATCCTCTTCTCTCTTTCTCTTTTTAAGGTCCTTCCTTCCTTTTTACAGTTGTAAATATATTTTTAACCACTATGTAGCTGCAATGCAGTGTTTCTTTTTAATGTCCTTTTTAATCTTATCACATTGTGAAGGCGAGTCCGTTTGCTGGTGAAGGTGAGTCTCACAGCCACATCTCCTCCTAGTGATGCTCCCTGTCACTCAACAGGGGACATGTATATTTTTAAATTTTGGGTTTTCAAAATCTAGTTTCCATATAACTGGTGCCTTACAGACAATGAATCTGTTTTGTAAATCTGATTTTAGCCTACTGGCCAAACTGAAAGCCCCTATGAAATATCACCATTATCGGGAAGAATTCAGTCTGTGCCATAGAGGACTGTCCTGACTGTATTTCTGTTGAGTGCATTTTTTCCCTTCAATTGTGTTGCTGTTTTAATTTCAAATGTGAATATTTAATACTATAATAAAATCGTGTCTCTCTCTTTATGGCTGGTTCCTTCTTTTCAATGGCATTGTTTTTGCCGTTTAGACTGGGTTTTTCATTTGAAATTAATGGAATATTAGACTTGAGAGATTAGATTTGAAGAGGTGCTTCATGTCAGACTGACTCATCAAGAGGTCCGAGCAGGAATTTCTAAACGTAGAGCAAAAGAAGTTGTGTAGCAGCATGAGAAGAATGAGGCTCGTCCACTCGCCTGGGGTGAATTATTTGGACGAAGGCTGAGAACAAAAAACTGAACCGTAGCCTGCTGGGTAGTAAAAAAAAAATGCTGGACTACATTTCTCTGTAATCACATTTTAGATATGGTGAAATGTCAGACTTCCCTTCTCTTGCAAATGTCCCTATTCCCCCCCAGAGCAGCAGAAAGCTCATTTGTTCATTGATACTAAAAACATTTCAGTAGCGCTGGGTATCTGTCTGGCTGCTAACTAGCTAGCACTGGAGTCTATTTCTAGAAACTAGCTAGATATCAAATAAATTAAATAGAAATGTAAAACATTAGCAAAATATTAAACCTAGTGTAAATAACTGTAAAACTGCACATTCTGTGCCCCCCCAGTCCGGTAAGGTGTCACTCGCTCGCTGGATCCCCAGCCCGGAACGGAAGTCGGTCGCACTGTCAGCCAGCCGGTTTATTCTAACGACGGAACGGAAGCGGTCCGTAAGGTTTTCTCTCCCCCTCGGGCAAATATTTTGTTTCTGGATATTCTTGGGGACTGTCTGCCATGAGCCCGGCGTGCTCGTATGGATGCACAAAATGGCTCGTTTTACACTTTTTAGGGCGTGTTTAATTGACAGTGTCTGACGATACAGCATCGAGGTCAGCGAGCATTGCCGGACCCTCACTCTGCATTCGCTCCCGTCTCCGTATAAAGAAATCGTAACGTTATGATAGTTGCGATGCATTATTTACCTGTGTGTTTATTCGGCTAGCAGTTCCGGTATAATCGTGCAAAGCTGTTGCATAATCGTGCGAATAAGCGGCGATGTATGAGATGTGGAGTCGAATGTTCCACTGGATGTAGTGCGCTGGTTGGTCTATAAACTGATACCTGTTGAGAACCCACTTTAATTAAAAACATGGGGTCGGAGAGTAAAGGGGACGGCGAGAGCTGGGACTGGGGCAGCCCCGGGTGTCGCGCCCGTCTGGATGAGGTTTTCTTCCGTCCGCACGATTATATCCAGGCGGGGAGCTCGGACCACCAACAATTCTGGGCTTTCTTTGAGCGCTTCCAGAGGTTTAAGGAGAAGAAGGAGATGCTGGGTTCCAGAGGCAGTGCCGGGGACAAGGACGTGAAGCAAGAGGGCAAGTCCAAGAAGAACAAGACTTTGGACCTGGGGCTGCCCAGGGAGTACGACGCCCGCTACCGGATCAACGTCTCCGTCCGCACTAGAGATGTGGAGGAGCGGCTTGGCCACTCCGACTCGCGGCGGAGGAGTCGCTCGGACCCGGGGAGCCAGGAGGTCGCCACCTGCCGACTGGCCCTGCTCCACTACCTGGACTTTAGCCAGAAGCAGAGTTTCTGCAAGCTGGCCAAGCTACAGCGGGAGCGGCGATCCCTGCCCATCTTCCAGTACCGGGACCGGATCGTGGAGCTGGTGAGGGCGCACCCGGTGGTGCTGGTGGCTGGGGACACGGGTTGCGGGAAGTCTACCCAGGTGCCGCAGTACCTGCTCTCCGCCGGCTTCACCAGCATCGGCTGCACCCAGCCACGCCGAATCGCCTGCATCTCGCTGGCCAAGCGCGTCAGCATCGAGAGCCTCAACCAGTACGGATCAAAGGTACAGAGACGCGCCTGCGTTCCGGGCTGGGTCCGCCTTCTGCCAGGCGTGTCACTGTGCGCCCCCTGCCGAGCTCACGCATGTCCCTGCCGTGTTCCAGGTGGGCTACCAGATCCGCTTCGAGATGACGCGCACGGCGGCCACCAAGCTGCTCTTCCTGACCGAGGGGCTGCTGTTGCGGCAGATCCAGCAGGACAGCTCGCTGGGCCGTTACCAGGTGCTGCTGGTGGACGAGGTTCACGAGCGGCACCTCCACAGTGACTTCCTGCTGGGCGTGCTGCGGGCACTGCTGCGTCTGCGCCCCGACCTGCGGCTCGTCCTCATGTCAGCCACCATCAACATCCAGCTCTTCTCCGCTTACTTCAGTGACGCCCCTGTGCTCCAGGTTCCTGGGAGGCTCTTCCCCATCCAGGTGGGTGATCGTGCCGACAGTGCTGCCACCCGCGGCCACAAGGGGTGCAGCGGTTAAGAGCCTGCATTTGAGTCTAAAACTGCCTATTTTGAAATGGCTGGAGACACTGAAGATTTAGGAGATTTAGGGCACAGCCTTAAGGCCCAGGAAGGCCTGGTTTTGTCAGATATCCTCCCAGGCAGTGGTAGACTCTAGTTAGGTGGGTTACAGCACCCCTGAGTAACAATTTTTCTAAAACAATTTAGCAGTTTCCCTTGACTCCAAAAGACGTGCTCAGTCTTTTGCTTTAAGGACCCCTTGCTCGGACTGGCCTCTCCTCAGGTGATCTACCAGCCGCCACCCCCCGAGGAGCAGCCCTCCCACTCGGAAAAGCTGGACCCCCGTCCGTACCTGCGTGTGCTCCAGGGCATCGACCAGCGGTACCCCCCCGAGGAACGCGGAGACCTGCTGCTCTTCCTCAGCGGCGTGGCAGAAATCGGCACCATCATGGAGGCCTGCCAGACCTACGCCACTCACACACGCCGCTGGATTGTTCTGCCCCTGCACAGCACCCTCTCCCTGGCCCAACAGGACAAGGTGCGGCACCCCCTGCTGGTCAATTTGTCATCCGCGATTCCCCCCCCTCCCCCCTCTCCCCCCACATTCAAACACACATTCTAGCAGCTGTTACCACTCAGTGTTGTGACCTTCTTGCACCATAACGATGATGGATCCCCTCCAGGTGTTCGATATTGCCCCCCCGGGCGTACGGAAGTGCATCATCTCCACCAACATCGCTGAGACATCGGTGACCATCGATGGGGTGCGATTCGTGGTGGATTCGGGTAAGCGGTTCTGGGAGCCTTTGGGTCGTGCGGTCTGTCTGAGAGGTACCTCTGACATGTGAGGCCTCCTGCAGGGAAGGTGAAGGAGATGAGCTTCGACCCGAAGGCCAAGATGCAGAGGCTACAGGAGTTCTGGATCAGCCGGGCCAGCGCAGAGCAGCGGAAGGGTCGAGCAGGTCGCACTGGCCCGGGGGTCTGCTACCGGCTGTACGCGGAATCAGACTACGACGCCTTTGCCCCCTACCCGGTTCCGGAAATCCACCGGGTAGCCTTGGACTCGCTGGTGCTTCAGGTGAGAGACGGTCATGGTCTGTTCATCTTCAGAGTAAGCAGCGGCAGGTTCCTATGGTAACGGCATCCCTGCCCCCATGTCCTCGCAGATGAAGAGTATGGGACTTGGTGACCCTCGCTCCTTTGCCTTCATCGACCCACCCCCCCCCGCCAGCATCCAGACCGCACTGACCTACCTCACCCAGCAGGGGGCGCTTGACAGCCGTGGAGAGCTGACCCCCATTGGGAAGTTGCTGGCACAGCTGCCCGTGGACGTCATCATCGGTATGGGGCAGTGATGGAGGGACCATTGGGGGGGGATTTCAGGGCTGGGGCCAGGGACCGATTGACTCTGTTTTTTGTCTGTCCTCCCAGGCAAGATGCTGGTACTGGGCTCAGTCTTCCACCTGCAGGAGCCTGTGCTGAGCCTGGCCGCGGCCCTCAGCGTGCAGTCTCCCTTTCTGCGCAGTGCCCAACACAACCCCGACTGTACCACTGCACGCCAGCCCCTGATAAGCAACCAGGGAGACCCCTTCAGTCTTCTCACTGTCTTTAACACCTGGGTGCAGGTCAGAACCAGGCCCCGCCCACACTCAGGTCTTTAGCCAATGGATGAGCAGTCAGATTCGCGCCTCTCCTCCCCCCCCCCGTCTGTCATGGAGGTTATTTACAAGTTTACATTTGTTTAGCAAACATTTTTATCAAAAGTGACACGTGTCCCGGCCCGCTGAGCCAAACACCACCCCAGGTGGTTAGAAAGTAGATTATGACCAAAAGGATTTTGCAGGGTGAGTTTGCGCATGAGTGCCCCCATGTGTCTCCTCCAGGTGAAGGGGGAGCGGGCTGCTGGCTCCAAGAAGTGGTGTCGCCGCCGGGGCCTGGAGGAGCAGCGGCTGTACGAGATGGCCAACCTGCGGCGGCAGTTCAAGGTGACCGTCGGCGACACCCTGGACAACCAGATGCGCTGCCCCCTGCTGGCTAAAAGCCGTACAGCGGCACGGCCAGGGATGGCCCTCTGGCCCTCCACTGCAGGCCACGCACGTGATTTCCAGCCCAGTTACAGTAAAACACGCCCCCAGTTGTGGGACAAACTGTTAGCTACATTTATAGATATATTTTGTTTGACGTTATTGAAATGGATTTTCAGTATTTGTTTTACAAGCAACAGCAAACTTTCTTTAATAGGCTTTCAGCGGGGACTTTCACAGGTAGATTGGCTATCTTATCAGTTATATTTACCCCAGATATTAACTATATCGTAAATCCAGTTAATAGGCTTTCCGTTTCTGTTATTTTATGGTGTTCTGGTGGATAACATTGGAAAAACTACCATCTGTCAGTCAACTATTTCTTTCGACATTACTATTATTTTTAATTATTGGCAATTTCTGTCATTATAAAGACAGTATTGTGTCTTACTATAAACTGAGGTCAAATGAATAAACCTACCATGCTGATGCAGCTGAGCTCGAACCAGACAATTCCTGATCAACAAGGGGCGTGGCTTATTGAAACTGGGTTGGAAACAGGAACTGGATCACAACAAGGAGCATGCAAGAAGGGGCCTGGTTTACTGGAACTGGGTTGGAAAATGCGAACATTGCACTACAGGAATTGCTGGGCAGCCACGGGCTGCTGGAGGCAGAGAGCAGCGCCCCCGCTGGTCAGGACCGGCATCAGCGGCGGGCGAGGCTGGGCGAGCGCCGACGTCTGCACCAGCTGAAGCGGAACCACGAGCTGCAGGAGACCGGCCGGCGCAAAGTGCTGCGCATGGACGAGGGGGGCGGAGAGCCGGGCTCCTCCGGGTCCGAGGAGGAGGGCGGCGGGGGGGCCAAGCGCAACAAGGACTGCGCCTCCAATGCCGTGGACATCCAGGTAAGGGGCGGCCCGCCCCCGCTGGCTGCTGTCCTCGCCGTGTGACGCTCCCGTGTGACGCTCCCGCTCTCCCCACCAGGACGTGAAGTTCCAGCTGCGGCACGACGTGGCGGCTCTGCGCGGGGCGACGGACGCCAGCCGCGACCTGTCCTCCTCCCAGCAGTCCCTGCTCCGCCTGCTGCTCTGCCGCGGGCTCTACCCCCAGCTGGCGGTACCCGACGAGCACAACGCCACACGGAAAGACTCCGACCAGGTCGCCGCCGGCCGCCCCCCTCCCACGCTCTTACCGAGCCAGCAGGTGGCGCTGTGATTAATTCCGGGCGCTTCCTGATGGTCGCCACGGTCTGACACGTTTTATGGTTTTGTGGTGTCGGGGTAGAGTGGCATTACAGTGGCTGTTGGGGTGTCCTGGGGGGCGGGGCGCACCCCCTGGCTGATGGCGGGTACCGCTCCCTCTGGCCTGCAGGTCTTCCACACGCGCAGCAAACAGGGTGTGGTCATTCACCCCACTAGTGTGTTTGCCAGCGACCCAGAGGTTCTTCATGTCCCTGAGCTGGAGTGCGAGGAGCTGGGTATGTACCCTGCCACGCCCACACAGGCCACGCCCACACAGGCCACGCCCACATAGGCCACGACCCCGTTCCTGAGCACCGTACCCCCCCTCTCCTGCACCCAGGAGCTGACCGAGGTGCGAGTACCAAGCACCAGCTGCTGGCTTACACCACCCTGCTGGAAACCAACAAGGTGTACCTGTGCAACTGCGTGCGAGTCCCCTGCCTACAGGTAGGGGGCGTGGTGCGCTGGAGACTGCCTCTGACATCCATCGCCTGCATATATGTGCATGTGCTCTCTCTCGAACCCCTTCAGGCACTGCTCCTGGTCTCTGCCTCCCTGGATAGCAACGCAGACTGCACGCGCCTAGTGGCCGACGGCTGGCTGGAGCTGGTCCTGCGTGACGCAGAGGCTGCCCTGAAAGTGCTCTCCTCCGCCTTGATGCTGCGTGCAGAGTGGGAGCGCCTCCTCCAGGCCCAGTTGGGCCAGGGCACCGGGAGCCCCTCCGTCCCATACAGGGAGGTGCGAAAGCTGGCTGAGGGCATGGTGCGGTTCCTGCTCTACACAGAGGTGAGGGATGCTCTGTGCCAGTGACAGAATCTGGGTGGGGGCTGGGCGTGGCTGGGGGGGGTGACATGACGATAGCCGCCAATCTGCATTTACCGCCGGTGCAAGCAGTATAATGTGTGGCTGTTTACGCTCTGTGTGTTTTGGCGCCCCCTACTGACACTCTTTGGTAGCGATTTTGAGGTTGTCTTCCTTGCAGTGTGTTACTGATGTGTGATATCTCCCCCTCCCTCCCCCCAGGTCAGCTACACGGTGCGACGTCTCACCGCCCTGCAGTCTCAGAATCTGTATGTCGGACCCCAGGATCCCAGCTTGCCGACCGGCCCGGTGACCAACCCACTATTCCCTGGAATGGAGGCTGAGCCGGATCCCATCAAGGGCGGCCTGAGGGTCTCCAGCTTCTTCACTTACAACTGCCTGAGCGTGAGTTTGGGCTGGGGAGCAGACGTTAGCCTGTGGGGGAGGTGGCCGGGACTCAGGGAGGTGTGTGTGCGCCTCTCCCTGCAGGACTCTCGGGATTTGTACAGCGAGTGTCTGCGCACCTTCTGGACCTGCCCCCACTGCGACCTGCACATGCCGCTGACCCCTTTGGAGCGAATGCACCACGAGGCCTCCTGCAGGCCAGCTGGAGAATTGCAGCCCGGTGAGGGTAAGTCCAGTCAGCTGTCATCACTTATAGCTTGTTTGGTACAGATGTCTGCTGAATCACATGATCCTTTGTTTTTGTTTTTAGAGCCTGAGTCTGAGATGGGTGGGTCCCAGCAGTCATCCTCCAGCCTGACCAGAGTCTACCACTGTGATATCTGTAACAAAGACCTCACCCTGACCTCCACAGAGATCCTTAAACACAAAAGGCAGCACGTCTGAGCTCCAGCCCAGCCCTGCGCTGGACTGACGTCAAGATCTAAGTGCCTTCCCTCCCTGCCTGTGGTCTTAAAAAAGGCTGCGATTGAATTGTGCTTTTTTGATGCACATTTTATGTACAGAATATTTTATGACTCTGTGTTTGCCCGTGCAGCTGCTGCATGTCCCTACAATAAAACTATCCCATGAAATGACATCAAGATAAACTGGTTTAGTTCTCAGCCTTTTAAAACGTCTTCAAGCTGCCCGGTGGTCCGTGTGGGAACTGCAGCCACGGGAAGGGGCCCGTCCAGCAGCAGGGAAGCCAGACGGGTCGCCTCCGGACATGCGCTAGCCCAGGGAATCCCACCTGCCACCACAGCCGCAGACACACCTGAGGTCATAATTAAGAGAGCAAGAGTGTTGGTAAAATATAGAGTGAGGGTTTAATTAGTGATAGAAACCCACAGTATGTCACACCTCAAAGCAGCACGACGTGAGAAGACTGACAGCACAGGAAACAGGAGCCACCTTCAGATTAAACAAGGATCCCAATAAATACTCCATAACGGAACAAACAGCTCATATTTCACTGATTACTCGCAAATGAACCAATAAATACGTACATCTTAAAGTATACACACTGGCGGAAGGAGAACAGAGTCAACTGTACACAGGTACATAGTTGGAAATAAAATCCGATAAATGGGCGTTCCCTCGGCCAGTTCCTCGGAGACCCGCGGGCGGCCCGGTCCCTGCCTGCTCTCTGCCGGACAGTCCACACTTATGCTAGGGAGCTGGGAGGGAGCAAAGACATGTGCCGTCTGCGGGTCTCCGAGGACCCGGCTGGGAAACGCTGCATTAAATGAAAAGGCACGTTTATTAAGATGCGGGCTGGGTTTCTGCTGGGATGCCGTCGCCGCGTGGGTCCTCGATTTGTACGTGTCATAGGCGTTGTGCGAAACCGAACGTGACCCCATTTTGTCTGCTTTTCTTTTTAATGTAAACGAACCCTGACGAGACGCGGCCCGGGTTTGGGGGGGGGGGGGCGGTGTGTGAAAGAAGGGGCCAAGAAGATTCCCCCGTGTCGCTCCCCCCCGCGTCCTGCTGTGATGGACCCCCTCCAGACTCAACCAGCTACTGTTCTTCCCGGTTTCCAGCCCCGTCCGCAGTTTAGAGCGCGTTTCCAATGGCGAGGGGGAGGGTAGGGCACATTTTAAAAGTGACATTTTTCAGGACATTATTAGCCAATGAAACTCTGTTTACGGTTCATCAGACGGTCCCAAAGATTTGGGTCAGTTACGTCTCTGCTGTTTCGGGCTCTTCATCCCCCTCACACCTCCTTACACCAGGCCCCCCCTGCTACTGCCTACGACTGGCCCATGGTCAGGCCCCCCCTTCCTGCCCCTTAGCGCCCCCCCCCTGGCCACACCAGGCCCCTGCGCCTACAGCATCAACAGTTATTCCAGTTATTCCCCCCCCCACTCTCCCTGCTTTATGTCTGCACACATACATGACCAGCCTCCTTGACTCTTATCCGACTGACGGCACAACCGAGCCCCTGGCCA
>JAODKM010000035.1:5020469-5038022 GCA_026780845.1 Petrocephalus sullivani | reverse complement strand
CAAATCTCCATCAACTGCAAGATGCTATCCTATCAATATGGGCCAACATTTCTAAGGAATGCTTTCAGCACCTTGTTGAATCAATGCCACGTAGAATTAAGGCAGTTCTGAAGGCGAAAGGGGATCAAACACCGTATTAGTATGGTGTTCCTAATAATCCTTTAGGTGAGTGTGTATATATATATATATATATATACACATGCATACATACACACTGTATATATATACACTGTATATATAATATATGTGTACATGTAACACCTATTACAGAGTAGAAACCATCAACAAGGGTCACACTGCAGTGTCAGTCCCTCTACCTAGAACACCATTACCACAATCTGCACACTCCTCTCCCAAGGGCCCCCTCAGCTGCTCACCACACCCCTGTCACTAACCCTGACTAATTAGCCCCACCCCTACCACTGCCCAAAACCCTCTCATTAGCTGCACCCCAAGCATTAGCCACACCCACCTCACTATCCGCACCCTAAATTCCAACGGCATCCATCACACTGGATCCAAGTCTCTCACTGGCTCCGCACAGCCACAGGCTCCTTTCCAGAGCATACAGGAAGTGTCACCACCAAAGAAACCTAATGCCTCTTCCCACAAGGGATGATGGACACCGGGCCAGGATGAATGATAGCAGCTACCAGGAGGAATGATACTGCTTCAGCAGGCCTTAATATAGTCCAGGTGCATCACTTCTAGCTGTAATCACCTGAGATTCACATAAAAAAACGTAATTATGTAATTAATTATGTAATTAATCATTATAATAATTAATTATGTAATTAATCACTATAATAATTAATTATGTAATTGATTATTATAACAATTGTGTGATTAATGACTATAATAATTAATTATGCACTTAATTATTATAATTATGGAAAATATTAATGGAAGATACCTATAGTGATAATATGAATGCCACTGGATTTTCTATATCTAAGGCAGTGGGCTGTCTGTTCTTCCATTTTCACAGGTTACTTAAAAAGCAAGCGTTGAGCATGCCCTTAAGGGATATGAATCGGTAGGGGGCCACAACGACAGCCTGCAGGGCACGGATCCCACAGGAAAGCAACCAGCACCAAGCCCCAAAAGACCACCAGGGCTCACCAAGCTGCCAAAGCGAATGCTAAGCTCACCAGTCGTGCAGATAAACCACCAAAGCCCCCAGTAGCTGACCCACCTACAGCTGTAGTAAAGCCATCCTCTGGCAGATTAGCGATCGACCTTGTGCAAGAATTAATCGCCAAGCGGCTGCAGGCCCTGCCCTTCCCCCAAGACGACGGGAAGCTCACATGGCCACAAGTTCCAGCGAGAGCAACGCGAGAGCTGCAGACAGGAAGACAGCCCATTGTGGCCGAGGTATCCTTGGCTGACACTACCAGCAAGCTGATGGAGGACAGCCAGCTCACTCTGCAGGCAAGCCAGGATCAGATTGAGGAAACCCGGGCAAGCCGGAACCTCAGAAATCGGCATCGCAAGCCAGCCTCCCTGGCGACTGCTCATCTGGAGGGGATCGCATGCACTCGGAGAGCCAGGCTAAGGGAGATGAGAGTCATAAGGTTGTTGGCATGGAACCCCAGGGCAGACCCAGCCATGACAGCCACATTGAACAGGAGGAAGGCTCCAGGGTGCATGCAGATAGCAGCGGGCCTCCAGCGCAGAACTTGGGGAATTTAACCTGGAGCTTCACATCATCATCTCCTGCCTGTCAGAGTTGCCACACGCAAGTGGCTCTGGCACATCAAGTTCAGCCTAAATCCCACCACGACCCTTAGCCCCTACAGCCACACCACAGAGCATCCAGACAGAAACCTCTCCAGAAGAAACTGACGTAGCAAATACAGGAAATGTGGACAAGGAGTACATCGACAGAGGTGGAAAGTAGAGCCCTGCATTGGGACTGGGATCCCGCGGGACTCAACGGAAATCTCGCGGGAGCGGGCGGCTAAGAATTACACAGCGGGTCCCAAAATGTTTGGCTGGATGGAGAATGTAACTGATGTTTGAGGTCAGTGTCCGTGCGTGTAAATCCAATCAGCCATGGCACATACATATACACACACACACATACACACACACATGCAGGTGTCCGGGACAAACTATGGGACCCCGGAGGATGTATTTCAGGGCCAGACAGACTTTTTTCTTCTTTTAATTGTTGAGCGTTAATATTCGGCTTGGTTGAAGCGGTATCTCTCAAAAAGATTATTATGCGGAAACATTAAAGGATCTTGCCGATCGCGCCAGACCCTCTCCATTTGAAATTCTCTTCTTATTATTTTGTAGAAGCCAATGAGAGACTTGCCGGTCACGTTTTCTAGACTCGATACATATACTGTAGGCTTTTCAAGCAGCGCAATCATCCAGCTAAGCTAATGCGTTCCTGAAGTGCGTAAAGGAACCGACTTAACCGGATGATTTTCACCGCCAGTAACTAGCCCAAGATGATGATATAAGCGACGTACGGAGACCCCCCGGACTGTGTGTGTGTGATATAAGCGACGTACGGAGACCCCCCCGGACTTTGTGTGTGTGATATAAGCGACGTACGGAGACCCCCCCGGACTGTGTGTGTGTGAGAAGTGTACGTGGCAAAGTGCTTGGATGCATACATTTGTTTGCGATTCTGAGAGATTGAATAGAAGTTGAGAGATTCTTGTTGAATTTGATTTATTTATTCAGTTCTTTTTCGACTGGAATAAAACATTTAATGCATATAAACTTATTTAATCGTACACTATATCCGTTAATGTGTCTGCAGAACCAGACGGGATTGGACAGAAATACTGTGGGTGCGGGTGCGGGAGAGATTGGACGGAGACAGACAGCGGGTGGGGGATGCGCAGGGCTCTAGTGGAAAGCTCACGTCCAGAGAGTACAGTTTTTTCCCCAACCATCCACTTGAATAATGAGTCTGTTAGAGTACGCACCTGGCTGGTTGAAACAAAATCTTGATCCGGATTTGTACTTTCTGGATCTGAACTCAGGTACCCTAAACGGTACATTCCATGCAGAGGATCGCTGGCCCCCATCCACCGTGGACCACTCCAGCTTTGGCACAATGCCAACGCATCACTGCCCACTAACGTCATCAAATGATGAGCTTAGTCCATCTCTGCCAAGTCTTTGGTGAGAATGACAGCAGCCATGCTCCACCCAAGCAGGTGCCGGTCCATCAGCTTAGAGGAGCAGCCAGGAGACACACCTTAGCGTTCATCCATTCAACTACCCATTGCCTCATTTTAACTTGCAAAAGGTAAATAAAAGACAGCTGTCATTTTTGTTCTGTATTTACAATATTCCTCCTTAATTTGCCTTTTTACCTGCTGGATGTCTGTCATCCTTAGAGCCACTTACAGAAATATACACCCCCCCCAAACGGGTCCCCACCACTGATCCCCACTCCCGTGCAGCCAAACCAGTGACCACTTCCACCCTGGCCACCTGCCAAGCTAGAGGGGTGGGCCCTCACCAGCGGCTGTAAAATCCCAGTGATCAAATAAAAGTAACCAAAGGCTGTCACTTCAGCCCCTAGAAATGTACCTTCAGTGCTTATATATGACAAAATACATAGAGACAGTTCAAAAGTGGAAAAAAAAGTTTATTTTCCTGTCGTGCAATTATATTACAGTCTGTTAACTATCAGAGAAATAAAGGTGTGTGTGAAGGAGCATCTGGGGTAGAAGTGGCACAAACACGAGCGTGTGTAAAAATCCTCAGACTCTGACCGCACTTCCTTTGGCCAGTTGCTAGGATACAAGGTCAGAAGCACTGGTCTGGAGTCCCTCTGGATAAGCGTCTCCCAACACAGTCCTGGGAGACCCCCAGACAATCCACACTTTTGCCAGCTCTCCGAGGACTGGGCTGGGAAACACTGATCTACATGGTGCTTTAGAAACAGAGCATGGAGCACAACCACACATCACCAAAGCAGGCAAGAGTAGGCGAGGGCACACAGGGGGGCCGGCCAAGGGACAGCACTGTGCGGGACAGGATGTCTGCCGCCCTGACAGCCAGATGGGGGGGGGGGGGTCAGAGGGGAGACGCCTCTGTGGATGGATGGTGGATGGTGCACCCATGGTTCCAGAAATGGGGAACTTGGCTGTGATGTGGAAGATCAGACACATTACTCACATACGGACAATCCGGCCACTCCGTCCCGCGCTCAGGCACCCGGACAGAAACATCTGAAGGTTTTGATGTGGTCCACGCAGCAATATGTACCAGGACCATATGGACAACATGCTGCCAGTTGTGTGTAGGTGTGTGTGTGCGTGTGTGTGTGGTGCGCGCGTTAGACACCCGCGGCTACACAATCATCTCCAGCTGCCGGGCGTACTCGATGACTTGCTCGGCCAGCTCCGTGGAGGGAATGGGTACCTCTTCTGTCCGCTGCTGCTGGGAGCTGAAGGAATAGTAGCCGTTGGCATTCTGGGTCCAGCCCCTCTGTCAGTGGGAGGGAGGGAGATGAGGCAGTGCAACTGGTTACCAACAGGGGGCGCTGAGGTATGGCGTCGGTGCCTGACACTTAGTAAGGGATATGGGTGGGCACAAAATAGGTTTATATACCGCATATGCTCCAATAAACGGCGAGTCTCATTGTCGCCGGTCTCTAATAAGCGCCGGGCTTCAGAGGGGACATATATGTTTTTATACACCCTGCACATGGGAAATGGGCTATCAGTGACCTTTGACCCTAGACTCAACCTCATCGATGTTGACCTCCAGAGAAGCCAAGGCATACAGCTGGCTGCCAAGTGCAGATTAGCCCCCAGGGCACCAAATTACACCATCTGGTCTTTATGGCTGACACTGAAAAAGCACTAAAAAGGGAGACCTCCTTGTCACCACGACTCCATGAGTCTCCCGGGGAGGTTGACCCTGAAACTCACCTTCTTGGCGTAGTCCGTCATCTTCTTGGAGGAAGAGAAGAAGAGGACTCGCGCTGCCTCGTTAAACTGGATTTGCTCGTAGGCCTTCTCAATGCAGCCTGCGATCTCATCTCTGAGGAGGCACAAACGCGGTCAGGGAAAGGCGCGGTCACACGCGCCGGAATCACGCAGTCCGACAGAGCCAGGAACTCACCGGATGGTGTCCAGCAAAATGTCGATGAAGAAGGTGTAGCTCTCGGCAGGAATGTTCCCTTTGGCCAGAAACACTTTGTTGTAGCTCCCCTCCATCAAGTACTGAAACACACAGACAAGCTAAGGGCCCCTTCCCACCGCACCAGGCACCGTACTTTTGGTACTTTCCCTTTTCCATTGACTTCCAGTCGAGTACCAGTACTCAAAGAGCCAAACCAACTGGGGTACTTTTTTGGTACTTTGGGGTGGGACTTGAAACGCTTCCTATGTTGATTGGTTATGCAAACAGCTTGCCTCAAACACAATACAAGCAGCAGGGTTGAAACCGATTGTCTCGGACAATGTATACCGCGCTCATGCAGCTTTCAACTGATATTAAACATATACTAGATACTTTCCAAAAGAAACAGTCATTAAAATTGCAAAACTTGCAAATCTTCTTTCCTAAAACAGAGTAAAAATGTTTTACCAAACCCTGAACTCCCTGCACTATAATGTCCATACAGAGCTGAAAGTAAGAAAAAGCCTGATCTTAATGTAGCTGATTAGCGATGTAAGAATTACATGTGCATATCATACAATGCGTGTCCATTAAGGTCTGGTATGGGGCGGCCACTAAACAGGACAGGAAAAGACTGCAAAGAACAGTGAGGACAACTGAAAATCTTAGGCACTCCTCTGCCCAGCCTGGAGAAGCTGTTCTCATCAAGAACCACAAAGCGGGTTCCTCACACCCTGGTTATAACCTGACTCCTCACACCCTGGTTATAACCTGTTTCAGCTCCTTCCCTCCAGCAGGCGTTATAGAAGTCTCCATACCAAGACTGTCAGGCACAGAAACTCTCCCTTTCCATTAGCCATCAACCTCAAACAACTCATTAATCATCTGCTGTACCAGTCACTCCACTCTGAGTAGTTTATTATTCGACCTGCATATTTCACATTAATGGTGTATTGTATATTTGGTCTGAATAATCTATACTAGATACTGTGTATCATATTCACAGTTGTATTTTGTACATTGTATATTGTTAATTATACTGTTATTGTAAATTGTACAAATTGCACTAGGTATCTCTGTAAAGTTTTGTTGTCTGTTGTATATTGTATTGATCAATTTGTGGATTTATTGTTAGAGTACTAGAGAGTCACCAACAGCCAGAAACAAATTGTTATAGCATACTTGGCAAATAAACCTGATTCTGATGTTATGTATTAATATCACACATAATATATTTATTTCTATATAATTACTACAGCCATTTTTCTAATTTAGGACAAAATATCCCACCTTGTGCTGCGCTGTCACTCAGCACCGGTACCAGTTTTACGTCAATGGAAAACCAACACCTTGAAGTACCATACTACCTACTGTATCAGAACCCGCAGTTTTCACCCAAACATGGATTATTTCCACCAGTACCACATAACTCCATACTGCCTTAATTATTCTAGGTTTACATGCTAATTACAACCCCACAGTGCCATGACAGCTCAGCTGGAGAATAATACTGTACTGGGAAAATGCCAAAGCAGATAAGCCCACCCTGATGCTAGCTATTGCTGATTTGATGTAGTGTCACAGATAAAGTCATCGTGTGTCACTGACAGGCTCGCAGAGTTACGGGACACCTGTCAATCACTTGGCATAAAAGGGGCGGGACCCAGCTTGTTAAGAATTTGGTGACCGCAGAATCAGACACGCAGCCCTAACCCCAGCACTAGTCCAGCACTGGCCCCGCAGTCACCTGCTCCAGGGACACCGGGTGCCTGATGTACACGTTGGTCTGGATGTCGCGGGCACTGAGCCTCTCCAGCTCCGTGTGAAACTCCGACACGCGGTTCTGGGACAGCAGGAAGAGCAGATTGAGGCCCAGGAGCTGGTGCATGTAGGCAGACTCTGGCAGCTCATCTCTGCAAGGTACGGGACAGGTTCACAGTCAAATGGAGGAAGAGGATGGGCTCAGAGGCAAGCAGAAACATTGCATTACTGAGGGAACGGGGTCAGCTTACTTATAGTCAAAGTAGTAACACTTGAGCTGTGCCATGTATCTCTCAAAAGAAGGGATGTCCTTCTTTAAGATGCTCCACAGGGCCCCGATTTCCAGCACGTCGCCTGGGAGACACACATTCATCCTTAGACCTCAAACACCGTATAAAATGGGCAGCTGGCTGCAGGAACACGCGAGGTTCCCCGGCGGCGGCCGGCCGACTCACGGGCCAGGATCAGCTGCTGCTTCGTTAGTTTGCTCCCCGAAGTTGGCAGGAAGTTCAGCTCCAGCAGAGAAACCTGGGGAGAGACGTGACGGGCGAAAGACCCGCGATTCCCTAATGTCACCGGGCATTATTATTATTATTATTATTATTATTATGGTACATGCAGGCGTCGGAGCTACACGGCGGAGATACCCCCGAACGCCGCGGGGTTAGACCACGATAACAAGCCAGCGGACAATCGCCGCTTTTTTTGACATTTTAATATTTAAATGTCAAAATCATGTCCCGATTGAGCGCTATTATGGCCAGATATCGCCTCGGCTAGCATTAGCCTGCTAGCAATCCAGCCTCCAAATCGGCCGATTACCGAACGCTACGACACTATTATCAGGCGGCGAAGGAGGCCGCACGCAGCACGCTACCTTGAGTTTGCTTAGAATGTCGCCACATTTGTTCAGATTGGGGTTTTTCTTGTTCCACTCCGCCTTGAGCGTCTCATACAGACCCACCGTTTCTCTCAGCGCGGCAGCCATGGTGATTCTGCAAAATACGCGACACCGGCAGGCAGGTTGACGGCACGCCGCTTTACGGCACGTCGGCAGCGTCACGGGGCGCGTCGCCAAGGCGACCTGCTCGCTTCTGCCTGAAAGCTTCTCGTCCATTTCGTCGTTTAACAGCCGACAGTTTTACCATGTTTGTCCACAGTGCTTAATCCTTGAATTTAAACATGAAGCTGTACGGCCTAGCATTATTTATAAATTAAATATAGTTTAATTGCAGTCAAAAAGCAAAATAATTAATTATATGTAATAAATACTGAAGCGGGGGGAGGTGACAAATTAAATGACGGTAAAAGCTAGCATCAGCAGCAGTAACTGTTCTATATGAGTTCAGTATGGCCATACTGGTCATAGACAGCGGCGTAGGGGCACACAGTTTGTATAGTGACGTCATTCCCCAAGTGCAGCAGTACGCCGGTGCGCCACCAGAGGGCGCTCCGGCATCTCGGGAGGCTGCAGCAGTACGCCGGTGCGCCACCAGAGGGCGCTCCGGCATCTCGGGAGGCGGCAGCAGTACGCCGGTGCGCCACCAGAGGGCGCTCCGGCATCTAGGGAGGCGGCAGCAGTACGCCGGTGCGCCACCAAAGGGCGCTCCGGTATTTCGGGAGGCTGGTGACATCAGGGGACGCCCAGGTGTTCCCTGCGGGGGGACGGAGGGCTGGTCCAGCGCACGCAGCAGTTTGGCACCGCCCTCGTCTTCTGGCGTTAACGTACATATCTCATATGCATTTTGCTTTATCTCTCTACAATTTTTCTTTGGAAAGCAATTGTTAAGCGAGACCTTTTGGGAACGTTTCACCCAAAGCGTTTAAATAACATTCCCACGAGTATTAACATCGTTACCTGTGTCGAGAATTTGGAATCACAATGGAAAGGCGCAGCATTAGGCAACTGAGCGTGCACTTCATATACAATTAGAGTGTGTCTTTGTCCTAAAAGCAGAAAGCACATTCTGGGGAAATCAGTCCCATAGCCGACATTGGGAAATCCTTTGCAATGCAGTGTTTCTTAACGGACTGGACATACGTAGCCTCTGACACATAAAATGAGACGAGATGCCTGCAAAGTCTGCAAAGGCGAGAGACGCCGCAGGGCCCCGGAGACCGGCGCTCCCCGCACGGCAGCGCTTGCGCAGAAATTCGCACGCAGACGTGAAACGATCGCATTGAAAACTCCTAATAGGGGCATGCTGTAAAGATTCAGGGAAGATATAGCTAACAAGAACCCTGACCGCGCAGAAGGAAATTTCGCGGACCCTGGAAAGGGAGATATTAATAACTGGTGCCCGGCCCTCCGCATTCCTGCCGCCTGAGTCACGGCGGACAGGGGAGTGCGACGCTTTGACTCCGCACTTGCGTTTTTTTCCAACCAGTGCATGGGGGAAGCTGGTAGCCCACCAGACCCCTCCCAGAACCCCCCCTCCACCCCGACACGCACACATGCAGGCAAATAAGTTTGAATGGTTACAAAACACTTCAGGTCTATATGCAAGTATAATGACATAATGATGTGCAGTGTTTTCATATTTCTGAGTCTCTGCGGAGTGGAAAGGATAGAGTGTGTGTGTGTGTATGCGCTTGTGTTTCTTCAAGCCAAGGAAGACGGAAAATGGTGGTGTGGGACTTGGCAGGGAGAAGAGTGAGTCACTGTTTCTGCGGCCAGCCTCGGAGACACCAACTGTATAGCATATGTGGGGATAGGATGGCGCAGTTTTAGGGAATGTGGCTGTGTTTTTGTGTCGTAGGATACACTGTCAGCAATCATATTTTCCAGGGAAGTTGGCACCAAAGGTCGAAAGAAGATAGTAGAAGCTTTATTTGTTTTATTCTTTTGTATGTGACACAGAATAACTGTGTTTAATGTACTGCTGTGCTGCACCCTCCTGCCTCAAAGACACAGCCTCCCTGTAAAGCACCCTAATCCTGGCTGTCTGGCACCCTAGGAGGGATTCTGCTGAGCCCCCCGTCAGAAATCACATTTTATCAGTTCATTAACATTAAAAACATTTCAGTAGCATAGGGTGCTAACTAGCGAGCAGGCGCCTGTTTCACAAGAAAAGTAGCGAAATATTAAAACTGGTGTGATGGAATGTAACCGGATGTGTTCCCTAGAATCCTTTTCACTTGCCCCGAATCAAATGGTGCCCTAGGCAGTCGCCTATAGGCTCTCCCTATGTTCTTCCCCCGTCCCAGGGCACAGGTACTTCCAAACAGTCCTGGGGGAATTACATCATCATTATTATTATTAGTAGTAGTAGTATTGTCTATTTAATTATTAAATAAGTATTTCTATGTTGTTGAAAAGACATCTCAGTCTGTCATCTTGCTGACTGTGTAATCCATCATCCATCCATCCACCCATCCACCCACCCACCCACCCATCCATCCATCAATACCCACTTGTCCTGCTGTTGGTCGCAGAGGGTCCATAGCCAAGGAACAAACCAGAATGAGGCTGTAACCCAGTATCGAATAAACTAAGCGTTCAGTGTTTCAACAGTAAATTTATTGAGTATTAATGATACATAGCAGAGTGATGCATGGGCTCCATGGAGTCATTTCAGACAGTTTGTTTTACAATAAAAATCCCTACTAAAGCAGGTCTAGGCTCAAAAGTTAGTATAAAATGAGTGTGATATTTAGACAGCAGGTAGCTCTAAATTCATATAAACATTATCGATTGAAAAAAGATGTCACAAAAATAATAATAGATATTTTTTTAATTTCAGATGCAGTGTAAAGGGATAGGAGGATGAGGCAGATGGGACAGAGACGCACTTTACTGGAGACCCAGTAAGACCCAGCAGGCCGGGGGCCACACTGGGGGCCCGGTGCCTTGACAGGCCATTTTTCACTGGTGTAGAAGGCGCCCTCTACTGGGAGGCCCGCACACTTCACATCATATGTGCACAGGTGCCCTGTGCCCTGTTGTTGCAGCTGCCCTAAATCGGTTAAAGGAGGCATCCTCACCCACAGAACGGGATGCCAGGAAGGAGTTAGGATTTGGGGGGTAATTAGAGCGTGTGAAGAGAAAGTTTGGTGGTCATTTCATGTGTCACTATAAAGTCACGTGTGAATATTAGTCAAGTCAGAGGCAACTCAGAAGCTTGAGCATGAGAAGCACCTGGGGCAGAACGCCACCTAGTGGTGCATTAGCTTTACTCCAAGTGTAGAGATGTGGGTAATGACAAGCCGATGGATGGGCAGATGATGCAGACTGAATGAGGCATGGACAGTCATGTTGGGCAGCTGGTGGCCTTCTAGGCATCAGAGCCTTTGTGGCGGCGTTTGGAGGGCGGCACCAGGCGTGCGGGCAGCTCTGGGGGCAAGCCGTGCCCCTCCAACTTCGCCTCAATCAGGTGACTGGCCAGGGCAAACTCCTCGTCATCCAGCATGCCGTCACGGTCCACGTCTGACAGCTTCCAGATGCGGCCCAGGACGGAGTTGGGCAGGCGCGTGGTCACCATCCAGTCCTTGGCTTTCGTGCCACTCAGTTTTCCCTCGTTGGGCGAGAGGTTGTAGAAGATCTCGTCATACTTGGGTTTGTCTTTCGTCACCACCCAGTCCTCCTCCTCCTCGCTTCCTTCCCCGTTCTCAGCAAAGGGGTCCCCCTCCATGAAGGGCCCGGCACGGGTTCCGAGGAAGGCCCCACCCTGAACGCCAAGCTGAACACCAGCCTCCAGTTCCTCCTGGCGTAACAAGGGCATCAGCTTGGCGATGTCGCTGGTCAACAGCTCATCCAGGACAGCCATCAGGCCAGGCTTAATGGGCTTGAACTTTGTGAAGTCTTGGACCATGAGTTGGTCCTGAACAGCAAAAAAAAAATCATGGAAGGAATGTTTGAAGAATGTGGCTGTGACATCAGCACTGAGGTTATGAGTCACGGGAGCAACACCTCAGCAAACAATCACACTCACCGAGGAAACATAACACCACTCAACCAACAGACGGATAAGTACCTGCATCTTGGCACAATCTGGAAAGTCCCCGGGGGAGATGTTGTGCTGCAGCTGAATCTTGGAGAAGATGACAGGCAGCTGGTTGATAAGATGCTTCTTCTTGTTGTCCTTCCTAAAGACTGAGGGCATCTCTTGCTTCAGGTAGCTAATGATGTGAGCATGAACCTGGAGAGGAAGACATGGCTCATGTTTGACATACTGTGTTCTCTCTGAATGAGTCCAAATTTGCATTTTTGTAGCTTGCCAGCCTCCAAACTGACCTAACTACCTAGAAGCAAGTTTCAACATTTTGAAGGAGTGACTTGATTTTCCGATTCTTGGTTATCAGTTGACTGGATGGTGCCTTTAGGACGGGAACACTCACCCTTACAAGACGAGCGCGCTTCACCAAGTCATTCAGCTTCCGGAGAGCAGCATTGCGGGGAAGGTTCTGGATGTCTGCAAACAGGTCCTCCTCCTCCAGCTCAAACAGCCGGCGATTGTCGGGCACCATGAGCGGCTCGGACCAGAACGAGCCGATGTATACGCGCAGCACCTCGGGCGTGCCGAACACCTTCCCCAGTGACCACATGAGGGCGCCGTAGACACGCATCAGCTGCTGGGTGCTCACCATGTCAGCCTTGTTTAGCACCACTCGCAGCTTGTCCTCGTTGCCCCGCAGAGCCCCGATGGCCTCTGAGAACTCATCCGAGATCTCCAGCTTGTGGGCATCGAACAGTAGGATGATGCGGTCCACACGCTCAGCAAACCAGCGCAGCACAGCGGGGAAGTCGTAGCCTGTGGTGGAGGGTGAGCCTGGTCACACCGTGCCTGACTGCCTGGCATCCCAACATCTGCATGTGGTGACACTAACAGGCAGGGCAGGCACTAATACCCCAAAGGGGCAAATCTGGCTTTGGAGCCCACATCTGTTTGGATTCTTACTTTAACTGACAGCCCATTGGTTATCTTACTGGTTCCCATGTCATTAAACCCTGAAGAAATGTATGGTAACCCCCCAAAATTAGCGTCTAAATGCCCCAGTGCTACAGAACAAGTTCATGGATCACCATGGGAAAATGATTCACACAAAATAAACTACACGCACAGAATACATACATAGGGTGTATGTCAGGCATCATCATTAAACAGACTTCTGTACTATAAGCTATATAGGGACTGAGAGAATATAGAGGGGGGTTATGTTGTCTTTGACTAATGTTCTCTTGCTTTGCTGTCTGCCTGGTCTCCTTCTGTCCAACATTTGCTTCAGTGACTTAAGGTCAAAAAGACTGGGGATGAAATGAACCCCAAGAGGCTGGTTCTGCTTCTGATAGGTCAGAATTTGTTTGTGTTCCTTTTTGCTGGAGTGAACCTTGTACAGCAGGATTGTGCAGAATTTTCCAGAACATGCTTCTCTCCCTTTAATTGAATTCAGAGAGCGTGTGTGTCGGCTGGAGCCTCAGCGCACCGCATCCTGCCTCGCCGTGCCTCGCTCCTCACATCTGGCTCCAGATCCAGATGTGCTGCCTAAACTCTCAGAGACTGGGCTGCTTTGCCTCACCGCTCGAGTGTTTGTGACTGCTCTCTCATGTCTCAGTTATGTACCAGGTGGTGTTCAGGGGGCCAAGAAGGCATGGCGGCCTGTCCCAATGGGGAATGCGTCCTGAGGCCTATCAGCACTCTCTCTCGCCACACCAAGCTCCTGCAGACCTCACCTCGGCTCACCCTCTGCTTGGCCCCACACAGGATCCCCGGCGTATCTATGATGCTGATGCTCTCCAGGACCTGGTTCGGCAACTGTGCGCATTGGAACCTAGAGGAAGGAGAGCAGAGACCCAGCACTGTCCCACCACTCAGAGAGCCGCCATGTAACAAATCCCCCCCCCCCCCCCCCATGGCACCATTGCCCTTCGTGGATGAACAGAAAGCCCGCTGTAAAAGCGATTCCTAAATTAGCCTCTAAATCTCTGCCTGGCCCATGTGGGTAAAGAAAGAACATAATTGAAAGGCCAAATTGTGACCCTAACCCCTCCCATGCAGAACCATTGTGTTGGAACGACCCTGTCAATGCTCTCAGCTTCCTGAAGGAAAATGGCTGCCTCTGCCAGGTCTAAACAATAAGCCCTACTAATGGTTTGCCGCCTAAATCAACAAGGTCACATCCTGTCACAAACAATTTTAATGAGCAGCAAGTTTCCCCCAGACAGGACGTATCAAAAGCAAAGGCATAGGTGCCAAGACATTGAGAACTCTAGAACAATGGTATCATCTGCTCTACAGGTCCCCCTGCAGGGTATTCCGTGGTACTGCACTGAGTTTACTCTGGCCACTGGCCTGCATCAGCCCCAGTGGAGGAAAAGAGATACGAGTTCCTAATCTGATGTAAGGGAGGAACTGTTTTTTAGGGTGAGATTACGAGTCTGTCCAGCTACAGCTGGTAGCGTTGATTGCAATGATTATGGACACAAACTGCCTTTCAGACCAGCTGCCCTGAAATGGACGAGTGAAAATATTTCGTAGTGTGATATTTGTGTTTGGACGTTTGGTGCCGATGATCCACAGCTAGACAATCGCCCTGACGATCTTGGATGTGCCCCAGCTGCAGCCATTTTTAAGAGCAGCTTGAGCACTGTACTTTCTCTCTTTAAATGCTCTTCATTTTATTTAATTCTGTGTCATTTATTAGGTAACGCTTTGGATGAACTGCACCTGCATAATGCCTTTATGATGCATACGTAGAACATTCAAAAGCAGCATGTAAGTGTACTTTAACATCCTAACATACCTTAACAGCTTTTATATACATTAAGCAGACATTATGGTTTTAGTCTGTTGTTTCCATTGACGCTAAATTGGCCCATATTTAATGATGTTCCTGTAAAACACTAGGTGTGTGAAATACGCTCCACGCGTGTGCACACCGCTTTCACATCTCAGAGATCTGCATTGTTATAGTTGAGTCTAGCGACTTAAAGCACTGTAACGACACACAAAGGAAACATATTGTCGTCACTCAGGAAATTTCAGAGATGATTTGTCCACAGACATGGTGTTTTTCCAACACCCCGTCTTAATGGTTTCTTTGTGTTTTTCCTATAAATACATTAGCCCCCCCCCCCCTCACAAATTCTAGCACATGGACTGAACATTCCATACAGCGGGAGTGACGTGTCTCTTCCTAACCTCTTCTCCCGTTCCCCTGTTTGCTTACTGGCTTCCTTAATGCCTGAGTTTGAGTTCGGAACACGCTTCTCCCTAACCCTCACCCTAACCCTAATCCTAACCCTCACCCTAACCCTAACCCTGCTCCTCCTCCTCACCTGTTGAGGAAGGTGTTCCCAAAGGGGTTGAGCTTGCGGAAGGGCTTGTTGGGGTCCACGATGAGTGCATTCCCCGGGATGATCCCCTCCACCTCCCCGTGCATGATGGCAGTGAAGCAGTCGGTGGTGGGCTCTGGCCCAACCCGGCTCCCTGGAATTTCTTGCTCCAGGAGATACCTGACGGGCAGAGGCAGGCAGTAAAGCATGGGAAGGGGCCTCCTCTCAGAAGAGAGATCAGGAGGATCAGCTAGCTGGATGTCACTTCTGTGACAGAACATGATATACCTTTGGGGTATGCTATCTGAATATACCATAGATCCTCCAGAGAGCCGCTGTCAAGATGAAGAACAGAAATGGACAGCGTGGTGGCCTACCTGATGAAGGTAGTCTTCCCGGTGGAGTACTGGCCCACCACCAGCACCATGGGCTTGTTGTCGAAGTCTGCGTCCTCCAGGCTCGCCGAGTGGAAGTTGTGGAAGCCATAGTACTTCTCCAGGGGCAGCAGCTTCTTCCGATACAGTGACTTGAGACCCTCGGTCACCGTCCGGATCACCTCCGGCATCTTCCGGTTCTTGTCATCTCTCCGACCCCAGCGAGACATGGCGATGGGGTTACAGCACCGCAGATAGTGTGACCTTCTCCCAAATTCTCCTGTGTCTGAGGGCCAGCCGCTTGTCCCTTCGTCTTCTCTTCAGGCCTCTGTTACTCCCTGTTTGGCCTCGTGGTGTGCTGCTCGTGTGGATGTACGGCTCTTATCTGCATAGATGTCACCAGGCTTGAAAGAAACACATCAATCATGCATCGATCAAGCACCGTGACTGCTCTTCCGTGATGGAGTCAAGTGCGATCTGACAGCCTGTGAAATCCCACAATCCCCAGGCAGGCGAGGACCACCCTTCCTGCCCGTGTGGAATCTGCACGACCCCCCTTCAGAAAGTGTCAGATGTAGTCCCCACACCTCCAAAGGCCACCAAGTGGCACCCGCCCACTTTTCCACACATTATGTCCACTTTGCGCTCTGACCCCCCTCCCCCCAGCAGCACCTTCATGCAAAATACTCAGCAAGACGGCAAAGAGGCAGCAGAGAGAATCTGGTGACTGAGAGCCTCCGGGGCTCCTGGATGCCATGTCTGTCCTCTGCTCTCTGGCTCGTTTAAACACGGAGACACAAAGTACTTCTGCTCTGGGGAACAGCCAGGAGATGAAGGTAGAGTGGGAGCCCTGATATGGGCGTGTGTGTCATCGAACACTCCAGGATCCATACTGCCTTCTAAAGACAGGGGGCGTAGTACTTAGGGTTACTTAGTTCCCAGTCCAGTCCTCAGGGACCCCTAGGTAGTCCTATTGGTAGGGAGCTGGGAGGGACCGTCTGTGGGTCCCCAAGGAGTGGGGTGGGAAACACTGGCTTAAGGGCATGGACTTCTGATACTGCTCTTACTCTCCTGAGTGAGGAACGTTACCTGAAATCCTCAAGTCACTTTGGGTGGAACTGTCACCTAAAAAAGCATCTAACATTGTGTGGAAGATTCCGAGCTTCAGATTCAGATCCGTCACAGACCAGACTGCGTGGCTGGCAGCTCCACACTCGAGCAAAGCCGTACCAGGCACTGTGATGCAAGCAGGCATTGGACATGTTTTGGAATACCACAGAGGGTTCCCTGGTCAACACACTTGCTAGGTCGGAAACTCCTCGCCTGTCTGTGAGCAGAGCTGACTCGTGCTGAATTTAAGAACATACTGATAGTCTTTTAGCCACCTCTAATCACATACACATATATACAATGAAAACTTGACCCCCGGCAGAGAGAGCTGGTGTGGGGTAATCAGCGCACTTCCCCACAGGAATCTTTCAGTGGCATTTACCAAACATATCTGGAATCAGTTTCTGCAGTTGGAATCACACGCAAAGGACAGCTCTTTTTCGGATAGCCCTGAGCAGGCCTGGGGGACTGGCATACACTCTAAATACTGGCAAAAACTTATTTCCTACCTGTGGATGAAGATTCAAAGGGTTCCCAGAAACACAGTATAAAAAAGAAGTAAGAGGCCTGTTTGGACGGTCCTCCTGTTGATCTGTGGGAATGGCGAGGAGCTGCAGGTGCTTGTCCGGATTCAGAACACCCTAGAAGGTATCTGTGCAGCTGAACTTTTATGTTTGAGGGATGTCTTTTCCTACAGGGAGTAATCAGTTTCAGCTGATCCCTGTGCCTTGTGCCGCTCTTCTCCTGACTAGAAGACCAACGTAAACACAGACCACAGAACTTCTCTCGTTCCTGCTGGATCTCTCTCTCGCTCGCACTCTCTCTCTCTCTCGCTGTTCCCTGATGAATTCTTTTGGGCAAGCCCTGGAAAATCTGTAGCATAGGTTTAAAGTCTGAGCAAAGTGGGAAAGGGAGGTGGTGTTGCTTTTTTTTGGG
>JAODKM010000035.1:4998735-5010414 GCA_026780845.1 Petrocephalus sullivani | reverse complement strand
GGTGGGGGAGCGAGGAAGGCGGAATGGGGGGGGGGGTGGGGTGCCCAAGGGGGTGGGGGGGGGGCACTCACCCCAACAGTGGAGAAGAAGGAACTGGAGGGGTCAATTGAGCCATCCAAAAGGTCATCAGTGTCCAGCTACAGACACACGAGCCACGCACACACATACACGCAAACAAACATAGAGGAAGAGGGCAGGGCACATCGACAAGAGCACACACACATGCACGCGCGCACGCACGCACGCACACCCAGGATGAAGAGGAGGGTCCAGCGACAGCCCAGGGGAGACGGAGACGGAGGTTGAGAGAGAAACAGGCCGGGTTAGGAGACATGGAGACCAGGGCAGGGCAGTAAATGCAGAGAAGGCTCCTGGGTTAGTGTTCATCATCATCAACGTTAGCCATGCGGAGAGACATATCAGGACCAAAACCAGCTCAGATCATGGGACAGGTGCTGGGGGGGGTGGGGGGGCACAGCTGTATCTCACGGGGGGTGTCCATGCGTAGGAAGCACCAGCCTCATCCATGCCACTTCATCACCTCCACTGCTCACTTACATGCGTTTCGGATCCATGGAGGAAGTCGTTCAGTGCCTCCGGGTCACTGTGGGGGGGGGGACACGGTATCAGTGTCACGGTGATGTTCCCCGCCGCACGCCGGGACAGAGTGCCCCTTACAAATGGCAGCGGGCAGAGAATCTCGACATTTCCTTCTCGCTGTGGGCCAGCCACAGAAATCAAGAGACTCACCAGATAACATCTAACAAGCACCTGCCGTCTTCATCATCCATGTCAACTGGGAAGGAAGCGCACAGGTAAGGGGGGTCAGTGAGAGTGCCCCCCCCTCAAATTCCCCTACAGCAAGGGGGCACTTGTTCTCAAGCACTCATCCATCTATCCACCTATCTACCCATCATTCCATCCAGTCAACGGTTGCTGCTCGAGGTTCTGGGCCCCATGAAAGCATATCACATTGGGGCCCCTACACAGACCAATTATGCTCCACATTTTTCAGGGCCCATCAGTCATAGGCCCTTCGGGTTGTCCTAACTCCACCCCCCCGCTACAGCAGCTGTGGCTGTCACTACATCTCCAATTTCAAATTAAGACCATCACTCCCATTTGACCCATTTCATTCTGTTAAACGGTAACAAAAACATTTAAAAGGCAAAATTAGTCACAGAACCAAAACAAAAGAAGTGCTTTTTAAAGTCTATGAGATGATGTCACTGGCTTGGTTATCGAACGATGACATCACAAAGCAAAGGTGGAGACTGTGATCTGTGACTATGATTACAGTCATCAGCAGAGACCTGCGCTGCACAGGGCCTGCACTCTGTGTGCTAATAACAATGGTCCTGTCATCCATAATTTAAGCCTTCTTTCCCTGGACACTCAGTGGCCCCTAACATCAGGCGTTCCTCAGACAGCAATAACATTCAGCATGTTTACAGCATGGTACGTCACAAATCATACTGGAAGTTCTGCAGGGAACAAAATGTACACACCTTTGTCGTGGACAAGTAATAGGTAATTTCTCTCAGCATTTTCTGAAAACAACATAAGAGATTTTAACACACAAAAAAAATCAAAGGCTTTTTCATGCAGTCATTTCAGAGTCTAGAGGAGCAGTGTTAACTCAAGCATGTCTTCGCTATTCTATCATTCAAGCTCAGTTTACAGTTTTATGGTCATTTCACACTTGCACGGTTTCTGAGACTTACACATATATAATCTCATCTTTCCCACACATTTCAACAATGAAAAGCTGTAACATAAAGGGTCAACACAAAATCGATATTTTTCCTGGACATAATACATACCTCGGTGTTTAAGCTCAGAACACAGGCTGATTGGCTTATCTTATGCTGTGAGAACCAAAGCACAACTGACATTACTGTACAGACCGATCACTGCCAGGAGAGCCGTGCATGGCTCCATGCATCAAGAGCGCAACGGGGACACCATGGCTTTGGCCTCGCCATGACCAAACACATTGGTAGCTGCCACCGGCAGAGGACAGAGCAGGGGCAAAACCATCTGGCTGTACTTACTAGCTCTGTGCAGACAGGAAGTTGCGTTTTCATTGACTTTTTATATGTTTTTGATGGTGTCATAGGACAAAGGGCAATCATCCTAAGATGACATTACTGACCTGAGAAAGACTAAACTGAAACAGTGACAGACATCTCCAATTCCAAGTAAAAAAAAAGTCACTTTCCCCAAAAATAAATAACATTACGTGAATGAGTTTTATGAAGACACTCAGTCATTCGCCAATTATATTAAAAAGTACAGGACGTCTGCCGTTGTATTTTGTATAAATCAGGGCTATTTAGGGGGCGAAAGTACGTCACAATTCCGAGTTTTTCGGCTGTCCTGAATCAGGAGTTAAGTGGCACATATATAAGAAGCATCACCTGCAGCGCAGGAGCGATTCGTGTGGTGGGGGGAAAGACTGTAAACGGGCTGTGTGTTTACACAATATAGGCCCGTGTAAACGTGAATCTATCAGATACTTCGGATATTTCCAGCAAAACTAGAATGGCTGGGATAGTTTCTCAGCATGAGAGCGCTTTAGACGGAAAGGCGCAGCCCCGGGGCGCGTAGCCGCCGTCCCGGGCACTGCGCACGGAGGTGAGCTTTCCATTTACATCGGCCGCCTCGGTGTGTTTCAGAAACGTTAGCTGCTAATCCTTCGGGGGGTGCCTGTGCCAGAGGGTGGGCTGCCTGTGCCAGAGGGTGGGCTGCCTGTGCCAGGGGGTGGGCTGCCTGTGCCAGAGGGTGGGCTGACATCAAGCGGAGTTTGCGGGAAACTTCCCGGCAAAGTGCTCCGGCACAGAGGCTAGCGGGCTTTGCGCTAAACGCAGACGGAGCCCCGCCGGAGCCGGTCCGGGGGGCACCGTCCCAGTAAGGGAGCGAACGGCACGGCGCATGGGCTGCGATCGGGGGGACGCCGGAGGAGGGGGGGAAAGGCGAGCGCCGCTGCCCGCTACTGCGGCTCACCTCCGAAACTTTCCCTCCTATCACTCCGTAAAATGACAACCATCAGCCTTCGGTTTGCTTCCCATCAGCCACCCCAGAGTGTCCCGGCGAGGGAGATCGGGTGTGATCCCCGGCAGACGGCTACCCCGGGCTGCAGAGATGCACAGCGTCTAAAACGCAGTATTTATGTGTGTATATATCCGCGCTGGGGATGCATTCAGCTTGCACGGGTAGCCACCAGCAGGCATTTAATAGTTAGGCAAATGCCGCTTCTCTCCGCCCTGCATCGCGCACTCCTAGCTGTTCGGCAGTGGAACATCGCTACATTTCGACCCGGTCAAAGCGCCGCTGCGTAGCTGTATCCCAGCTAAATGTGACTTAATGTTGGAATTCTCTTGGAGCGGGGGGGGGGGGATATGCTTGGGAATTCGTTGTGAGATGAAGCGCTCGGGCCAGTCGTGCGGGATCGCGCCGCCCGGAAGCGGGCAGAGGCGAGCCCTGCGCTCCGCTTGCGGTGCGCGAACGTTGCAGCTTTATTACAGTTATACACATTTATAGAGGAAAATGCTACATTGTAACAAACTCACCCGAGACGATAGAGGTGCAGGCAGCGCGGGGTTTCCAGAACAGCCCCGCACGGGCTGCCGTACAGGACCCAACAGAGCGCCGCTCGCGTAGGGAGAGGAGGTCCGCGGCATTCGCCTGTTCCGTAAAGTTAGCGCAAGCTCCGCACTCTATAGCGGAGATGTTTTTGTGTTTATGAAGATTAGCTACATGGGGATGTTGTCATTACAGGTTTTTTGCTAGTGAGTCACCTGTAGTTTTTGTATAAAATGATTTACTAATATTACTGTGTTCCATTGAGTGTTTCCCGGGACCCACTCTAAGACTTTAATTTTGGGTAGATTTGTGTCCCTATACTGTGTGCTCCCCATGGTGTGTCTCTTCCCCATGTAATGCAGTGCCTGGGATAGGCTGCTAGCACACAATAACCCTACATTGGATAAGCTTTCTTGGAATGACCATTTCTGGGCATGAACATTTAATATTTCTTCAATGTCTTTGCTTTGGAGCAGTGGTGGTGTAATGGTTAGGGATGTAACTGAAGTTGTCAGTTTGAGTCCCCAACCCATAAGTTCCAATGAGGTACCCTGAGCAAGGTACTGCTCCACGTGTGCTGAAATGGCCACTACTGTGTCACAATGTCACATGGGTTAAATGCAGAGGGCACATTTCATTGTTGTGGTGCATCAACAATGAGTTACTCACTTCAACCTTTGGTAACACGTTAAACTCTGTGACATGCATGAGCATGGTGAAACAGTAATGTTATGGTTGACACCTGTGCACTACACGCTACAGTAGCCCCATAAGATACAGTACCTCGCTGCATCCAGAGCCCTGCTCTCCTGTTCATTTTATCACCATGCACACAGTCTCACATCTTCACAACAAAAAAGGTTTTCATATCAGGTACTGGGAGGTCAATCCAGTGCTGACCTGGTGCAGGTTAATGGTTTGTTCTTCCCTGCTCTCAGTGTTAATGTTCTTCCTTTCCATGAGTCAGAAAGCGATTTCATTAGCTTCTCAAATGTGTCAGTAAATGGCAGTAGCTGTGTGTGAATGAGTGACACATGGAGACCATGCCCTTACCTACCACTGAGGACGGCGAGGTGAAGTTTTTGGATATTTTTAACCTTGGTATTTCATATGGAACCTAATGAAGTTAAGCGACCCTTTATTTGCCATTTGCACTCGCAGGAGTAGAGGGGCATTGGAATGCTGCTTTTTGCAAATCCCATCTGGCTCCTCTTTGAGATGTTCGCAAATATTTATATAGGTGAGTGAGAAGCTTGGGGATATAGTGCCTCCTGAAGGATTTTTTTTTTTGGGGGGGGGTTAATGACCATCGACTCACACCTCAGAGTTTGGACCTCCAGGGATCAACCATATAAATAAGAAAGAGGCTAATGCCAAAAAGCACCCTCCCATCCCATTTGCCTTCAGACAGCTTCTTCAGGTGAAGGTCGCAGTACAGGCCAGACTCCAGGTCTTAGTAACAGGGTGGGCCAGGAATATTTTATGGGGGGGGCAATTAGATGTGTGATTGGATGCCAGGCCTGTCACAGTGCCACATTACCACTATGGGCAAAATATTGTTCTGCATAATACAAAAAAATGATATATACATGACATATCAGGTGACATTAGTCACCTTTTTTGTGGCACTGTAACTTCAGGGTGCTGAGATCAGAATCAGCCCTGTTGTTCTGTGGGTGATTTCTCTGATTTCCTCCAACAGTTCAGGTAATTTTGCCATGCTTGTGCATTGCGTCCTGGGTGTATTCTGCTCTATTCCCAGTGCTGTTTTCAATAAGGCTATAAACCAAACTAACCAAACTAAAGACACAGAATCAATTTTTTCCCAAAACACATCACTCAAGGTTTAATTTGTGTACATTTTTGTTTTGTGAAATGTTGGCACCAGAAAAAAAAACATTGTTGAGACGAGATATATTCTTGATTTCATAATTTTATATTATATATATTTAATATTTCCATGAAGTCTTTCTTTTTTAAAATCAACTTGAGACAAGTTGAAATCGTCTTTCTTCTCGCACTGTACTATTTAATCGTCAGGCAAATGAGTCGGAAACCCCTCCTTGGGTCCCGAAACCGCCCCTGTGAGCACTGGCTGGTCTCGATTTAAAAACACCACTGGTTATTGGACGATAGCTGTACACGTCACAAAGAAATGGGCGGTGTTGACTTAGGATGTCTTTGTCGTCGATTGGTCTCAGTTCAACGGATCGACACCGTTCGGAAATCACTAATGAGTGGGCGTGTCCTCGCCTGTTTTTTCAGTTTGTGATTGGCTGGATTCGAAACACAGCTTAGGACACGATCGCGCGTTGGGTGGGGTTATATGGGCTCGTTTGAGGCATAAAAATAAATAAATAAATAAAAATACATTTTGCAAAGTGCGTCTGAGCGAGTGGTGCTGACAGCCGCGAGGGTCTGCATGTGGGGACCGTACCCGTGCGTGACCTTCACGCTGGCGGCGCCGGTCTGCTTGGTGCGACAGGGACCGCAGGGGGAGGACATTTTGATTGCGGCCATGCAGCGCGCAGCTCCGATTCCAAGCAGTTGCATGAAGATGTAAAGCGTGCACACTGCAGGTGACGCGATCTGGCAGGCGCTCCCAGGGTAACGGCAGCAGGGAGAGGACACCCCCTTAGCCATGGGGGATCAGAAGTGCTCCCCTGCGGTCCCCTTCGGCCCAGCGGTCTGCTGCAGAACCCCCCCCTCCGCCCACAAGTATAAGATATTAAGCCTCCAAGCACAGCGCGACCACGACTGATTACGAGAAGTACACAAGCATTGCTGTCGGACATTAGTGTCGATAAGTGCACATGCACCGAATAAAAATCGGTGTAGCTAACGTTTGAATATTTGGAGTGAAAGCAATATTCAGATTCAAGTTAATCTGCTTAACCAAATCGACACCCGCAAAACCACACTGCCTCAATCTCATGCACCGTTCTCTGTCTTACAGCATGAACTAAGCAGTGTGGCACTGTGTAAATAACTGGGTTATTAAAGCCATCATACATCTGAATCCGAAGCTGGCGCCAAGTAACGCTGTCACCCCACACAGCCGGGAAATTAGTCATCGTTTTTATTGTCACCGTTAAGTGCTCTCGGTTATTTTGTACTGAGTCGCAGCATAGAAATTCTGCAAAGACATCAGTTTGGTGTTGACACAATGCACACGGCCGGGTTGTATGTGCTATTTCCAGTGTTGATGTACTCGAGCAGTTTTTCCACTGCATGGTACAGAACTGTGTTAACCAGTGTCCTGGGACTGGCCATATTAAGTATCACGCATTAAATATTTACAAGAGGAGGACATTTAATGGTGATTGTCGATGTTTGCTGCAGGTTGGTCCGGTCGTGTAAATAAATATAGTAAACCAAAGAAATTAATATAGCAAACCAAAGAATTTCAAATTTCCGCACTATTATTATTTCCAAAGCGAAAAATGGACTGGGACAAAAAGAAGACGCCTGGAAAGCAGGTGTAATGCAGGTGACAGTGCCTGGCAGGTGACTGGGGGAGATCGGGTACTGGGTGTGCTGCTGCCGAGGCGCCGCTAGGGACCGCTGGCGAGCCGGGGGACGGTGGGACTCTTCCTCCGGGAGCAAAGCGCCGCTTATATTTGCCGCATCGAAATGTTTTCCCCATTTTCCCGTTTTCTATATTATCAGTACTTAAAAAAAACACTGAAGCACCATAGACTATAAATAACTGAGTTCTGGAAAAATGAATGTAAGATTCTTCATGGCAAATTATTTTTTCCCTCTGCTGCCATGCCAGACTTAATATGAATGACACACTGAACAATGATGTTGAGGTGCCCCTGACAGTTTGTGGGGCAGGCGGAAAGTTCAGAACAATATAGAAAGGGTCTGGGTGGTGATGATGACCATCCATTTCCGGCTCAGTTCTCCCTAACACGGGAGCCAGGGGCTCTGCCAGTCATTTGCGGTACTTGATAGTGTTTTGTTAGCCTTGCTCACATTACACGTCCAAACACTTTAAATCCTGCTAGGCTCTAATGCTGATTGAGCTGCACTTGTCTCGTCTATCCATATAAAAAAAAAATCCATTGTACTTTTGACAAAGGAGTCACGCAATATCTATGGTGACCCAAGTGTACCTATAGAATGCGGCATTTCTGAAGGGTTTTATGAAAGGAAGGAGTTCCCTTGTCAATGGGCATGAGTTCACCATAGCAAACCATACTTTCCTGTGTCTTTCACAAGTCTGTCCAGAGATCTTCAATAAATTAATTGTCAGAAAATCGTGTATTTAAATGTAAATCAATAAAAATATGTTAATGATATGGTTTAGAATGTTATAATAATATTCCATTACCCTTAAGATCCCCATTATCCCTCCAGTAAACTGAAACCTAAGCCTTGGTAAGGTTACTCTGACAGCTGATTTGCTTTTCCGGAAGAACTACCGAAATATTTCCTTTATTCAGTTATATCCCCAAAGAATGCCAAGCAAACTGGAAGAACAAGATGGACAGAAACTGAGCTGTGGGCAGTTCTGTCCTACTGCATGTGTTTGCATTCAGCAGGATGCTTAAAAGCTTCTGAGCCTTGGGGTTGGGGTGGAGATGGGGCGGGGGGGGTATACTACCTGTAGTACCAGAATGAATCTCACAAATCAAGAATATCTAGCTCAGTGGTGTGTCGTGTATATATGCAAAGTTAGGGACGTTACAGGACCATGTTAGTATGCCAACACTGCTATAGTAAATGTAGTAAATTCATAGCAGTGCTCAGCAACCAAAGAATTTCATATAGCTTTGGTTTATTCCGCTGCAAGTGCTCAGCTGTAGATATCAAGCTGAAAGCTACAATAAAATTCCCCTTTGAAGGGTATGTCCAGTCCTCTTATACCGACGATTTATAATGGTGTGCCTTTGTTTTCTGACTACTTCTGTGCCAGCTGAGCAGATATGATATTTACAATTCCCTATAAAGAACAACAAAAGGCTGCAGTCTTTATTGTTCATTGCGTTGAAATTCTGCATGACAGTTACACGACCCAGAGTGCTTGAGATGTCCACATTAAAAGTTTGATGACTTATTAATAAACCTCACAGTGAAGTAATCTTCCTTGCGCTTGTTTCCACACTCACCATGGTGTACGAAGATTCCACAAACTCTAAAGTCCAGAAGTAGTCATGGTAATAGAGTTAACCAGTGACATTAAAGCTGTTTCCATAGTGCTTAAGCTGGGTAGTTTTCTCTCTCACTTTCTTTGTAGACTACCATGTTTTCCCTTTTTTTTAAACAGTAGCTATTGTCAGTCTGGCATACAGGCATGGCAGGTGCACTTCCTACTTTGATGGTAATCTGGGGTTTCGGGAGGTGGGGGGCTGCAATGTCCATAAAAGATTCACATAACACCTTCCACCTTGTGTGAATAGACATTACAGACAGGGCAAGCAGCGGTTGGTTGGTAGGTTGGTGGACAGGAACAGATGTACAAACATTACCAGGTCTCTCCTCACAATGTTAGCAAGGATCAGAACAAAAGTGACCTCTGAAACCTACAGCTAATGATACAAAAAACACGTGTACAAGCATTACCAAGAGAACAGCCTCATTTCAGAAATTCTAAAACAATATTGTTGCCGAAAACACTTTGAGGGACCATTACAGCATTTTAGAGACCCAAGTGAACATTTGAGAACATATAACAAAAATAATTGATACTTCATTGATCCCCATGGGGAAATTTTCTTTTCACCTTCCCAAAATCTCCAAATGCCTTGCTGCAGGGCCCTCAGACATTCTGAAGTCAGGCTTGAATTAGTGACTTTCCGGCCACAGGCATAGTGGCGTATCCCACTGAACCACACACTGCCCCCTAATAATGACGTAGATTCTACACAGACGTATAAAACAGCCTTTAGGATAAATCTGTTGCTCATATACAAAAAGAGAGACCTTAAATTGTATTGGATTCGCCTACAGTCTGTCATTATTGTCATTATCTTTTTTATCCTCCGTATCTGATAATTTGTAACTTAATGTCCAAATGTGCAGTAATTAGTACCATTGGTGTTTAACTGAAAACTCAAAAATTGTTGAGTGGTATAATTCACTTTTCAGTTTCAATATCAGAGCACTATTAAACCTCAGTGTATTTAAGGATGTTTAATGATGATTCTTCTCTGTACCTTATTTCTAAGTCTGCATGCTTTTACCAAAACAGCCGTGAAGTAACAGAGGCATTCGGATCATCAGAGGCCAAAGTGTAGCCCAGTAGTCAGCACTCACATGCTCTCCACATGACATCGCAATGATAGCTATTTGCTCACGTACTTCTCAGAAAGTGAAGTGAAATTAATGTCTGAGTCAAAAACAAACAAGAGATATGTATCAAAAACATATAACGTGTGATGAAAAGTGTTAGAAAATGAGCCACAGTCCTGTTAACATCTAGCACAACCAGTTCTGCAGCAGACTTTAACAGTACAATGCGGAACCAGACAGACAGCATATTCAACATTGGTGGAAATCTGTTCTCCATAATAAATGACAACGTCTTGTGCAGAATTTTTTGAGGGGTGGATGCTCCTTGGGTGGTGGGCATGGCTTAAGGCTGATTTATACTATAATCTACACCATCGTTAAGGCATAGATATAGAGTAACCATGTACGCTATGCTGAATCCTAATGCACACCTCCCCAGAAATGTAAGTACAGTCAATGGCATGGGGTACTAGGGGCTTAATAGCTAACAATAATGTAGATTCTACGCAGATGTATAAACCAGCCATTAGGATACATTTTGCTGACTGTGCAATTTGCAAGTTATGGCCAGGGGGCCCCCTTGCTAAATTTTGTGTTATGGTGGGTCATAATGGGAGGACAATCTATTGTCTGGCTTACGGACAATAGACCAGACGCAAAAAGGAAGCATGAGGGGTCTAACAAAGGGAGGTCGCAAATACTAACAAGGACTAAAATGGACACACCAATAACGCAGGAGACAATAAGGGCTAGAAACAGAGGATACCATAAACACTTGCTTAGGTATTGGCTGGTTGGCATATACAAGCTCATATAATGACAATCAAGAATGATAATCTGTTAACAATCAAGAAGGACTCAAGAATAACACAGTAGAAGGAACAGGACATTACTAGGAACATAAATAGAAGCAGTCAGCAGTAACGGGAATGAAAAATAACTGACGAGGGGAAGAACAAAACTTAAAATGTCGACAACAAACCCATTATGGAAGTGGAGCACAGTTCTCAGCCAGACCCTCAGCCCATTTTACCATGTGGCGCCCCAGGGAACAGGGGAACACACTAGGAACTTCTTCTGCGTGTGCTTGATAAATATGGTGAACATTATATTCATTATTGGTTTAATTTAATAATACACCTCAAGATACTCAGAATTACTTTTGAAATTGTCATAAACCCGGGTCAGTAAGCCAAACAGGAGTATTATTTAGGGTGAATGCATTAAAGGTTATTTGTTTGAAAGTGTCTTACTATGTTGTTACTTGTTCACATTTGCTTATAATTGTGTGTTGGAATTAGTTTTGAGCAAAAAGACAAAGACCTGTTGATCTGTCACCCAGTGTTTGATAGATATTTACATTTTCTAGAAGGTAAATAGTCAAGGAAAGAATGAATCAGATAGAACATGCTTTTTCTTGTTAGGACACGATATTATGAAGTGCCACCCTTTTCCTACCTTCACATGCCAGGCATTCTTCAGTCTGGGGCATGACTGTATATGACATTGCAGGGGTACCGGTTACACCATAAATCACTCATTATGATGGCGATGCAGAACTCACCCATTCATCCTTCAACCAAATACCAGGGGTGACCTTACCATACCATGCCAGTGGGCCACTTCGTTTTAAATTTATGGATATAAGATAATATGATCAATGAACCTGTAGCAACATGTCCGTTGTTTTTCTTTTAGTCAGTGTGATATCCCCCCATCGGCGAATTATACAGGGAGCACTCCCTCTCCCACCCTGATCAGAAGCTGTTACCTCACCATGTCACGCCCTGCCCGTTCAATCCTCCTGTGTGCCACGCCCCCTCGTAGTCCTCGTGGGAATCCCAGTGTTTTACC
>JAODKM010000035.1:4977421-4988379 GCA_026780845.1 Petrocephalus sullivani | reverse complement strand
AAAGTGATGCCCCGCAGCCGCTCTGAAGAGAGGGGTGGCCCTCCCCGAATCCCCAGAGGTGTTACGGGCATGGGGGGGGGGGGGGGGGGGGGTGGACACTCTCCTGATTGCGTTCCGGGTGTCCAGACAGAGTGCTCTTAAGCTCCTCATCTCCACACGACCCCCGTGACCTAATTGCTTCCTGCTCGGAGACTCATGCAAAATCACAAACAGTGGCAGTGCTGGGTGCACGACCCTAGCTGCAACTCGTCAGTGTCATCAGCCCGTCGCTCCTTCTCCATGACAGAATGTCTTTGTGGGGGCATTTCTGGCACACAGCACACGTACCTGCAGGGATGAAGGCTGCACTATGAGTGTTTAACAGACACTATGGGAGTCATTGGGGGCAGCTTTCCCTCAGGCGTGTCCCCATTCTCCACGCCCCCCCTTTGTCTCTTGTCCTCTTGAGGCAGCTGTGCCCACCCCCTTCTCTTTTTCCAGCTGACTGAGTTGCTATGTCTTTCTTCGCCCCCATTCGTCCATCTCTATCCAGCCCGTCGACAAGCAGATCGATATTCCCGGGAGACTGGATCTGGAGAGAGGGAGAGACTGAGGACATGTGATGAAGGCGGGGGGGGGCTAACATGGGACACAACAGGAATGGTGTTGAAAGGACAGGATGCACAGCCACCCCCCACAAGGTCTGAGACACACCAATTGTTAGACATCCCTTGGGATTGATTCTCTGACACTTACCGGTATCTTATAGTCAGGGCGTTGGAGGGGCATGGACCTTCTACTCAGGGGCGTCACAGGGACCAAACCCTGGCAGATGCAGGCCGCCCAGCGCTTCACAGGTGGCCCTTAATGTGTAAAATTATACATAAAATTGATCAGGACAAATTTTGTCTTGGGGCCCACAATTTCTAGCCCTGCTTATACATCTGAAACATCTCCCACTTGGTTTTACAGGTCCATGGACCCCAAGGTATCAAGCATGCCCTAACGATTCTGGCACATTTTCACCTGTAACGTGGAATTACCAGCATAACATAAACCTCAATCAATACTTTCAGACACTGAAATACTGAGAAAATAAATAAAGGTTTGGTCGGACTAAGACCATCAGCCATTGAGTGGCTAAAAACATCGTGCGTTACCCTGAGCCGGCCTGCTGAGATCAGGAGGTCCTGGATTTCATCCAGAGAAACTGGGTCAATCTACAGCTATGAATGATGAGGCAGGTAGGCTGCAGTGCTAACAGAGAAACACAGCACCATGAACTCCTCATGCTAATTTCTTTAAAACACCCTTTCAAAGTGGATTACAGAGACAAGAGTTAATCTGGGATTAAGTACTTACTCTGGAAGCTGAAGACAACACTGGGGACACACAGAAATATATAACTGCACACACATATGGACATATCTCTTCAGAGTCACCATCATTATTAATACTAACAAGTATCTAACCCAAAGAGGTGATACCTTAACAATATCAATACACCTAACTACTAGTCAAGCGGAATTTTTAAAGTAAACTAATGTGGAGAGAAACAGGTCTTTACAACTCATAATGAATGGGATTATTGTATGCTGTAAGGGAATTTATTTTGAAGACTCTTGCCGTTACTGTTCTGAACCATGTTGTTCACGACATTTCCAAGTAATTTCCTAAAAGAATCATCAGCCTGACATCTAGTTTTACCATATGCCAGTGCAAGGCTCCATCAGAATGTTCTTCAGAACATCAGAGAGACTGCTCTTGGAACTAAACAGTCGGACAGTTACACCTGCCCAAGAAAGGTCCTTTCTTCTGGTTTTCTGGGGACAAAGCCATCACACATCCAGGCACACATCACCGGTGATAGCACTCTTACTGGTTCAGTCATTCACAGTCTTACTCCTGTCTGCCAGCGTACTTCTGTTTTCAGAAGACATTAATGTGTAGAATTAGGCCAGTGTAGCTTTAAATTCCTATGCCTTCCAAGTCAGAATGACAATATTAGTCCGTGACAGAAATGGCTTCCACATCTGTCACCCACATCCACAGAGGTGCTTCAGTGGCCCAGGACATGGACTCAGAACCAGAAGGTGGTTAATGGATCCTCCAGGGGTGTCAAAACCTCAAAGAGGGGGAGGAGAAGGAGGTCTGACAGGGAAATCAGAGTGAGTGGGAGGCAGCCTGGAAGGGGATGCAGGAGAAGATGGGTGAGCAGAGACGGTGGGAGGTCCGCTAAGCAATGTGTTTGCCTCCCGAGATGAAGAAGTGGAACCACAGTCACAGAAAATGACTTAATAATCCCAGCAAACCCCACTGTGGTTGTTTCCCCTGTGTTGCGCTGCCAGCTGCCCCCTTAATAGAAGAGTACAGGATGAGTCAGATTCCTGCAACATCCTGGATCGCACCTTAATTAGGCCACCTCAATAAACAGTTGTGGCAGCACATTATCACCTTGTTCATGCCAAATGTTTGCCAAATAGCTCCCATCCTGGAAGTGCATGGCACTCCTGTCTCAAGATGAGTTAAAGGGACACAGAATGCTACTCTTGCCAGTGGAGTCAAACCAATGATGAAAAAAGGATATAAATGTAGCATGGAGCTGCAGGGCAGTGTACATAATGGGGCATATTCAGTGAACTAGCATGTTTAACAAACTGTGAAGAAAATTTCAACAATGTGAGCCTTGCAGGCACTATGGTTGCGTGGTCTATGGCAGAATATGGCGCATGTATAATAGATTTTAGGGAAAAAATCATGACATGAAGGCGGCACTAGGAGCAGTGCAAAGGATTAGTATACAGGGGAGTAATGCAGAGCAGCAGTCTATGAGCCCTGCAATTTGCCCCACTCACACTGACATGAATTTGGGGGGTTTTCCCCCCAAGAATCCAATTCCTTTGAAGACATGTGAGCAAGTAATGTAATAAGCACTGAAGCGGCCATTTAAAGGGACTACAGCCATGAGCTGAGCGCTCNNNNCGCCAAAGCCACTCTGAAGGGATGAAGAGAAAGTGCCATTTATCTATTTATTTTCCCTGGCAATTAAAGTGATTAAATACCCAGAAGCATGGAGAGGTTGGGGGTGGGGGTGTATTATGGAGGCCGATTAAGAATAATTGCTGTCTGGCATGTCTCTGTGGAGGAGTCAGGGAGGACCGGGAAGCAAGACAAAGTGGGGGACAGAGAGAGAGAAAGAGAGGGGGAGGATGACAGGAAGAACGGGAAGCGGGGGGGGGGGGGGCGCAGCAGATTAATGGCAGAGGGGGAAAGTGAATTTAGAATGCCATTTGCCGTGCACTCCTCCACAAACACATACAAGTATGCATGCTTTTCTGCTCAGTCCCCTGAACTGCTTCTCGGAGAGGAGAGGTAAGGCAGGCTGCTGGTGTGAGCATGTGTGAGGGGGGGGAGGCATCTAGGGCTGACGTCAACTCTGCAGCGCTAACTTTGCTCTGGCATGAGAGAGCTGCGGAGGAAGTGGAGGCCGAAGAGGAATGGCCCTCCAGATACAGCCCAAGCGGACTGGGTAGGTGGGGGGCCGATACTCGGTCATTTTTCAGTTGCATGGAGCTGCAGAACTGGTCCGTGTTCATATTTCTTTAGGTTCAGACTGCTGTGAAGATACACAAGTGAATGAAGGTTACAGAACTAAGGGGTGGAGGGAACTGGGGATCCCCCAAAGGGACAGGGGGGTGGTTCTGGCTTGCCCTTGGCCAGCCCTGACCTGGGACAGTGGGCGTTTTGTCCTAAAGGCCTGTGTGATTTATGAAGGCAAGTAGAAAAGGCAGCCAGGCAGGAAACACCAGAGTAACAGGGCAGAAATGTCCTCTCAATTATTCATTACTGTGAAGGAGAGCAAAGCTGGGGGTAGCTACACAGCAGAGGAATAAGAGGAACACTGTTTATTTGCTTATTTCCATCCTCATGACAGCTCCCATTAGCAGAGTTCTGTAGCATTAGCACCTGTGTACACAACATTTGTGTTATTTCTGAACACAACAGCTCACAGCTTGTTTACATGATACACAACTTTATAACAGGATATGACAAGTAAAGAATTTTAATACAGTTATGCAAATATAATAAACATACAAGTAACATATCTTCAGCATTTTGATCTCATCTCTCCAGATTACGGGAACCTCATGTGTGCTGTGTCATGATTAAAGTTCTCGGTCGTTCCTGCAGGACATGTCATTTTCCAGCATTTTCCAATTTGTAAAAGTATTTCCCAGTCGATGCTAAAGGTGTTGGAATTGGCCGGATCCTGATGGACAGCACTGCCCTGAAGGGGTGGCGTCCTGGCCATCGATCACGGGAGGACGGCCTGTGGGCTCTTGTTGTTCTTCTGCCTGTTAATAATTAAACAACGCTCTTCTGGAAAATCACATTTGTGAAATATTTCCCGTCCACTGACCTGACACAACAGATCATCTGTGCTGCTGTCACTGGGGTTTTGCTCTTTAATACTTAAGTGCCAATACTTAACGCAGCATACAAGACCCCTGAGCTTGTGGACAGTCCACCGCCCTACAATATATTTAACTTCCCTCTCACCGTGTTTAAAATGTACCCTTCTTCAGCTCTGTGATTGGTCCTACTCTGACACAGCAGGCGGAGTCTGCAGTGATTGGCTTTGCTGAGTCATATTTATTTTGATTCAAGTCCGGCTGGCCTCTTAGTCTTCACGGATTGCTCACCGCCCCCAAAGTAAAGTACATGAACTCTAAAAAGCCATACGATGACACATTTAATTTCATTTGTTTATACTGAAAAGAGGCCATCTTGTCAAAGTAAGGCAAGCCGTTGGTTGTAAATGTTGTAAAAGTCTTAAATACCCATAATGTACTGCGTGCTTTGGGTTTATGCAGGCGGCAGCGAGAAGGCAAAAAAAAGCTGAGAATAAGGCTGCAGGAAGGCAGGGGAAGTGTGCCAGTACGAGCCTGACAGAGCCGCTTTGCATCGATAGCTATTCATTTATTCCCGTCTCCAAAATAACAGGGTTTCAATGAGCCGTCAAATGAGATGCTGGGCCAGAGTCTCTGCTCAGCACAATCGCTGCGAGAAGCTGCATCATCACCGCAGAGACGGGAAGAAGTGCATCCAGGCGGTACCCGAGCAGCGAGTGCTCGTGCTTTTTGCCTGTGTTTGTGAAATTGCGCAGTGCTCTTGTAATTTAGCAGCCTTGGACTGCAGCTCGTAAACATACGTGTATTGGAAGATATGACACTCAGAAATCAGACGGGAATCTGCCATAAGATCTTGAATAAATGTAATAAATCGATGCATAAGAGAGACCCATTCATCTTCGAATGACCTATCCTGGTCAGGGTCATGGGGGGAGGGTGGCCTGGATTCTAAGGCTGCGGCACATTCTGGTCAGGGTGCCAGTCCATTGCAGGGTGTGTAACAGTGACACACACACTCACATGAGGAGAACATGCAAACCCCACACAGAGCAAGGCAAGATTCAAGCCGCCACCCCTAAACTTGTGAAGCAACACTGCTACCCTTCCATATCATAAATTAAATTATACCAAATCCATGAAATTTAAATACTGCAGATAAAACATTTGATAGATGTTTGGTGCAACTGAAAAGAAACTGCAAAAGACATAAAATACGTTATTGTACACACAATAAGTTATTGTGTGTACATTGTATGCAGCACCGTTCTTGGCTCAACACTGTCACCTATTGGTGTACCCAAGAAATGACAAACCCTCCTGTTTACCACTACTCATTCCAATAGGACCCCCAAGGCCCTGTTGGCTCCTGTGTGACTTTTTGAGTGAAACCAGAGGCACCATAAAGGGGGTGAAACTTAGGATGATTCCAAGGCCCCCCTGGAACATAGATTAACTGGACTGGGTTGGGGGCCCAGTATGCTTTTATGGGGCCCAAAATCTCTGGCTGAGCCCCTGGCAGAAATAACAAACCTGCCCTTGCTTGCAGGTAGACAAGCCTGAGCAGTATTAGCTCAATCACGCCCGGGTGGTGACAGCAACAGGCCGTTTGCGGAGTCTGTTTACCTCTAACGGTGTTCTCTTTTGTTTTATTAAAATGATTAATAAAATGCATGTAACACGCCCCGGTGCGTCATGGGACTGTCCGGTTAATGGGTTTCTCAGATACATTCCCCGTCTGGCTGAACAGGTCTCCTTTCCTGCGCCTAATTCCCTCTTTTATAAAATAACAACAACAATAATAATAAAAAACTCCCAGTTCAGCTCTTTAAAATTCCAGAGGCTCAGCGCTGAGCGGTATCGCGTATGAATGCGGTTTTACGGAAGGGAGCCGCTATAAGCGGACTGCGTCCTGCAGGCTGGCCGGCTCCGTGCGTGTATTTATCGCTTAGTTCTTCTTCATGAAAAGACCCCTTTCGCTCTTCATTATATCTGTGTTATTTGTGTGCGATTCACCTTGAAAAGAACCCCGCTCCCTGACCTTTTAGTGTTTGTTTTCTGTCGTTCACCATGAAAAGTGCGTAACACCCGTGATAAAGTCACGTCCACAAATGACTTTTTGCACGTTATATACAGCGCTTAAATAACTTTTAATCGTTTTCGTTCAGACAATACAGATTGAGAGGTTTGTTTTTCAGGGTGATATCACTTCTTTGCAGGACCAAAGTTCATTATCACGTATTGTTATCCCTGTTTCACCAGTTAGCATTCCGCTAACGTTTCCGTAACAGATCCCCGTCAGGTGTGATGCGCGCGCGGTCTGCTGACACGCGCAGGTAGAGCCCGAATTACCCGCGTGAAACACCAGCACAGCATTACGATTCATAAGAAAAAGCCATCATCAACGACACTATTGCAGACAGTAGACTGTCCATCCTAACACAATAAACTGTAGGTTTTGTAAAAATGTACAGATCATTTCGTTTCCTATTTTCAACGCTAATACAGGACATTGCTCAAGTCATAAATTCGACTGACCTTTACATCCAAAATTACACACAGTTATTTTTTTACCCACTGCTTTAATACAGCTGGACGTCCTACTGCCACTATTCAGGTTAAATACTTTCAGGTTACAAGCATATGCCCTGACCCATGTAGATACAAAGAATGGATACTGAGAGGGACACTGTCCTGCATCCATGCTGTTTCGAGATGAGTTACCAGCATAACTGAAGAAACCTGCTGCTGAAAAAGTCCAGGTGGAGAGAAGGAGAGCAATGCCTCAAAGCGATTCTGGATCTCCAAGAAACAACAACCCAATAAAGCCTCTTCTGTTGGCTGCACAGCCCTCGGGTGACAGCACAACCCTCACTGAGTCACCAGGCTCCTTTTCAAGAGTTTGGGTCGGAAAACATCTCTGTTCGCTCACTACGACAGCACTTTCAGGCAGCATGTCAGCAAACTGTTGGCTGCAGGTTATTATAAAGGCACTGTTCGAAAAACAACACTGACCCATCCATTATGTTAAGTTGATGTACACTGATGAAGTGCAGAGGGTGATTACCCTTATTTTACTGATTATCTCGTATCTTTATGTTTTTAAAGTGCTTCTCAAGTACTATATAAAAGGCCAGAGGTGGGAGACCACAAGTTCCATGAGCTCTGGGGTGTATGAGAATCCAAACATACATCTAAGATGCAAGAATTAGCAAAGAGCAGAATGTTATCAAAGATTACACAGATACCCCAACGCTCCAAACACACAAGGGGATGGGCCGTGTACAGAGCTAGGCCTGCTCTGGCCATTCAGAGGACAATAGCTATCCCGCTGGCACATTGGCATGGAGTGCAGCTCCTCCTGTACAGCACTCCAAGTTTCTGCAGAACATCCAGGAGAGGAGAGCCTAACACAGGGACTTGCTGCGAACCTTTGGAAACAGCTGAAGAGAAAAACGAACGAAATATCAGAGAAGTGCCACATGATTCTAGTTACCTGCTAGTAATAATAATACTGCAGTTACTTACAGTAGCAGCACTAATATATGATTATCAATTTACAATAACAATAATACTTTGTGGCTTTATACTAAAAAATCGCTCTAGATCATTCCTAGTTCTCCATACTGTCTTATGCCCTGATAAATGGACCAGCCCCCACTGTTCTTTGCCCTTGTGGTTAATGATTAGACTCCGCCCACATTCTTTGAATGTTTTGAGGTGGTCCAATGGGAGCTTAGCTCTAGGAATCCAATCAGCAAGCAACAGGCACCTGGTAGACTAACACTGCCATCTATATAACGCTTGTGCTCATTTTCCCCTTCTTTAACGCCACCTGCTTTTCCACATCTTTACCACCCTGTCCCTTACCCCAAAGTAATTGTTGGGGACGAATCCCTCTCTCCCACACAGGGAGGCCCACCACCAGTCGCCCTGCTCTGGCTTCTGCAGGATGGTGACCATGTCTCCCTCGCGGAAGCTGAGCTCGTCGGGGTTCTGGGCAGGGTAACTCCACAAGGCATACAGCACTCCACTGTTGTCCATCCCCATGGCCTCCTCCGCGCCTGGCAAGTTACGTACACAGGACCATCAGTACATAGCACTTTAAGTGCCTTTGATAACATGCTCCCAAAGCCTGCGGCCTCACCTCTCAGGAAGCCCTCGCACTCCTCAAACCCTACTGCATAGGGGTCACACTTCTGGGACGCGGTGGCCCCGTCGCTCTCAGTGACGGCCATCACGGCCGCGCCGTTCTTCACGAGATACTCGCACAAGAGTAGGTCATTGCAGGAGGCAGCGCAGTGCAGGGGGGTCCTACCCAGGGGTATAGGAGAGCGAAGAGAGGACAGGTGAGACTGAAAGTGGACATGGACACCTGGACATTTACACCAGGGTTATTTACAGTCAGTAAGTATAAAGCAGGGGTCTCCAACTCCAGTCCTGGAGAGCTGCTCTCCAGTAGGTTGTTTTCTCTCCTACCTGTCTTCCAATGAGCCACGACTGTTCTCAGGTAAATACCAGGAACAGGTGAGGCTCATCAGAAGCCAGGTGGAATAGAAAACCTACCGGACAGTAGCTCTCCAGGACCGGAGTTGGAGACCCCTGGTTTAAAGATTGTCCTATTAAGTGCTTGAAGGGAGATGCGTTTACCAGCCATGGCTGTCTGGAGCGCTCACGTTGGCACCGTTACGGACCAGGAAGTCCACAATGGGATAGTGTCCCCCACAGATGGCATTGTGCAGGGCCGTTATGCCCTCATCGTTAGGCTGACTGGAATCGGTCATCTGCACGACACACACAGCATGGGCCGGTTACCCAGCATTCCTGGTGGTTTGCGCACCGGGATGCTTCTCTGCATGAGTCCTTACCTCCTGGAGGGCTTTCTGCACGATCTCCAGCTCGCCGACCAAAGCTCCATCCAGCAGGAGCACCAGAGGGCTGAGCCGGGCCCGGCGGCCAGGAGTCTTACGCTCCCGATTGCGATGCCTCAGGATGGAGTTTACGCCCTGTGGCACAGAGAGAAACCAGTTCAGCCTGGGCTGCACGAGAAACAGAGGATTTACATTTAGTCCTTCAAGAAGAATCTCTGCCAGATCACATATTGATAGGTATTATTAGAGACTGTACCATTATTCAGAAACCTGACATGAACCACTAGAAGTCCTTGTATTCCTTTTACCTTCTGCCCTGAGAGGTCTCGTGAGGGGGACACTGGGGCCACTGGGGGCAGTGGTGGCATCGGTTGATCTTCATCCTCTGAAGAGCTGTTAGAGTCGCTCTCTAGCTCACCCTTCAGTTTGACCTTCTGATCTCCTTTCCTGCGCAGAAACCTTTTGATCATCTGCTTGTACTGGCTGGTAGGCGGGGCCGGAGGCTTCTCCATGGGCAACACCTGGTCAGAGCCCCTCCTCCGGAGAGCCCTGGGCACCTCAGAGAGGATGCGGAGGATCTCGGACATCTCCACCGTCTCTGGGGCAACGACGGGCTGCAGGCGCGTGGGGCTGAGGGGTCGGGGGACGCTCTCTGCCTCAGTCTCCCGCGCCTTCTCCTCCCCTTTCTCCGAGGCTGATCCATTCTGAGACGCCTGGGTCTTCATGGAGTCCAGTCTCTCGAGTTCGGCTTCGACGTCGTCAGGATTGAGGACTGTGGGGACGGAGACAAGCAGACCGCCAGTTAAAAGGGAATCTGTCATAAAATGGAGTAGCGTAGGGTCCGTCCTTTCTTGATGCGGTTACCTTCCCCGTAGATTTCAGGCTGCCTCTGCTCAGGAGGAGCAGGCAGTGGCAGGAAGTCCTGGGGGAGAGGCAGGGGAGGCTGGTACTGGCCCTCCTCTCCGTGTGGGTAACGGCTGTATGGCATGGGGTAATTGGGGTTCTGGAGGCGCATGATGATAGACAGGGGAATGGGTCGGCTGCGGCGAGGCTGGCTGACAGCAGGCGGGATGGAGATCCGAGAGATGATTGGCTGGGGGTTGTAGGTCGGGGAGCCACGGGATACGAGGAGAGGGGAAGGACGATCGGGTGGCCCCGAAAGGGTCATGCCGCGGGGAAGGGACGAGTAGGAGGACGGGAGCTGAAGAACGTAAAAACGGACAATAGCAGGTTTTGTTAGAAAGAGCACCCAACTTGAATCAGTTCACAGTGCACTACAACATGAACACACCTTTTTGGACGGGGGGGCCGCATCCAAGTTGGTCTCTCTCCAGTTGCTGTTTGGCACCGATGGCCTAAGCCAATCAGACTCTGTAATGAGAGGGTCAGAGTTCAATTTCGGATGACATTAGCTTATTGAGGGTGCGTCCGAAATTGCATACTTATTTGCTGTGTAGTATGCGAAGTGAGCAGTATGTCTGAATCCTCAGTATGGATGAGACAGTAGGTAATTGGTTCCCAGGTGACATACTACATTTTGCAAAATTCCAAAGTGTGCAACTGATGGATGCTGCGCTATCCCATAAGGCCACTGGAGCAGCAACCTGAGATGAAGAACATCGCTTACTCAGAAATTTACTGAGGTGTCAATTTCAGGTCCAGAAAGTAAAAATCCAGACCAGGATTTTTACTTTCTGGA
>JAODKM010000035.1:4956478-4972681 GCA_026780845.1 Petrocephalus sullivani | reverse complement strand
GCCGATTGTTTATCCTCAGCCCGCGGGAGGGCATCCGCCGCTGGGGCTGACTGTATGGACAGCCCTTGCACGGGGGGGGGGGGCCGGGGGGGGGGGGGGGGGTCACATCACAGGGTCAGTCAGCATCCAGCACCCCTTTGTTTGGCAGTTAAGAGCCTCGCTCAAGAGTTAACATGTGACTATTCTACCGAGGCCGGGGCTCGAACCTACAACCTTCCAATCACAGGCACAGAGGCTTAGCTCGCTGAGACACACACCTCTCATTCCAGAACTTGCTAATTCCCTTCTGGTCTAATCCCTGTCTGACGTAAACTGATCTGATGAACACACCTTGTCTCTGGGGGCAGACTGACTTCAGAACAGGCAGTGCACATTACAGAACACACCTGGCTACTCGCTGCGGGCCTTGACCTCCCTGTGCCTTTGAGCGAGTCACCTGCCGATCGATACTGCAGCCCACTGAATCACAGGGGCAAATCAGGTGCACTGGCCGCTACCTTTCCTAACATAAATATCTCCCACCATGAACATGAAGTAAAATGTGGTTGTGGGTTTGAGGGACACCCATCTCCCTCACGGTGGTAATCGGGCAGGCAGGGAGCTGTCGAAAGACTTTCCACCAGCTAGGAATGACAAAAGCCGCAGTGAGATGGTAAAACAGATGCAGTGCGGAAAGACTGAGAAGCTGTGGTTTGCACTGTGCAGATCAAAGAACATGAAAGGCATTGGAGCATAAAAGCAAACTGTCCTGATCATATTCCATTAACAGAACTGCTTCTCATATTCCTAGCTTCTCCCATCCACAATGCAGCGATGTTGACCTCCTTTCATCGCTCATTGTTTATGCAGAATGATGTCGCTCGAGAGCACCCCCCCACCCCCCCGGTATCCTGGAGCTCTTCACTGATTATTTCTGACTTGTGTCACGACAGGAAAAAAATGCCCAAACCACAATCAGCATCAGCATCCCCAATCGAATGATAAGGTGCCTGGCAGAGAAATAACATTGCCTCAAAAGTTTAATTTCACCTACAAGAAGCTGGGAAAATTGCCCATTCATCAGCCTCAGGCGGACGTCCCCAATGTACTTTCAGCATCTTCACGCCCAAACGCTTTCTTGAGAAAAATACTTAAGATGCTGACAGAATGCTTTTGATTTTTGTCGGTTAAAATAACGCGGAATGTGGTTCTGACTCCAGGGCGGTGGATTCCTTAACCATTATAAAAGAGGGTGAGAACTTGTTAATGCTACTTTTGACCCACCCCTCCCACCCCCCCCTCAAACCCCATCCCTTCCCATGAACTGAAGTACAGCCCATAGCCTTCCGGAAGCTGCACCCCATTCCTCCAGCTATGCTCATGGAGCAGCAACAACTGGATTCTCCTGAAATTTATTGCATTCTGTTCTCAAGTTAAACCAGCCTCTCTGAGACGATCCATGTGCTCACATCCCCTGGTGAGGGCTGGCGACCTGGTGACAGCGTGGTGAGCAATCAGCCCGTCAAACAGGTGCACGCGATACAAACACAACTGCATGTGAGTTAATGAATAAGCCAATAAGCACCTTATCTACCTGTAGACAAAACATTACATCTTAATTACACAAAAATCTAGCTGTGATTCTCGAATTAGCGCACACACTGAATACTTGCTGCGTAGTTCTTCCTAGTTCTTCCTGAGATCAGATCCTGCACTATTCATATTTTAGGCACTACGCCGTCTGCGTGCACCAACACAGGTCACACCCTCCATTTGGCTCTCCTGGCCCGCCCCCACCGCGCCCCATGCCCTTTCGAAACCACAGCACCCCCGTCACCATAAATCATCGGCACCTTCCAAGCCGCTGGACCTTCTGATAGCACATGATTCAGGAATCTCTCGAGTCTTCACAATGGGAAGGCCTGGAATTCCAGAGCAGTTACACAACATGTCTTATATCCCCACCGAGGGCTGCGCAGGGTCCTAGAGCTCACACTTTGCAGAGAATGTGGAGGAGATAGCCTTGGATTAAATGCCAACAATGGGGGGCACCAGGACCCCACAGCAGACCTCTACCTATTTCAACACGCATGCTTTCTTCTGTTCCACTGCAAAGGATGCAGTGCAGGTTTCTGAAAAGCTGTTACAGGGGAGTGGGTGAATAGGTTAAAGTTAGCCACAAGACAAGTCTAAGCATGATTACAAAGGCAATGTGGCTGGGCTGGTTTGGAGAGAGCACTTTGGAAGCCGGCCTATCCTGAGTGTGACAGCTATCAGACCATTCAGTATCACAGCAGCAGCTCCCACAGCTGATAGGCATTTTCCTGTTCCTGAGACATCAGCTGCAAGGGCAGGGAAATGGGCCATGTGCAATGAATGGGAATCCTAGACGTGTGCATAATGCACAGCGTGTTAGAAGGGACGGTGTGCAGACAGGACAATGGCAGAGCTGCGAGTGGTGGACCAAACCCTAAAGGAGCCCTGTGAAACGGGGCCATCACCTATGGGGATGAAACTACATAAAAGCCGCATACGAAGCACACTGGCTGCTGCGGAAGTACACAGCAAGCCTCCCCCTTTCTTTCTGAGAAATGATATAGCCTGAAGAAGAAAATAAATACACACACACATCACTACACATCAGATAGTTATTGAGTGTATGATTAATCTGGGGCTTAGCAAAGATCTGCAATTACACAGCGTGCTTTTCTAGTGAAACAAATTCTTTGCAGATTGGTGACAAACAAAAGCAGTTCTAACGGCTGGGAAAGACTTCTGCAGTTATAGGAAAATGCATAATATTGTACATATAAACACCCAGCTGGCATACGATCCTCTAAATCTGTATTTGTGCATGTGACAAATAATCTTAGATTTTGAACATGCACACATATAGAGATCTAGAGGATCTTATACTGGCTGGAACACCATGGATCATGGGTTAGTGCTGTATAAAACTGTTCTTTTTAGCACACTCTTTAGCAGTATTTATCTGGAGAATATATTTGTTGATGCGTATTATTGTTATTATTATTATTGTTGTTGTTGTTGTTACACTGCCCCGCCACCACACAGTACTTTGTGCAACTTAAAAGCACAATGTATGTCACTTTTGCTGGCATTAAAACCTAACGTGTTAATATACAATTCACAAGTACATTCGCAATTTTACTTCTACTGCACAGAACAACTGTAGGAGGCACACATAACAGTTGCAGACTACTCGGATATTAGTTTTACTGAACCAGAAGCTTGCCAGTTCTAAAAAAAAAAACCTACAAAATAAATATAGTAATTTCAACATCAACGTAACGTTTTTATATAAAAACATTATTTCGCCTTTCTCCTGTCCGTAGCTAAAGTAGTGAAAAATGTTAAAAATCCGCTCTTTGTCCAGCCCAGCGCATCAAGTAGAATCGTTTTTAGCCGAAGCACGAAAACATCTGATTTCCATTAAAAGCCCCCCAGCCTCCTCATATGACTCCGTCTCGCAAAACAAAGTGGAAGAACTAAAAAAAAAACTAAGTAAAAGTATTACGAACAAACACACTCGTATGGAGACTTTGCCATCTTTCTGCTAACCTCAAATGTGCTACTTATTTAACTACAAGTGGCTGCGCGTTATGGAAATAAGCCGAAAGAAGTGCGCGTTGTTCCTGCGGGGGTCCCAGCCGGACGGTCCCCCAGCTTACCCGATCGGAAATCCTCGGTCCGCTCCACTTTATGTGGCTGCGATTCCCCCTTTTCCCGAGCTATGAGAAGCCGAGTGGCTGACGGAGGCGGCGGGGGCGGCTTCTGCTCCGCGTTTAATGCGGCTCGGTCCTGCCCACTGTAACCGGAGCCAGGTGTTGGCGTGACACAGCTGGAGCAGGTAAGCGCTCCGGACCGCCGTCTCACACCCACCCCCATCCGCACACATCTGTCTGCAGGCGCCCCAGGCACTTTCAGACATTTATGACACCCCGTCGCCACTGCCATAAATTTATGGTGCATATTTCCGAAGTTGCGGTGCTTCGTAAAATTTAACAACACGACATGAATAGTTATGCTTTTCTTGTTTGCATTAATCAGAATATAGGAATGTCTGCGCTGTGCGACGCGCACCTTTTATTTTCGGGACTGATTACTTATACGTTATTTAAACGGGATGTCTTATCCTGAAACAGCTCTCCTTCATTCAAGCTGTTACTCATATATGCAGATTGCTGCCTGTAGCTGAAGCTACCAGTCATGCATTTTTAAACGAAGGACGTGATAACTATCACCGTTAAACTGTAATGAAAATGGGACCGAAGCATGTATTATTAAGCAGACGTCATGAATATTAATTAGGCGTCGGTTTCGCTTTTAACCCCCTCTGCAACCCGCCCCCCGTATTTCCGCCAAGATGGTCGTCGGTGCTTTCCCCATCGCCAAGCTGCTTTATTTAGGCGTGCGGCAGCTGAGTAAGCCGGTCGCTAACCGGATTAAAGCGGGGGCTCGGAGAAGCGAGTTCTTCAAGAATTATATCTGCCTGCCTCCGGCACAGAGTAAGTGGAGCTGTCATTTTTAAACTGGATACAGCGCTATGTTCTGTAAGATAACCAAGGGGTAGTTATGGATTGGACTGTAATGGAACGGGTACGTAAGCCAATAGGGATCAAGTTTCTTTGAATTAGAACCTATCAAATTTCTGTATACTGAAGCATTTCTTTCATTGGTCCTTTCTTATTTGATTGACATTGATATACACCAATAGAAAAGCTATGTGTATTTAAGGGGCAGGCGTTTATGCTGTGAATCGACAAATAAAATTACAAGGGGGTTTTTCGGGGGCGGTATCCATATGTCATTGAACGTACTGTAAAGTGAAGGTGCTCCTTCTCGTTGATTAAAAAAAGAAGTAAAAAATAAGACCTACTAATACGTAATCTCCAGAGTCTAGCAGTGACTTATAGTTAGCCCGAAACAACATATTTCAGACACCATCCTTTTAACGCGGGTCGTAATCTGACGGCAGCGTGCAGCTTTGGGTCATTTTGCAGAGTCGCTCAGCTCAGGTTAGATGTGGCTTCATCTGTTATGGGAAGGTCGCCCCAGTCGCTCTAGGGACAGGCTGGCCCCGCCTTCTCAGTTGTACGACGCTTTGAATAAAAGCGTCTGCTGAATAAACGACAATGTGTTCTGTCTGTAAGTGTCCAGTGGGAAAGTATAGTACATAAAAGTTTAAAGATTAATTGTGAATTAGGGTTTAATGGCCTATAACACTAAGTACTGAAACTTAAATTAGTTAAAGAGAGAGCGTTAAGTACAAATGACCACAGTCTTTTAAGATCTTGATCATGTCAGTCTTGAGGGGGAGGCTATGTTAAGATGAACTAAAATTTATTAATGATATTTTAAAGTTTCGCCCTTATCCACAGAACAGCCATGTCAAGCTATATAAACGCCTAATACTTTTCAATGTAAAACAGAATGTTGTAAAGCTGAGGACCCAAATGTGCATAATTCATTAAGCAGCCAGCTGAATAACAATGAGTGAGTCTTTATGAAAGCTATTTTGGCTAACACTGTTTGTTAAGTGTTTTACTAGAACTCACAGAAAGGTGACTCTCCATGCAGTTTATCACTGGATCGAGATGAGGACGAAGATGAGGATCATGGGATTCCGGGGGGCTGCCATCAAGCCCCTTAACGAGGAGATGGCGGCTGACTTAGGGGCAGAGCTTCTGGGGGAGGCCATCATCTTCATGGTCGGTGGGGGCTGCATGGTTCTGGAATATAGCAGGCAGGCAGCGAACTCACGCCGCAAGGAGGAGGAGCTGAACCACAACATCACTGACCTACAGACACAGCTAGCCGAACTCCGGCTGGAAACGGAGACTCTAGATGCCCGGCTGAGGGAGGTCAACAGGGTGCTGATGGCTTTGCCCGCCCCCTCTGCCAAATAGGGGATGAATCCCGCTGCGTGGTATGCCATTGGTTCAGTACGCGTGTGGAGTTACTACATCTCAGTACAGAGGCATCGTTCGTTACCAATGGAGCTCTCTCCAGCTCTATAAAATAAAGGGACAGGAGAACACTGCCTTGTGCTTTGATGCAGCACGAAGAACACAAAAATGAAGTGTGTCCATTTTCGGTTCCTGTCATTATCAATATTTGCTTAATGTACATGCAGCAACTTTAGACCAGTCTAGAACTTGGTCTAAAGCTAACTTTAAATGCATTGTGTTTGGTTCTGTCTTGCTCACTGTACATTTCAAGGTTTCATGTTTTCCATTATAGTTCAAAAGCTGAACAGGATCTACGTGCTACCAGCTTGTTCTAATGTAAATCTCACAGAATACCACTGATACGAGTTTGGGAAGAGTATTAAAATGTCATTGCTGAAAACCAGTATGATAGTTGTTATTTGAAAGAGAAAGAATTACATGGTTGTGTATTTTTAAGTTGGACAGTTGAATTGTGTAATTTCCCTGGGCTGGATTTCTCAATTACCCAGGGAATCAGGTTAATCCGTGCTGATGGGAGTAACCATGCCCTTATAAAACATGTTAACACTGAGAATTTGTCTTCTAACATAGATCACTTTATTTTTAAAATGATAAAAAAATCGATTACTATAGGTTATCATCCTTTTCAAATAATTATTGGGTTCATATACAGGTATAGGGATTTCAATATTGGGATACATATTCAAAACATAGATTTGCTTTTTAATTTATGGAATGGTGTATGCATAAGGTGACCTGTAAATTAATTATTGTAAAATAAATGTTATTTTTTTAAGTTCTCTCTTTGTACTTTAGTGTCAATCACAGTTAAACACTGGGTTGCAGGTTGACCCATTTTCTCGAGTTATCGGTTTTTCTCAGTGGTTTTACCATGCTCTCACACAACCATGAGCTGTCAGAAATGGCACTCCTTTAAGGGGGATTATTAGTGACTTGTCATACCTTACTATTACTCTCCCAGTGTGTAAGTGTGCTGGATAGCTGGGTGGCATGCATGTCCAGGGTTGCCAACTTTGGCCAGCTGGCTGGAGTGAGATTTTCAATTTGAGACAAGTCCACACACACATGCACACGCATTTGCATGCATGTGACAGTTTTATTACCTTACAGTGTCTAGGTTGTGCAAACAACCCCAATTATAACTAGTCTATGTCTATAATGGAATAATGCAGATTTGCCCTAAGATATCTTGCGTGAGTGTCACGCAAGATGCTTGAGGGCTGGCAGCCCTGCGTGTCTGTCTTTGGCAGTAATCGCAAAACCTCTCCACGCGCAGCCAAAAATATGAGTTACCGTGAACAATAAAAGAGCGTTCGTGTTCCCCTCCGTGCGTGACCGTAAATGTCAAACTTGGGCGTAAAGCAGCTGACTCCGTGACGGGAGTTTCTCCTGCGGGAGGTAGGGGGCGGCAATGGGGCCGCGGCCGCCCGGCGCGTCACCATTACGCGGATGCGGAGCAGCTGTCGGACGCGTCCTGGAGGTAACGTCCGAAAGGCGCAAATATCCACTTACTCATTAACGTGCACAGCCGTCAATTATGCATGCGGGTCGGCAGGTGCATGCGCTGGACCGCGGGGCTGCTCCGTGCCTTTGCATCATAGCCCTTAGTCATGCAGTTTGATTCTGCATCCAGGATGGCAGACTGCACCAGTCCGGGGCTATCGGGGGGGCATTAAATCGGGGGAAATGCGCGTTTCTCGCCAGGTATTAATCTATGCATAGAAAATAATAAGCGAAGGGACGGAAGAAGATTCGTGTCCCTGCTGCCGATGCGCCAAAAGCCTAGAATGGCTTAGCAGCGGCGCCATCCCTCTGACAGCCGGGTCTTAACTAGTCGTCTGATCCTTTAACCAGTCGGCATGAGCGGCGCGGACGGGAAGAGGCACCCGGTGAAGGAGATGAAGGAGCAGCTAGACATCGGAGGGATGGAGGCGGGCCTGCGGGACATGCGGGAGGGCTCCGCGGAGGCAGCGGGGCTTGGCCGCGGCGACCCCGGCTTCGCAGTGTGTCCGCACGCAGGTAGGAGATGCCCTTCGAAAGGACCGCTTCCGACAGCTGCGCTTTGTGATTCTTGTGCTAAATCCCTATTTATAGGGCTTGCCTGCTCATCTGATTGGGGTTTGGCCATCCGGTGTAGTATTTCTCCCCTTTGCCCCTGTATAAGATAAGGGAGATGAAAATGAACACCTGGAAGAGGAGACCTGGGAAGGTGAGGAGGCCAAGGAGGAGGGAGGCGAAGAGTTCCGCAGCCACATGGGCGCTTTCCCTCGCCAGGCCGGGGAAGAAAGCCTGGAGATTTCTGGAGACCATCATTCGAAAGCAGATGTAGTGCTGCGACCTGCCCAGCAGCCTTGTGGGTTCTGTATTGTTTTGTATTGTTATAGCTGATCGCAATTGTATGTGCCTTATAATTATAATGTGGTTTTGCTGGTTTCACTTTCCCTCATATTTATTAAATAGTGTTCAGTATTCAGAACACTTCCCAAATGTCCCACCTTACTTAATTACCCATAAAATCTTAAATATGGCCCCAGTTTTCAGGTAGGTTAGTCACATACTGAGTACACAGGCAGTTGATGAGTAACCCAGTCACACCAAATCCTTTCAGACCAGGTTTGGAAGCCAAAACCGGGGCGGTTGTGGATTAGAGCGCGCCAGATGACCTGAAAGTCCTCCCAGAGATGCGCAGGCCTTCACAAATGAGAGGAGCAGGTGTATTTACACTGCGATTTACACCATGTAGGGTTTGACATGAAAATGGAACCGAAAAAGGAGGAGGAAGGGGATTCTGGCCCACCAGACGAGTGTCATCAGGCACGGGGGCCGGTCGATGACTGGGAGGAGGAAGTGGGCACCAAGGCTGTGCTATACGGCCGCAAGAGGCCCTACGAGGAGACCAGGCCGCACGGCTACTATGAGCATTGTGACGATAAGAGGTATACCTCCCATGACTAGTAGGCACTAGGGTTGAGGCCCCCAAAAGGGACTTGTTTGACCTGGGTTATGTAAGATTAAATAATTCTGTATAAATATCTTTGCCAACAGATGGCCTGATCATACTGCCCTTGCGCTATCTGTCTCACAGGTTCCGGTACCCCCCACCTCCGGCTGAGGAGGAGGAGGAAGACTTTGATGACTCCCTTGTGACCATTGACACCTGTGAGTGAGGCTGGGGATCTCGTCCACTACTTCGGCATTCGGAAGCACGGAGGGGGGCTTGTGGGCCGGGTGTGGCTGTTTTGACATGCTGCAGTGAAATGGTGCCAAGTTTTGATTATGAGCAATAAAGTCAGACAACAGTAGACTTTAGTCAGATGGCTGTTGCATCATTTGGATATTTTGTTGGAAATGCTGGTCTACCTTTAATAGGCTGTGTTCTTTGTGGAGTAGAATGTGTTGGCTTATGGGGTGGCTATATTTGGCCAACGCAAGAAATACACCTGCTTATTATCTTTTTTGTTTATTGGTTTTATCATGATGACTCATGCCGTTGTGTCAATGTGAAGTGGTAGAACTTGATTGGCCAGGAGAACAGAAGTCTCTTGCTGTCTTCCTCCCAGGAGGGACATCGCCAGTCACGTGTCAACTTGTGTCCAGAGTTGAATTTGCTGGGGGGTTAGGAGGGATCTTTGAGCCATGCTGGAGACCGGCGTCTTTTTCCGGTGTTGCTGTACCTGCAGACGTCTGCGCTCTGAATGTGCGCGGATCTTGTTTTCCCACAGATAACTGTGATTTGCACTTCAAGGTTTCCCGTGACCGGTACAGTGGCTACCCCCTGACCATCGAGGGCTTCGCGTACCTGTGGTCTGGAGCCCGGGCCTCATATGGGGTCAGCAGCGGTCGCGTCTGCTATGAGATGAAGGTACCGGAGAACACAGTCCCCGAGTTGCCCTGGCATGTCGGGGCCAATTCTCTGCATTTTCCACGTCACCCGAGCCTCTCCTCACTGCCTCTCGATGAAGACGTTCCTAATTTTGGTGATTACATGGCTTGAAATGACCTCCTTTCTCTGTGTGCAGATAAATGAGGAAATATCAGTGAAGCATTTGCCCAGCAGCGAGCCTGACCCCCATGTGGCGAGAATTGGCTGGTCTCTGGATTCGTGTAGCACGCAGCTTGGTGAGTCTCACACACACGCACGCACATGCACACACACACATATTTGTATTCCTGTCTTAGTGAGGACCCTTAATTCATTTCTATGGGAAAAAACCTAATCCCAATCACGACGCCCTTAACCCCAACTCAGACTAAACCTAAACCATAAGTAATTCACCAAAATGCAAGACCAAGGTTGCATTCATCGATTTTTAGAAAATTTAGTTTTCCTTTGTGGGGACTGAAAAAATGTCCCCACAAGGTCAAAATAACAACAAGGTTTTTATGACATTGGGGGGACGTTTAATCCCCTGGATGTAATATATACATGAGCGACATACACACACGTGCAGAAGTGTACACACACATGGCACATCCTGAGACACTCAAACATCCATCAGGAAGCTCCTGTAGACCAAGTAGAGCATTGTGTGTAGGTCATGGGTTAACTGTAAATAAAAATGCTATATGCTGTTTTTTTTCCTCTTGGGGCTCAGGTGAGGAGCCTTTCTCGTTTGGATATGGGGGTACGGGGAAGAAATCATCGAACTGTAAATTCGAGGATTATGGAGAAAAGTTTGGCGAGAACGATGTCATCGGGTGCTTCATAGTAAGTACTTTTCCTACTCCCGCACTGGCAGAATCTGGAGACCCCACGGCAGAATTTTCCTCCTCTTCTCTCAGGACTTCGAAAGCGGTGACGAGGTGGAGATGGCCTTCTCGAAGAATGGGAGGTGTTTAGGCGTGGCCTTTCGCGTGGCTAAGGCAGAGCTTGCTGGTCGCTCCATTTTCCCTCATGTCCTCGTCAAGAACTGCGCTGTTGAGTTCAACTTTGGCCAGCTGGATCAGCCCTACTTCCCCCCACTGGAGAACTACACCTTCATCCAACATGTCCAGCTGGAGGAGAGGATGAGGGGGACAGTTGGCCCAGCTGCCAGATCTGACTGTGAGGTGAGATGAGCTCCCCACCCCCCACAACTGGGCACAGCCAGAACCTTTGCAGTTCTGGAGAGCTGTTGCTCTGGACTTGACAGGTTGTGGTCTCTTGTCTTCAGATCTTGATGATGGTGGGCCTGCCTGCATCTGGGAAGACCACATGGGCCATTAAGTATGCTCAGGAGAACCCTGAGAAGAAGTACAACATTCTGGGGACAAACTCCATCATGGAGAAGATGAAGGTGAGATTGTTGGTTAAACTCAAAGCCCTGAAGAGTGTTTAAAGTCTTGACCCTGACTGTCCATCCAGGTCATGGGTCTTCGGCGGCAGAGGAACTATGCAGGGCGCTGGGACATCCTGATCCAGCAGGCCACACAGTGCTTGAACCGGCTGATCCAGATTGCTGCTCGCAAGAGGCGCAACTACATCCTGGACCAGGTATAGCTTTGGTTCTGGGGCTGTGGACAGGTACTTTGTTGCTCGGATTGTAAAAGGATGGTTTTTTTTTAAGGATTTCATGTTGTTCTAGTAGAAGAAGTTGTGCTTTAAAAATAACCTGTCTATATTGTAAGAAGGAACAAATGGGGATAAACTAGACCGTTTTAGGGTCTGACTGAACATGTACGTAAAGGTAGGCCGGGTTTAGAGCTCTGAGGAAGGTTCAAGGTTATTTTTTCTTGGGGTGTTTGTGGTGCCAAAGGCTGGTAGATGCCTACCTGGTATCTAGCATGTTACAGAAATCAGTTAGCTTATTCATTATTAATTTGTCATTATTAACACTTCTACTATCACATATTCTCTTCCTCAACGGTGCTGTACCTCTCCAGCACTCTGTCTTCAGAACCTGTGTAATTTAGACCTTCCAAGTTTGTTGCTTGGAACAAAGTGGCCGAAAATGTGCCTGAATTTCGGAGCCCGTGTTTACATGGCTCCTGCCTCTTTCTGCCAGACGAATGTTTATGGATCGGCCCAGAGACGGAAAATGCGCCCTTTTGAAGGTTTCCAGCGCAAAGCTGTTGTGATCTGTCCCACTGACGAGGACCTAAAAGAACGAACGTTAAGGCAGACCGAAGAAGAGGGAAAGGACGTGCCCGACCATGCGGTTTTGGAAATGAAGGGTAGGAGGCCAAAGGCAAACGGAACTGCCTCCAGATTTATCTGCATCTTGTGCACTTGCGTCTGTTCGTCTGTTTTGACCTTAAAATGCCTGTGCCGCTCCCACCACACTCTCTCATTTGCTGTAGCGAACTTCGTTCTCCCTGAGTCTGGCGACTTCCTCGACGAGGTGCTGTTTGTGGAGGTCCAGCGCGAGGACGCCGCCCTGCTGGTGAAGCGGTATAACGAGGAGGGCCGCAAGGCGGGACCGCCACCCGACCGGCGTCATGACGGCCGGCAGGCCGGTTACCGTGGCCGCGGTGGCTACCAGCGTTACGACAACCGCGCCGGACCCCCGGGAGGCTACCAGAACCGCGGCGGAGGTTTCCGGGGGGGTAACTGTCTGGTGTTAGTGTGTCTGTGTGTGTTCCCTTCATCAGCGTATGTGACTCAGCTTACTGATCCCGCTGTTTCCGTTGTAGGATACAGCTGTGGTGGCAACAACCAGAATCGATGGGGCAACCAACGGGACAGCGCCCCCGGTGGCAGAGACGGCTACGGTCGCAACTATTCCGGAGGCTACAGCCACAGCCGACAGGGTCCTTATACTAAGGGAGGGTACAGTCAGGTAAACACGCTGGATATACTCCTAGGCTAATTATAAAAAGCATTTCAACCTATCAAATCCTCACTGTCCTCATTATTTCCAGGGTTACAGCCAGGGCTACAATCAAGGCTACGAGCAAGACAACTACAACCCGGGTTACTATGGCAACTATAGCCAGTACCCTGGATACGAGCAGAGCTACAGTGAGCCTTCAGCCAGTGCACACGTCTACAGTCAGCAGCCGAACTACAATCAGCAGTACCAGCAGGTGTGGGCGTGTTTAATTGCCGTCACCTGGCTTCTTATTGGTGGCTGCTGAGCTCGTTCTTGAATGATTGCCAACCCAGGGTCCTCTCTGCCTCTCTCTCTCTGCAGTATGCACAACAATGGCAGCAGTACTACCAGAATCAGAGCCAGTGGAACCAGTACTACGGCCAGTATGGCGACTACTCCGGTCAGGGCTCCCAGGGCAGTCAAGGTGGGCGTTAGCCCCGCCCCCCCCTTGGACCCCAGGCCAGCTGTCCTTGCAAGTGCTGGCACCTCGCGGGCTCATGAAGAACTGGGGGGGGGGTGTTCCATTAGGCATGATTTCTCAGTTAGCAGGGTTTACTTAAGGTAGAAATTGTGATTACTCGATAAGAATGCTTCTTACCTAAACTCTTATTGGACAGTCATGATTTCTATCCTAAATTAATCCAGCTAACTGAGAAACCCTGCTTTGTGGAACACTTCCCAGTTCAGCTCTCTTGTCCATCCGTCTTCCGTGTTCTTGTTCCTCCTCCTCTGCACCCCAGGCTAGTTGCGGTTCACCCCACGCCATCGGAGGCTTTGCTGTGCATTTGACCCCTCAACCAACAGTACCGGCCAGGACATGCTCACTGCTCCGGGTCTCCATATAGCTCCTGTTCAGTTATACTGATTTTTGCCCTTGAAACACCAGTTTTGGTGTCTTTACAAATAATGACCTTAAAAAACAAGAGAAACAAAAAAGCAGCACAGAGTGCAGCCCCCCAGAGAGAGGAGCTGCCGGGGTGGAAAATCCAGGTCCAGAAAGTACAAATCCAGATCAAGAATTTATTCCAACCAACCAGCTGAGTATAGAGTCAGTCACAGTGCGCTCAACTGATTGGCTGGAACAAAATCTCGGTCTGGATTTTTACTTTCTGGACCTGAACTTGCCAGTTGTGGGAGCCACCCACCCGGTGACGTCCCAGGCACAGGGGTAGCAGATGGCAGCCCAGTTGCCAGGTGACCTCAGTGCTCCTGTCCTGCTGTGGGAGTGACCGCCACTGTCCCTGGTGACGGAGGGCCGTTTCCAACACGTCCTTTATTTTTTTAAGGTTATTTTCATTACCGTGTTGCAGGCCCATCCTCAGTTGCACTGACGTAGGGGAGCTACCCTCCTTTAAGGTGGACATTGACAAAGTCAAGCGTGTAAATCAGTGCATTGCTAAGAAATAAACCCACAGCTTCAGTTTACGTTGCGTCTTTTTAAAAACATGATTATGTGAGCAATATATGTATGCAGGGGCACAGTAGGGGCATGGATACCCTGCCAGATTCAGGGGGGTCAGCACTTTTCAGGGGCCCTTAAATACCTAAAATTATATGTAAGGGGAACGGGAGGGGTAGAATTTTTAGGTATGTCTCTGTATGCATCACTATTTCCCTCATTGTTTTGACTGTTAAATATTGTTTACTAGTTTTGTGGTTGTTTTGCATTACTTATTTAAGTACTAAATCAATTAAATGATGTTATTGCTGTTTGCTCTGTGTAATCTCAGTATGGACACTCGGCGGGGGCACGCCCAGGGTCAGGCAAATCACCCAGCTGCCTCTGGGCTTAAACGGTCAGGCCTCTTGTTTACACACGCTCTGCATTGTCATCATATGTGTTTGATGGAAACTGGACAAACCTTCCGTGGCCCACTGGCAGTGTGTTACCACACTGCAGTCCACTTAATTGCTCGTCAGCAAAATCACTCCTGCAAAGTGCCTCAGTACATTCTCCTCCACCTGTGTCCGTGCATCTGATAATTTTCTCCATCCATCTAACCTAAGCTACTTATCCTGGACAGGGTCACAGAAGGCCTGGAGCCCATTACAAGCAGGAAAGTGTACAAGGCTGGGGTATTAATGTGGAAAATGATCATTTTGGCTGACAAGGAAAAAATATGAACACTTTTTTATTTAAGTTGGCAAAAAAAAAAATTTCAAGATCGTACTTAATAAGGCAGGGAAACGTATGTTATTTGTCTGGTCGTACACAAATACAAATACCATGGAAAAAGCATGAGGAAAGGACACGTCTTGGAAAAACTACAGTGACGGTAAGTCCACAGAGACCTAGTCTATGGCAGGGCCAAAGCTGAGCTCCACTGTGTCAGCCAGGGCTGTCTCCTGGTGAGCATCTCCTGGTGAGCATTTTCATGTCCCATGAAAGCTACCACAGATTCTGTAGGTTTTATATTTTTTTTACCTCCACTTTTTAAAAAGACCCACATTTTTAATCCACTTTTCTTTTTTGGAGAAGCTCATTTTTGCATGTTGGTATGGAAGTAACAATTGTATTTTTTTTTTTATCAGAAAGGCCTGTAAACATATCTTAGTGGTGGCTTTTGCCCAGGTCTAGTCTACAGGGACCAGGGTGCCCACAGGATTCATGTTCATGGTACGCGCACCAGTGACCTGCGGGTGGAAATATTTTAATGATATTCTGATAATTTGCCAACTGGTCAGTTAAAATAGAATTTAAGCATATGAAGTGGGTTGGGCATCATTTTTATTCCTTTAATATTAGTGTTAGGGTCAGGTTAAATTATAAACACTCTAGTTTTAGATCTACGATTGCACTGTAGGGCATTGACGATAGGGATTTCAGGAATACAGTTGAAATATTCTGGGTATCGCCTAATGTAGAAATATTTTGAGGTTTAAACTGCATACAGTTACCATTGACAGTGTGTAAACTACCAAGAGAGAGATTGCACAGTCACCACTGACAGCCTGTAAACCACCAAGAGAGAGACTGCAGTCACCACTGACAGCCTGTAAGCTACCAAGAGACTAACTGCATGCAGTCGCCACCGACAGCCTGTAAGCTACCAAGTGAGAGACTGCACAGTAACCACCGACAGCCTGTAAGCCGCCAAGTGAGAGACTGCACAGTAACCACCGACAGCCTGTAAGCCAGCAAGTGAGAGACTGCACAGTCACCACCGACAGCCTGGAAGCCAGCAAGTGAGAGACTGCACAGTCACCACCGACAGCCTGTAAGCTACCAAGTGAGAGACTGCACAGTCACCACCGACAGCCTGTAAGCCAGCAAGTGAGAGACTGCACAGTAACCACCGACAGCCTGTAAGCTACCAAGTGAGAGACTGCACAGTAACCACCGACAGCCTGTAAAACACCAAATGAGAGACTGCACAGTAACCACCGACAGCCTGTAAGCTACCAAGTGAGAGACTGCACAGTAACCACCGACAGCCTGT
>JAODKM010000035.1:4896861-4953010 GCA_026780845.1 Petrocephalus sullivani | reverse complement strand
ACTTCACCACCACCTCACCATCAGCAGGTAATACTGCTGTCCGGATGTGATGCTAACACGCATGTTAGCGTAGCGCTTCCCCGCCACCTCACCCTCAGTAGGTATCATTGCAGGCTGGCCATGACGTTAACGCTAACGTTAGCATAGCACTTCACCACCACCTCACCATCAGCAGGTAATACTGCTGTCCGGATGTGATGCTAACACGCATGTTAGCGTAGCGCTCCCGCAGCCTCACCGTTAGTAGGTGTAGAAGGTCCTTGTTGGGTGTGAAGGGCGGTGTGCAGGTGTGGATATCCAGCAGCTCCTTGATGTTGCTGTACAGGTGTTGCAGCTTGCTCAAGTTGATCTTGTCCTCCTCCAGGTAGCTCGGCAGTGCCTCATTCAGGGAGACCAGGTCTTTCAGGTGTACTCCCAGGATGGGCACCTTGAAGCCCCTGCTGTCCCCGTACAGCCGCCGGTAGCTGCTGTAGTTGCTGCTGGAAGACAGCAGGTCCATCATCTCGTTCAGGGTCTGTAGTGGGGAGGGGGTGTTTTTAAGATGCCGCGTTGGATACGTGGCAGATTCACCACAAAGCCTGAGTTAACACAGCTGTGCAGCTGTTACGCTCGCTGTCCACTATTTCAGCCCCAGTAGCAAAGTCCGAAGCTGACCTTGGTGACGTCGGGAGCCAGCAGAGAGGTCGTGTCTTTGAGGCGAGAGATGGCGCTGTGGCAGAGGCCCCCCATCACAGCCATCAGAGTGTTGAAGTTCTGCAGTGCCCGCAGTTTCTGTATGGGGGGGGGAGACATTTAATTTCCCCCCTTTTTGCAGATCCTCATCCCTCTGCTCAATGTGTCTGCAACACCCACCTGAGCCACGTGGATGAACTTGGTGAAGACCTGGGCTCGCTGCTGTGCGGTGTGCTTGCTGAGAATCATGAGCTGCACCCACTGCGACACGCCGTTGCACAGCATGACAGAGCACTCTAGAGCCGGGTTCCCGCGCACCGAGCCTCGCACTATGTAGCTGCGGTAGTCCAGGTGCTGAGACAGAGAAAAGGCCATTGAACCCCAACTGGTGTCCTCCGCTGCCTGCCTAGATCACACTGCACCCTCCCTGACCACGGCCCCATTTAGCCTGAACACACCCAACTGCCCTGACCACCCCCCATACACTGTAATGACTATACTACCAACCTACCGTGACCAAGCCCTGATCATGCCATGCCCAGCACTGACCTTCACCGACACTGACCACGCCTTCGCCCCAGCCCGACACTGACCACGCCTCTGCCCTAGCCCAGCCCAGCACTGACCACGTCTCTGCCCTAGCCCAACCCAGCACTGACCACGCCTCTGCCCTAGCCCAGCCCAGCACTGACCACGTCTCTGCCCTAGCCCAGCCCAGCACTGACCACGCCTCTGCCCTAGCCCAGCCCAGCACTGACCACTTCTCTGCCCTAGCCCAGCCCGACACTGACCACTCCTCCGCTCCATCCCAGCCCGACACTGACCACATCTCCGCCCCATCCCAGCCCGACACTGACCACATCTCCGCCCTAGCCCAGTACACACCGAAACCTTGCAGAAGTGCTCAAACTCCAGGTAGCTGAGCAGCTCTGCTATCTCCTCCGGCTCCACGTGGTCAAAAAGCAGCGAGACTTTCCTCTTCTTCAAGCTGGGAGATGGACACTGGGACGAGTCTGCAGGGGGGTCCCTGGGTCAGAGGAGGCATAAATGGAAGGTCACAAAGAGTAAACCGAACCGTAAGACCCGGATCCCTCCATCGCATCCCGCAGGGGTTGTGCCTGGTCACTACCTACAGGTAGGAGGTGTTGAGCAGCCGGCAGTGGGACTCCTCCCCCTCAGTCCTCACCAGGTCACGCACGTCCTGCATCACTTGCTCTAGCTGGGGGTCAGCCTTGAACACCGCTGGAAATAGGCTGATCCAGTGTCTGAATGGTGGTGGGGGGGTTATCAAGTCAGCCTTTTCTAATGACTGAATGAGGAATGAAATAGACTGAACCTCCTTCCAACATATGGGGGGCCCACCTGATAAGGTGGCAGACCTGAGATCTCTGCTGTGTCTTCTTCTCTGTGGGACAGTCCTTATAGGTGACAGAGTCAAGGGGACATGATCTTGTGACCATCTGGTGGGCAGAGCTATGGCACTCACACACACACACACACACACACACACACACACACACACAAACAAACCCGGGGCCTGTCAGAGAGCTGGGCACATCAGACACACGTGGGCCGGATGGACACATGGGAGGATATAGGGAGAGCAGCGTGCGCGCAAATGTGTGTGAAGGCACCACCCAGCTGTGCATCATCAGGGTCATGTGAACCAGGTCTCCGCCCCTGCAGAGCTTCCCGTCTGAACCTGTAGCACAAAGAGTGACACATCTCTCATTAACAAAGAAAAACCACAAAACCGCCGCCTTCATTACGCCAGGCCGCTGGTGGCGGAAGTCGGCACACACTTCCTGAGTGCCGCGACTACAGCTGTAATGAGCCTGATGAAATTTGGGAGCCCGGCCGGGGGCTTCTGACGGCTCGCACAGGCAAACAGAGGAGGATTGTCCGGGCTGTTTTCCTACATGTCCAGGCCCGCTTTCAGCATGGATTCTTCCCACTTACTGGTGCTTGAACGATGAGCTTATGTAACCTGGCTGTGGATAACATGGGGGACTGGGAGACCCCGAAAAGGAATGGAGAGTGCGAGGCCCCATGAGGGGAGCGGCCAGCAGGTTAACCCTTCATTTCCCAAAACACAACCTCACCGAAGCAGAGCAGGCAGTATCGGATGAGCTCCTCCAGGCTGACGGAGCGGCTTGGCGCCGTGGCGTCGGGCATCTGCAGGGCCTGCCGAATCTCCGAGGGCTCCCGGCATTTCCGTCTGGCCATGCCCTCCTTACAAGCCTTCCTGCAGTGGGATGGGGATCAAAGGTCAATGGGACACTAGATTCCCATAACTGTAAAACATGGCCGTGTGTATTAAGGGGTACCGCTAGAGATTTTTGACCCCATGATCATCCTGGGCCCCCATCCAAGACCAATCCTATTATATTCCAAATTTCGTAGGGTCCCTGTCATTCAATGGTCCTTGGGATTGTCTTTGCTCAGGTGGCCTCAATTTAAGTCTGCTGTTGGCATGAGACCTGGGACTAACACTGTACAGGGACAAATACTTGGGCCACTACTATTGTATCTCTCAGCCTCTTGCAATCTAATTTGCACTTTAGTAAATGTGAGCAATGGAAGACCCAGGCTTGCGGCCTTCTGAGATGCACTTGCTCACCTGACTGTGGCTTGCGTGCTCTCGCCACGTGACTGCAGGCTTCCTGTTTCTTACAGAAATATCTGACAGTGGGTCTCTACTAGCGGTGCCAGTGGTTACGCAATGCACGTGAAAAAAAAATGTGGCCTCAGCTGATGCAACGAGTTTGCGTCAGAGCGCGACGGAAATCCCGCTCGTCCCCAAGCGCGGTGGAACGCGTCATATCTGCGAGCTGCCGCAGGCGTATCGCCGCCTTTGAAAGTTGGCATCAAGGAGCGGCAGATTCGGCTAGCTGCTCCCCCCACCCCCCCCAGGCTAGCACAGGGTGTTTTCTGAGTTGAATATCAGGCCACATTTTTCACATCCTAAAATCTCAGCACTGAGGGTTGAGCTGTATTCTGAGGGGCCCTTAAGATGTGCCCTCTCACTTCTCCCCTCACTTCCCCACTGTCCCGTCCTTCTGCTTTTTCCAAAATGGCGCTAACCGTCAGTCTACCTCCAAGCCCCATCCGCGCACCGGCAACCCCACGCCAAGCCCCATCCGCGCACCGCCAACCCCACGCCAAGTCCCATCTGCGCACCGCCAACCTCACGCCAAGCCCCATCCACGCACCGCCAACCCCACACCAAGCCCCATCCGCGCACCGCCACCCCCACACCAAGCCCCATCAGCACACTGCCAACTCCACACCAAGCCCCATCAGCACACCGCCAACCTCACACCAAGCCCCATCAGCACACTGCCAACCCCACACCAAGCCCCATCAGCACACCGCCAACCCCACGCCAAGCCCCATCAGCACACTGCCAACCCCACACCAAGCCCCATCCGTGCACCACCAACCTCACGCCAAGCCCCATCCGCACACCGGCAACCCCACACCAAGCCCCATCCGCACACCGGCAACCCCACACCAAGCCCCATCCGTGCATCACCAACCCCACACCATGCAGACTATGTAAACACCGGGCGCAGCTGTCGGTGCTCAGCAGGCCTGGTCTGTCTGCACACTGCAGGACGTACGCATCTTAATAGCGCCCCCACCACCCCCCCCTCACTTTCCCTTCCCCTCCTCTTCCGTCTGATTCAGAAAACACCGTCCTGGAAAGCCCCGCTCCTCTCTGGGCCTTCTCGCTGGGGCTCGCCGAGTGCGGCCATGTCTATGGCGAGAGGCCCGGCCTCCTTCCTGTCCTCCTTTCTTCACATGCAAATTCTCCCCTCCTTTGATTAACTGATCAATGGAGTCGGTATGAATTCCCCATTTGTGTACCATCGCCTCCCTCTCTCCACTCACTCTCCCTCTCAGTCTCTCTTTTTCCTCTCTCACACAAGCAGAAACATTCCCAGGCAGCCATCAATTGTTATTTCTGGCATTCGGTGATTTGGATACATAGAATGTCACCCCCCCCCCATGTAAAAACCATCTCACTAACTATGCATAGACAAACACAGAGGCCGAGGGAGCCAAGCTTCACGCGTGATGTCATTTGACGGAGACACTGCTTGGCCCACATTTTCTTCCCAAGAAACGCCATCCATTCCACAGCTGGTCTGAATGTCTCCGAGCAATTATATTTCATTTACTTCAGAAGTATGCTTTCTTTAAAACATACATTTGAGGCGAGCCTGTCCCATGGTGGCGCTGTTGTGATGAGGGACAGGGTTCTCACGGGGTGCCCTGGTGTGGTGGCACATTGTCCATCAGGCCACCCGAAACAACTCATTAGACTTGTCTCCTGACCACCGCGACACCGGCAGAAAGTTCCGGTTCCTAACAATCCGATAAGCCCCTCCAGATAAGACAAAACGAGAGTGACAGAAAGGAAATGTGGAGGATCACCTTCTGCTACTGCAGGCGGCCGCCTTACACTTCCTGTCTCTGACGAATTCTGCCACAAAGGTCACAGGGCTTTTACGTGTCTGAAGGTCTGATGTGGACTGAGCATCCCAAGTCCGTGTGGTACGGTCTTTACGTGTGCTTCACAGCAGGAGGAATCCTACAGTGGCCCCATCACCCCAGACCTTGGCGTTGTGTGGCTGAAGGGATTTGGACCTTGAGTTCCCCAGATTTACATGTCATTGCATTTATATGAGGTGCAGGATGGTTCCGCGGTGATCCATGTGACGATCCTGAAATCTAATTCACCAAATATCTATTTTTGATTGGCACCTTAAAGTTTCGGTCAGAAAACATGCTCTGTTAAGATGCATTAAATGCGGGCAGAGGGAAAACCACCATTGATATGTGTGTGTGTGTGTGTGTGTGTGAGAGAGAGAGAGAGAGAGCGCGAGACACACAGGCTTGACCGACAGTTTCAGAGGAAAGTTGACATCGTCCAGAAGTTACTCAAAAACACACCTACTGGTGCGACAGCCAGACATCTGCAGCCAGCCGGACCCACATCCCACCAACAAGCAGCTGCGATGATGACACACAACCCAAGCCAAAGACCCTACGCTGGACATCACATGCAGCATCACCTTCTTCATAGGAAGACACTGACACACAAACGCATCCAAACAGACTCCTGCTCAGTGGCTGCCCCATAATCGCAAGGATCAGGACGGAATAAGAAACAAAGCCATGCCAGGGCGACCCTGAGGTGCGTGTGGCTCAGGTACCTGCTCTCCTTGCGATACATCTCAGGCTCCAAGCACTCTGTCTCTTCCTCCGCCCCCGTGAGGGCACCGTCGCTCTACAGCTCCATGGCTGACTCCCTCTGGCCCAGCCCACCCTGGACGTATCTGACAGGAGGCCCCAAGGGACCCCCCGCCGCCGACTCCCCCAGCCTCCTGAAGCTTGGACCGCTCGGACTCCTGGGAGGGGGCTGGTCAGGCCCCTGCTGGATGTCTGACCTTCACAAGCGGAGAGGATGAGACCTGTTGGATGGCAGGCGGTCTGAGCCCCAGGGTGGACAGAGCTGGCAGGAGAATAAACTGAAAGAAGACGCCCAACTTCGACTGTCTTATGAGCACGAGATTGCAGACGCTTTAAGAGAGGAACTGGATCTGGGAGATAGAGGAACTGTCATTGTCGTGTGTGTCAGTCTGCGCTGGGGAGGGGGTAGAGGAGAGGGGGAGGGAGAGAGAGAGCGAGAGAGAGAAAGAGAGTGGTTAATGAGGGTAAAGGATACAGGTTATAATACAACTAGACAAGTGTACAGACACAGTAAGATGCATTTAAAAATGCAGCACCTGACGATAGCTACTGCGGTGAAAACTAATTTTTTAAAGGAATTTTAGGGGGAGGGAAAAGATGGAGTAACTAATGTTACAGACATACTGAGAAAATTGTTTTCGCATGTTCGCATCTTGGGTATTATTATTATTAATAACTTCGGCGCTCAGTCTCCAGGATTCTTACCTTGTGTGTAACGTTACTCTCTTGCCCCTCTCTGCCGGTCCTCGCCAGTTTGGGGGTGCCGATTCCAGCAGGACCAGCTGGGCTCTGGGGCTGAAAGGCACCCTTGTTTGGGCACGGAAAGAAAGGCAGATGTAAGACCTCGTCTTATCTGCCTGTAGGTGCATGTGTGCTTCTCAGCGCGCCGTTTCCGGACGCGACTACGATGATTAAGGCGAATTACTCCTCCCGACAGTATTTAAAGACCTTTTTAAACCATGAGCGCTGACTCCCACCGTTGACTGAAAAAGGCAACATTTCAGGCAGACACAATTAAATATTTATGTGGCCATTTAAATAAAATCTTTCACGTTGTATTGTAAAGCTTATTTTAAATCTTTGCTCTTACATTCAAAGGTGTCAATTTCAGGTCCAGAAAGTACAGATCCAGACCAAGATTTTGTTTCAACCAACTAGTTGAGCTACTCTGTGACTGTCACTCTTTGTGCTCAACTGGTTGGTTAAAACAAAATCCTGGTCTGGATTTGTACTTTCTGGACCTGAAGTTGACACCTCTGCATACATTTGATGTTAAGAATGCAAACATTCGTAAAGTGCCATTAGTTAACTGGACTTGACTTGCTTGTTTCTTCAGGATTAACTCTGCACCTTCAATGCGCCCAAACACCACCTCTATGGAGTACGGATTTGGGAAATATGCGTATAATATACATGTTGTTTTTCTTTATTAATCTGATGAAAAGTATGCAAACAAGATCACATAAGCGGAACTTTCTCTGGCTTGGAAGGTGAAACTTTTTGACTCGCTAAGGAGTCTTTGCCTTTAATGCACACTACCTCCGGACCGGCGCTTTCTCCCTGCTCATTTACAAAAGCGCAATTCATTATAGAAACATTTGATATGCTTTAAATTTAATTTTCAAGATCTACGGAAACCTTCCGGTCGACCTGATAGGAGAGCCACGCTAAATTCAGTTTGCGGTTTGCCAGGTCGGCCATCCAGGGGGGCACGCAGGACCGCAAGAGGGAAGCACTTGTCAGTCGTTCGGGGGAACGGGGCTGGTGTTCAGGAGCTTAAACTTTAAAAAATCTCTACCTTTAGGCCCCTGGGTCACATAGATCGGGGAACGCTACCACCTCGTGGCGAAAAATGCGAATTACGGCGCTATAAGCGATATTAACGGCGGGAACTCCATTTCCCAGCATGCATCTCGGGCGCTCGGTTTACTTGCGCTGCACCTGCCTTTCCGCATCGGCAGTCACGGAGCATGTCTGCTGTGAAGATGCTGAGTAAAAGCTCCCCAGAAGGCAGGGGTGCCTCAGCCTGACGGCCGGATTTGGTGGCTATGGGAGATGGAACAGAGGAGCAGCGAGCTCAGAGATGACACTTAAATGGAGATTTTTGAGGTGAGATTAATAAAAGGAAATCCTGCTGCAGATATGCATGCGTGTGCGGGGACCGGAGAGGGGCGTGTCTGCCTGGCAGAGCTGGGCTGGGGGGGTGTGATCTGGGCGTTTCGGGCAGGCCGGGGGCAGGGGGCTGACATTTAGCTTGGGCGAAAAAGCCTATTGGAGACCCTGACTGAGAGGCTATAGGAGGGTAGGATACCACAAGTGAATTACAGCACTGAGGACCTGTCTGATTCATGACCCACTAGCAGGCAGCTTCACACACAGGTTGCGAGAGAGAATATTAAGTCTGTCAAATGCTACATATACAATGTGCTCTCTGCAGAATATTAACATGCAAGGACTGCAGAGTCTTAACTTCTCAAAAATATATACATATAAACTGCTGTGCAATATTTTCAGTGTGTTTTTTTATTTTGGGGTGCAGGGAGGTGTCTGTCATTGCTTTTGAGTTATTTTTCCCGCTTGTCTGTGGTCTGTGTTTATAAGCTTTTATTTACATCGACAATGAAGAAGGTGCAGCTTTACACAACTACCGCCAGAGGGCAGAAAAAACACACAATACGCCGTAACGCCGAATTTCTGCATAGGCACGGAGCACGCTGTGCTGTGTATGGCAGGGGATTCTGTCAAGCACGATTGTGGTCCTCTGCGCGTCTTGGGGTAATGCTGAGACAGGTTTGCCTCTAGTGGGTCACTGTTGAACTGGTCTTGACATTTAAATAACAAAGTAGGACTTCTTTGTATTAGTAGTAATTCATACATTTCCACATTGTAATATATCACATAGTGTTTGATATATTGTTAGAGTGAAATGGGCTCCTGTTTTCCCAGCTCCTGATATCGGTCTTTTTGTTGCAATATGATTCATTCTGCAGCGTTTTGAAAATGCATGAACTCGGACAGCAGTGACTCTGACTCAGTGGAGCTCACCGATCATGAATGTTCTTGAATGTCCTGAGAGAGTGAGCATAGTCCCAGCATGACTGGGCTGAGGAGGTGACGGTATGTGGGAGTGCACTGTCTCCTCCGCCAAGGTTAGGTGACGGCTCACCTGAGCCCCCAGTGCTGAGTTTGATTACCCATAAGCCCCTGGGGCCTATGGTCCCTGGCAGGCTTTCTGCATGTAGCACTGGCTAGCCGGTATGGAGGGGGGTGGCTGCAGTAGGGACAAACATGGTGTGTGTTGGGGGGGGGGATGTGGGTGGCTGTCTTACGGGCCCTTGGCCCCTCCCCCCCACTCTCCCATCACCCTGGAGCCGGAGACAGAAATCTGTTGAGTGCAGCTCAGCCCTGCCACTCCCTCTCTCACAGGCGTGAGAACCACAGGGCGCCCGCTGTCCTCCAGCAAACCCACACACACACACACACACACACGGAGAGCGAGGAGAGAGCGAGGGGGCGACAGGAGAGAAGGGAGCATTTTCTCATTCCTCCCGAGGAGCTGAGCGGAGGAGAACCAGTGCGTCAGCATGGCAGAAGCACCGGAGGGCGAGGAGGAGATCCAGTTCCTGCGGACGGTGAGTGAGTGCTGGCCGGTGTGCTGGGGAGCCGTCGTGGGGCATCGCAGGCGCAGCAAAGCAGGGGCCGCCGTGACACTCGCGGATCTCTCTGGGGTACCTGTCCGCGTCTCCCTCACTATGTACCCTGCCCCTTGCCTGCCAGCCTGAGCGTTTTTAAATGCTGGATTCCCAAACTCCACCGGCCTGTACAGCGGGCGACTCTGTGGCTCTGCCTGTAGCGGTGCGCTCCATGTGCGCGGCTCCTTCGCCTCGTCTGTCCGCTCCTCCTCTGCTCAGTAGCCGCCTCTGTGTTCAGCGTGTCTGCATTCGTCACTTTATTCCGGGACTGGGCTGCCGGTGTAATAGCACTCTGCTGGCGTGGCGCTGAGCGGCGGGCTCCGCTCCGAGGGGAGACGGCAGCACGGGGCTGGGCGGGTTGCCGACGCCGGCTGCTTCGTGCGCCCGGCTCCCGCGTGCCCGCGTGGCAATGCCGGGGGCCTCCGCTGGGGCTGCTTCATCGCCGGCTATTTTTATCAGGGTGGCGCAGAGCCCCCGTCAGGCGATGCCGGGGGCACAGAGGCGATGTGTGCTCCCCAGTTCGGCAGGGACAGCTGGCCGGGCGCTTCTTGCTGACTGTGCCCCCCCGACCCCCCCCCCCCCCCCGAGTGTGAGCAGATGAGAGCACAGGGGATTCATACTTAGTGAGGAAATGGACAGTGCAGTCCAAGGTGGGGGAGAAGCAATCAACATTCATGAAGAAATGAAGGACAGAGACACATGATACATGCCCTCTGGGCGTATCTCGGCATTTCCATTAATTTTCTGGATAGCCTGGGGTCACAGCTCAGAGAATCACAAACAGAAGTAGCATTCATAAATAGCCTGTATGGCACCCTACATTAAGATGGCAATGGTGAGCCGTTGAGTCATCTGCTGGGGTCAAAGGTCATAGTGGAAGTCGCTGTTGGTGCATGCTCAAGTGCTCTTTTTAAAAAGGGAGGAACAGATCAGTTTAGAAGCTGAGCTGTTACTCCTTGGTGTGGTGACCTTGCTCCGGCTGAACAGCAGATGGTCACAGAGAGGGGTTAACTATTCCCATCCCCGGCAGAGAGCCCGCTTACCACTGCCCATGGGTTCACCTGTTTTTCTGAATTTGCAGATGTGGAGGGAAAAGTCTGGGATTCCCTCCTCACTCCCTGTTTTGGGAAAAGCAGGGAGTTCCTGCAGAGAGAATCCAGCTTCTATGGGAATACCCCGCCTAGTTTCTATCTAGGCATTTGGGATGGGGAAGGTGGGGGGTGGAACTGAATTAAATATAAAGGGAGAGGATGACATAATAAGAGGAGAGCAAGGCACCTGACAGGGTGGCGACAGTGTCAGGGTGCATATGAGTAATGATATGATAATTCTGCATTTTGCACCCTGTCATGTATTGTATGCCTGGCCTTCCATCTGGAATGTTCCATAATCTGCCACCTGCTCTCTGCTTACATCCCGTATTCAAAGAAGGCTTCTTGTGTTTTGCATTCAAGCCCAAAATATTACAAAATTGGGGAAGAGAGCAATGCCTTTGTTTTTTCCAGATATCTTCATATAAAATCGTAGAAAATGCTCTTCGTGCTGTTTCATGTCTTAGTTGCTCAGTAAGACCGCTCAAGCTGCTTGTGTTTCTCCCGAGAGGATTTGCGTTAGGCGTTACGCCCCCAGCTGCCGGTTCACAGAGCAGGACCCAGGGGCAGGGCTGTGAGCCGGCCTGTAGCTGGAGGGCAGCTCTGCTGTGTCTCCCCATCCTGCACGCTCTGGAACGGCCTGTGTGTCGGAGAGCGGTCCCCGGTCCGGGCTCGCGCCATACCGAACGCTGCACTGGTAGACATCGTCTGAGAATGTGTTCCTAGATTCTCACACAAGGGTACTTTGCACAGCTTAGCCCAGACAGAGAGCCTCTTTGCTGTGAAGCAGGAGACGCCCTGATGTTTTATACACACTGATGGCAAGTCAAGAATCATTTATAAATATATCTGTATCTATATACAAACACTTCCTGACGTGCCTCTCGTACGGAAAAGAGAGAGGCTGGGCGCCTTTCACCAGACGAGTGAGTTGCCGCTTACATGCTGTCCTAACTTTAATATTTCCTTAGTACCCCCCACCTGCTGTATAACTGTCTGAGACCCGGGGGGGGGGGGGGGGGCAGAGACCTGTGCCCTTCTTCTCCTCTCAGAGCCCTGTGTGTATTTATATGTGGGGAGGGTCATGGACACAGTGCCTCTCCTACCCTGGTGGGGCGCTGTGCTGGGATGGATGTCCTGGATGTTATCATGATACGGAAATAGGAGCGCTGCGGCCAGTCACTTTGGTTTTCCGGATTCCTTGGTGTTTCTGGCACATCCTCGGACTCAGATTCTCACCCAGTCCCCCCCACTTACTGACCGTCAACCTCAGACTGAAATTAATTCGACCAAAAAGCCCCCATGAGGCGAGAGTGTGCGTCTGTTTGGGAGGGGCGGGGGGAGGGGGATATTCATACTCTGTGGTATTCGAATTACTGTGGGTATTTTAAAAGCTTTTCACTATGACTTCTGTGAAAGGATGACTGTGTGTGTGTGTGTGTGTGTGTGTCAGAGAGACAGGAAGAATGATTAAGAACGAAAAGGACCTGACCATACGGGCGAACGTGTGTTACGTGTCGTGTGGGTCCCGCTCGGCGTCGAGGTGTGGAGTCGGCCTCTCTGTAGACCAGAGCAGTGTCAGATTAGCACATCTACACCCGGGCTCAGAGCCACCTCCCGTTCTGTCACAGCGTCCCGGTGGGGCCTGTACGCCGAACAGATTCCCGCGCAGACGCTGACCTCCGTGATTCTAACAGGAACACTGACGTGTCTTTACAGACGTCGGAACAAACTCTTCACTACACCGTGTCTCCTGAAAGCAGCCTGCTGTTATTTGTGTGGAAGGATTGTTGGGGATTAGGGTGAACTTCAGACCAGAGCATTTGGGGGGGTCTTCGGTCGGCTCGCATGGTTTTCTTTCAGACCTCAGACCTCTTGCTAATAACAAAAATGCAAGTATCCCTGATTGATAGTGAGATTTTAAGTACCCCCCAGCTCTGGGTAATTCTGGGTAATAACTCCAAGGCTCCCAGCCTGCTTTGTGAGAAGCTGGAAGATCTTCTTGGATCTTCTTGCTGCTGTCTGTTGAATGGGGAAACAGCTACATTGTTGGAACCAGCTGAAGCCGGCAAGGATGCTAGTAACGTAGCACATCTGGCCAGCTGTTTAAGCCACATAACATTGCAGACCCGTGCTGTGGGTTAGCTGTGGACTGGGAAATGTTCTGAGAGACCAGCATGGCGATCAGAACTGGGAAGACAGGCTTCCAGAGCAATCTCCAGACTTCACAGCTGTCCTGTGTTTGTTGTGATATCGCGCTTTTCAAATCTTTCCAAATGGGCGTCTTCCTGTAAATATGTGTCCGTGTGAGGGGCGTCTGTGGACGGCTGATCCCAGATGCACTAGTGCAGTTGTGAGTTGTGTTTCTCTCCTAAAACGGCGTTTTAGGTAATTGAAAATGGAACTTTTGCAAAACTTTGTTTTCAGCATTGACGTGTAGACAGGGAAAACTTGAGAGTCTTTGGGTTGTGACGGCATAATGTGCATCGTTATCTACTTCGTTTGATGTCAGAGTGTGCGCTGTTGGCTGTTGACATGCTCTTGTCAGCACATTCTCAGTTTATTTTCATGTGGATGTGATTTTTAAAATACCCATGTATGTTTGTACAAGGCCCGACACGGGACCGCATGTCTGCTAGGCTTTGAATGGTGACGTTTAAGCCTGTGAAATATCTGATGCCGTTTAGCTAGACAACCAGGTTGAAATGTGTTTAAATACCCTGCTACTTTGGTGCCCTGCCTGAAGCATCATGGAGGTCTTTTTAGACTAGTTGTACGCTAACTTCCATCATATCTCAGTTGCCATGGTATTAGCCGTGGGGGTGCTTGGTGTACAGCTCTGCTCTGCCGTGGTGGTGGTGTGGTGGAGCGTGATGCGTGCTCTCTCTGTTTGGCCCCCACCCCAGTGTCGCACTCCTAAGTATCTGCTGGTCAGCAGTCCAAGGGAATGTGAGAGTGACAGGTGTGTTTTCCCAAAATAGAGGGCCGACTAGGAGGGGGGGGTGTGGGTGGCTTAGAGAGCGTGATCAAAGAAATGAGTAAGATGGGACGGAAGAAAATGGAGTCGGAGGCGGAGGGGAAGGACGGAAGAGGAGAAGGAGGGCGAGGGGATGTGGTGGGGAAGAGGGCGGAAGGAATAATGACTGATATTAGGCTGAGGAGGTAGGGAGCCAGGACAGGGGTGTGAGGAGAGGCGGGAGGGAGCGGTGACTGATTGAGCGCGACAGAAAGTTCTGGAACCGCAGATGTGGAACTCTGATGTGTCATGTCTAACGTATTTGTGGCTCATACGTTTGAGTCTGCTGAGCGAGGTAAAATGTAACATTTTATTTAATTTCACATCACTCAGCAGACATGAGTGTAGAAGTCACAAATAACTTCTGGTAGTCTGAGTGCGGGAGGGGGTGGTTTTTCAAACATCATATGTGAACGGCGAGTTTTGTTTTTGTTTTAATCTCGAAGACCATTTGTTAGAGCTTAAGAATATGGATGTCTTGGCGGGGAGCTCACCCCCCTGAGAGATCCTGAGGGCCAGAATGTTTCCTGTTTCTCTGGAAAAAAAAGAATTCTTGCAGTGCTTGTGAATCTGCTTAATAAGGCATATTCTGCAAGCCCCAACATCTCATGGCTGTAATGAGGAATTTGTGTGGAACGGATGAGGGCTGTAAGGCGCTGTCCTGCTGTGGCATGGCCCTCACAGAAATACCCAGGTACTCATAAGGTCAGTATCAGGTGTACTGAGCTGTGCCGAGGTGAAGCCTCGAGAATTGACTCTAACCACTGAAGGGGTTATTTTTGGGAGCTTGGAGGAGAAGCAGAGGAAGGTTGAACGTCCTGGAGAATGTTGTGGCTGAGTTGGGCTGCTCTCTGAGGAGGGTATCGCATGCCCTTCCCCTGCCTAGCCGCCCTGGGTCTCACTCTGCCTCCTTGTGGTCCAAGCTGCTGCAGCCGGGTCTGTTCTGGTACTTTCTGAATTGGGCTTTTTTGAGAAGGCCGAGTCCTCCACACTTCCTCCCACACTGACCTGGACGTTTCTCCATCCAGCACCCCTTAGCAGTCTGCCTCCCGCTCCTTCTCTTGCTTTCTCTGCCCTGCCAGCAGCACTGCATCCAATCACCAGCTGGAGAGTGAGGTGGCTCAGGCAGGAGAAGGCCTTCCAGGAGAGGGTCCCAGCTGGGCCAGCTGGACCTGGCAGGCTCTCCTCTTATTGGCTAAGGTTTCCTTTGTGGTTTGCAATCATTCTCACTATCACCTTGTGGGGTCAAGTGTTTATGTTAATATTTATAAGCTTATTTAATTTTTTGGATTCATACCCATTTTACCTGATATCCTTGCTTTATTGAGAGAAATGCTGAAATTATATTCTTGATATGGACTTTTATAGGTGCACAACATCACTCAGTGATATTACTCGGGGTCAGGTATGCCTGTCCAATCTGAGACCTTCTTCTAACAGTGTGGTGCGGTCTTAGATCTAAGGGTTTGTCCACCGACTAGTTAAGGATATCCTGCTATCAGAAGTCATCATATGTGAAATTCTTCAGAACACACTGGGACGCAGTAAATTAATATGTGCCAATTCCTTGATCTCAAATTGTGGAACTTCAGGGATTTTCCTGAATGCTCTTCCCGTTTGGTTCTACATCTGAACATCTTGATCACTAGCAGTCAGCTGGTGTCGACTGGCAAGTATCCATCTCTACACGGTCCAACATGGCACACCCGTCCGGACATGCCTATGTGACCACCTGGCCGGCGGGAATCAATCAGGGCTGACGTGTTTGGATGATTTCAATAGGCCGTGTCATCGAAGGCATTCATGATAAGCTACAGCTCATCAGCTGTTTAGTGTCCCGGCTTTGTCTGAATCCGGGCAGGGGTGACGGGTGCAGGTGCCTGCGGATTGCCATGGAGTGCTCTCAGGCCATTTACTTGGGGTGACGGGTTAATCCTTTGGGTTTGCAGCATTCTCCAAAGCAGGTTTTGGAATGGGGAACTTGTAAATGGCCGGCACTGTGGAGCATGTGGTTAAATCTGTCTTTATTGCATCTACGTAACACCTAAATGTTTATTTGTACCAGAATGCCCAGCTGTATCTTGGAAGACCTTCATTTAACATCCATGTAGTGCTCTGTTTTGGCTGACCTATATGAAACCGCCTCCCATGACGTTGATGTTCATTCATTTGATTGATTGATTAAAACAGCATTTTAGATACTGGTGTGTTATGCTTGGCCTGGGGTTATCGCCCGTCTTCGACGCTGTATGTAATGTTTTCTCTGTCTGGAAGCACCGGCCTTAATGACACAAACAACGAGGAAGAGAGAGTTTGTTGTCATCATACCTGCTTAGCCAAAAGGTGAAACGCTGTTCATGAAAAGCAAATCGGATAAATTTTTTTTTAATACGCGTGAAAAATTATGAGACTGATTGCCGAGAGTCCTGGTAGCAGACCCATGGAATCAGAGTCAGAAGTCTTATATTCGCCAATTTAAATATGCCGTTGAGACAAAAATTAGACAAAAAGAATAAATATGAAAAGAGAATAAGAAAATGTGCCATTAATAAAGAAACAAATAAACATGCAGACTTATGTATATAAGGGTGAGACACCCAGGGCTATAAACAGTTTGAGATCCGTGCTTAGGCTTAGACTCCAAGGGAGTACCGTGTTTTAGGAGGTGTCTTTTTGTAGACGTAAATTTTTTAATGTTCTTTTGGAATGTTGGGTGCCATGAATTTCCAGTTTGCTCCTTTGGTGAGTGAATGCATTCTGGGGCTGGCAGCCTGGTTAGCTGGGCGAGATCCGAATCGCTCTGGCCCGTTCAGAATCGCTCTGGCCCGTTCAGAGGTCCCACCGAGGTTCCTTCGGGTTCTTGGACGCTGTTATGCTGTCATCTGATCCGCACAGCCGCCTGACTGCTTTTAGAAGTAAGGAGCATCGTTACACTTCCATATCGGGGGCCCGAAAGCCAATGACCGTCCCCACACGATCCCATCCAGAAGTCTAGAGGATTCGAGTGACTTCAGTACAGGGTAACTACACAGGAAAGTGAGCCACAGGACAGACGCGGGGCCTGGAAAACCCCAAAGTCCATCAAGTCAACACCTTTTAAATAATGCTGGCTAACATTTTATATTAACGGCACCTTCATAGTGCACTCATTTTGCATTCATAGAACATTCAGTGCACCTTCATAATGCATTCATAGAACATTCATAAGCAGTATGTAAATATACCTTAACATTGTTATATTATATGATTCTATGATTATAATGTTCCCTGCAATGGGCTGCTGCCCCATTCTGGGATGTTCCCTGCCCTGCGCCCATAACCTCTGTAATAGGCTACGGGCCAGTTAGCTGAATGCTTATTTCATTGTGGGAGTTGGATTTATAGGGGCTGATGGATTGAAAGTATAAAGCATGAATCACATACAAATACAACGTTGTGCTTTGATGGGCTTTTGTTTTTTTTGTCCTTGCAGGGAATCTGACTAATACTAATATAGTTTGCGATAAAGCTGAGCTAATACATAGAATAGGGTAAGCTTGGTCAGCTCTGGGTGGTTTAATGATAGGAGGAAGGAGAACAGGGTGGGAATTGATAGCAGCATCGCTAATGATGTCACACGGGAGCGGAAACAGCGTGCCTAGGCATTTATGCCAACTTGACAAGCGGTATGGACACCAGCCATTTTAGAGATTTAGGTATTTAAGAAAGAGAAAGGCAGTGGGTGAGCGAGAGTGGGAGCAGAGAAAGGGATGGAAGGATATCATTACCTACTGACAGACTGGTCGGAGCAGCTGAGAATGTGTGGGGGGGCTGGCAGTGTTAGGGTGTGCTCACTCTGCCCTGATAAGCTGCTTTGTTTGTGTTAATCTCAGTGTGTAACCATTCTGTGAACATGCTGCTCTGATCACGTTCTTCTTCGATTTCTATGTTTAAAACCACTCCCTCCTGTCCATGTGGCCTATGACCTCTCGACCTGTGTCTGCTGACCACACCCTCCAGACCATGTGACCTCTGACCACCTGACCCCATGGTCCCGATTGGTTTTGCTTTAACCTTCTGACCTGTCTTTTCTAACCTTGGCCCTACCCTGTCTTTTCCAGGAAGACCAAGTGGTTCTCCAATGCACTGCCTCAGTACTGAAGGAGCAGATCAAATTGTGCCTGTCCAGTGAGGGCTTCGGGAACCGCCTCTGTTTTCTGGAACCCACCTCCAATGCCCAGGTAAGCCACCTGTCCCGCGGCTCAGTGCCTCGTCTGTGCTGACCTTCACGGGCTAGGCTTTTCACTCCACTTTCTGTGATGATGCCACACAGAATGTGCCACCAGACCTGGCTATCTGCTCCTTCAGCCTGGAGCAGTCTCTCTCAGTGCGAGCCCTGCAGGAGATGCTGGCCAACACCGTGGACATGAGCGAGGTAGGATCTGGCGTGCGGGTAGGGCTCCAGAAGGGGGGTCAGCGCCATGGGAGGTGTGCCTCGAGCGAGGTGCCGTATTCAGTCACCAACAATAGGCCCGATGTATCTTTCCTTTTACAGCAGGTCATGTCAGCAAGACAAAGTCAACCTGATTAAAATAAATACAGAAAATTATTTGTTCCCGTCTTTCTTCGACGTTTTGCCTGTGACTTGTGGCCCTTGTGAGCAGGGGGCTTGTCCTGCTGTTTGGTTGTTCTGTCGGCACACGGGCGATGGTGTTCCTGAGCTTCAGTTCTACCCCGCACCTGCTACCGGATCTCATTTAAGATCCTTCTTTCTCTTTTCTGTTTCCCTTCCGACCCCCAAACCCCTCCCGTCCTGCTAACCGTAGGCAGTCGATTTGGACAAATGGGTATGTCTCTGCACATGTCTCCACTCCTGAAGCACCTTCTTACCCCCACCCCACCCTACCCCACCCCCTCAAAGCCGGAGACTCACTCGTCCTACTCAATGTCCTCTCCTATGACTTGATACTACAGTAGTTCCCTGTAGGACCTCTGTCCGCCTGTCTCGGAGTTTGTTCAGTGGTTTCGTGGCTGACACCTGAACTGGTTTCTGTGTCCGTTTGAGGTCTGTCCTTGGAGTGTTTGAAGCAGTCCTTATTTTGTCCTAGAAACATTTCTCGGTATCCATGTCTCTCTCGTTGCCGGTGTCTATCTGCCATTTTGCATTTTGTCCATAACTGCCATGCAGATTTACCACCCTCACCATCCCAACACTCTGTGTGTTCTCGTCACCCCCACTGACAGCGTTCCACTTAATTTGCTACCCCCCTTGGTTGCTCTCATCTTTTGTCTTTGTGTTTTTCTTCCCCGTGCCCATCCTGCCCGCTGCTGATCCAACAAAGCATGACCCCCCACCCCAACCCCCCGAGATTTTGTTCATCTTTCCTCAACCCCTAGTCCCAAAGGCCATGTCTTTGGACGATTGCATCAAGCTCCCCATTAATCCCAGCCAGGTAGTGCCAGTGTGCTTCAGCATTAACCAGCAGAGTGTCCAGTAGATAGTGACCTAGGTGAGGCCAGACCCACATTACACAAGGCCCAGCGATAAGACCGCTCTGCCTCTGTGGTCCGAGTGGGACATCTGTCAGCTGGAGGGATAGCTGGGCTTTTCGCGGGGGCGATTCCCCCCCCCCCGGCCCCCAACCTTGACTTGCCGTGTGTCCTGGTGGGTTAGAAATGTAATGGTACCATGGGTGAGGGTGTTCGCAGCATCGGCAGTGATTGTGCTCATTGTCCTACTGGACGATGAGAAAAGGTAAGATGTTTTTTTTTAAGATTTTTGCAGAAGTGTTTTAATACGCCATGGTGCGATAGTTGAAACAGAAACATTTCGCATATGGAGGTGTCAGTATTACCAGTGATTTCTTCTGCATTTTAACCAGGTTGGGAGTTTCTGTCCTTCTCTTTCTACAGTGTTTGACATGACATGATTCACAGATTCATTACTGTTTGCTTTGTTGTCGTTTGTTGTTCTTTTGTCACCAGGCTCTGTGTGCTCTTTGGTAACTCACTGGTCTTTGTGTTCCTACTGGTAGAAGCTGGGGTTAGCAGAGTGTTTATTACTCATCTGGTAACCACTTTTTTGGCTTTTCCATGTCCAGTCGTCCCAGGGTGGGGGTCACCGCACCCTGCTGTACGGCCATGCCATTCTTCTCCGACACTGCCACTCTGGAATGGTGAGATCGATGTATATTTAACCTTTTATGACAAATAGCAATGAAAGTGGGTCTGAGAAAGGCCTTTGTCTTTCATGTAAAAGACTTGGGTGGAAGTAGAATCTTTGAAAGTTGGAGCTGATTTTGCTGCTGCTGTTGTTCCTGTCTTAGTACCTCAGTTGCTTGACCACGTCTCGGTCACTCACAGACAAGCTGGCTTGTGATGTAGGCCTCCAGGAGGACTCCACAGGTAGGTGGCTGTCTGAGGGAAATGCAGCCGGACCAGAGGATCTGGCCATTTGTAGGAACCTTCAAAACCTGATAATGCTTATGATCTTTCATCTCCAAGGGGAAGCATGCTGGTGGACCATCCACCCAGCGTCCAAGCAGAGGTCAGAAGGTGAGAAGGTCCGGGTGGGAGACGACCTCATCCTGGTCAGCGTATCCTCGGAGCGGTACCTGGTGAGGCTTCTTGGACTGCCAGTGTCATGTGTAGCTGCTTGGTCGAATAGTCTGCCTGGTCCGACTAAATCTGCTTTTGCAGCATCTGTCCTATGCCAGCGGGGACCTGATGGTGGACGCCTCCTTCATGCAGACCTTGTGGAACATGACCCCAGTGTGCTCGGGGTGCGAGCTGGCAGAGGGTTAGTGGTGCACCACTCTGTAGTCTGTAGCAGAAGCCCTTATTCAGAGTATGACAGCTCCCACACAACCCCTCCTGGGGCCATGAGCCCATGTCCTTCAGATGTCCTCCATTACCTGCTGCACGATTTAAAAGGCTCCTCTTGTCAGAGCTCCTCCAGCAAGGTAACCTCTACTTCCTCTCCTCTCTTCCCCCCCACCCCCCCCCCATAGGCTATCTGACTGGTGGACATGTTATCAGACTCTTCCATGGTCACATGGACGAGTGCCTGGCCATCCCCCCCCCCGACCAAGGGGACGACCAACGCCGGTGAGCGTTTGTCTCCTAAGGCACCACCTTTCTGCACCCAGTGTCTGCTTCATGGCTGACCCTGATCCCTCTACCCCCTTCTCCAGAATCGCAGAGTATGAGGGGGGGGCCGTCTGCAGCCAGGCCAGGGCTTTGTGGAGGCTGGAGCCACTGCGGATCGGGTGAGCTGAGTGTTTCACGTCAAATATCTGGGTCGCCCCCACCATCCCGTGTGGAGCAATTGACATCACCTTACCGTTTTAGGGTAGCGCTGAATGGCTGCTCAGAGAGTCAGGACCTCGGTTTTGCGTCTCATCTGAAGGACGGCACAGTGTCCCCGTCACTGCTCTGGGGCTTTGGGGTCCACGCTGACCACAGGATGGGTTCCCCTAGTCATTTGCTGCTCTCATTTAATATTTTTTTTAAACCATTTGCCTCAAATAGGTAGCCAAAAATCTCATTACTATAACAGTATTAAGGTTAAATGACACAGAACCTTCCCACAAAACCCCTTTTCCAGTTTATTCCACGCTTATTCAAGTTGGGACGCTATGTATGATGTAAGTAAAAACAGAATGCAAGCACTTACAAATCATAAACCGATATTTAACTGAAAAAAGAACAAAAATAGTGTATCACATGTTGAAATTGAGACATTTCATTGTTTGAGAAATATATGCTCAATTTGAATTTGATGCCAGCAACGCGTTTCAAAAAAGCTGGGACAGGGGCATGTTTATTCCTGTGCTGCACCACCTCTTCTTTGAACAACTCTAAGCATTTGGGAACTGAGGAGACCAGAGGCTGAAGTTTTGGAAGTGAAGTCCGCTCTTGCCTGATATAGAATTGTTCAGGGTCCCTTTTGTTGTGCTTTTGTTTAATTGTCTTCAGTGGATGACAGGTCTGGATGCTTCTACTAGGGAGCCATGCTGCTACAGTGCACTCAGAACGTGGTTTGGTATTGTCTTGCTGACATACCCAAGGCCTCTGATAAAGAAAGTGGATTAATTGTCATTGTTGACGCACCACAACAAAATGTGCCCTCTGCATTTAACCAATGTGACACAGCAATGGGAGGTAATTCAACACCCAATGCTTGGGGCAGTACCTTGCTCAGGGTACTTGTGCGTAGGGGACTCGAACCGGCAGCCTTTCAATTACATAGCCGTATCCCTAACCATTACGCCACCGCCACCTCTAAGGTGTTGTCTGGATGGCAGCCTTTCCCATCCTGCTCCCCATTCCTTGTCCCTTGCTGATATTTGTCTTTTCTCCCCCCACCTTTGTCCCCTCCCTGCAGCTGGAGTGGCAGCCACATGAAGTGTGGGCAGCCGTTCCGGGTGCGTCACGTGACCACAGGCCGCTACCTGTGCCTGCATGAAGAGAAGGGTCTGATGGTTCTGGATCCCAAGCGGGCTAACACCAAAATGTCAGCCTTCTGCTTCCGAGCCTCAAAGGTGCAGATCGTCGCCGCAGGTCCCAGCTGCCGGCTCTGCCGTACCTAAAGCTGTCTCTCTGACTCACAGTGCCATTAAATGCTCCCGGTAGCAAAGTTAAAGCGGGTAGTTTCCTTCCCTCATTCCTCTCTCCTCCACTCTCGGCACTGTCTCCGGCCCCCTCCCCCGGAGCAGGAGAAGACGGAGGTGGCCCCAAAGCGTGACGTTGAGGGCATGGGCTTACCAGAGATCAAGTACGGAGAGTCCATGTGCTTCATGCAGCATGTCTCCACGGGTCTGTGGCTCACCTACGGTTCAGTGGATGCCAAGGCTGCCCGCCTGGGACCTCTCAAGAGAAGGGTAGGGGGAAACAGGGGCTTTACACCCAGGGTGGGAGGTGCTGGAAAGGGGTGGGGCTGAGGATTGCACCACTGGCATCACACGAATAAGTGAATAACTATTACAGTTATAGACACCCAAATAACTTTATAGAACCAATGGGGAGCCACTTCTGAATCAGATTTCACTTTATTGGCCAGTTACACCAACATGTATTTGGAATTTGTTCTGGCAGTATTTGTGCATACATTCACCGACAATATAGAACATAAGTTAAGAAGAATTATAAATAGAGTAAGTAGAAATGAAATTATATAATAAAATGATGGCAGCCATTCTACAGCAGAACCTGTCACTGCACTGAGGCATTAGGATCCACGCAGACCATAGGATGGGCGCCCTCTTTGGCCTCATCAACATCTCCTCCTGCAGCAGCATCCGTACAAAGCGCTTTCAGACTGACCGACCTTCCCTCTCCCAGGCCATCCTGCACCAGGAGGGACACATGGACGACGCGCTGTGCCCCTCCCGCTCACAGATGGAGGAGTCGCAGGCGGCCCGCATGATCTTCAACACCACGGGTCTCTTCACGCAGTTCATCAAGTAGGACCCCTAGCATTTAGACAAACCCATGGAAACTCTGTGGTTGGATATGATTGATGATTAATTTTCTGATGAGTTGAAGTTGAATTTTGTCAAGAATCTAGGATTTCGTTAAAGGATCTTTACTGGGTCTTTCCATCTATACCATACCATCAATAGACATGTCACAAAATCTTTATTTATATAATTCACAGGCATCCTTCCCTCCTTTCCCATCTCTGTGGTGGCTTGTCCTATGGGATTATGATGGTGGCAGTACCCTTGTAACGGCTTCTATTTGCCCATCTCCTGGTCACTCAGGGAACTGGATGCTCTCAACCCAAAGAACAAGAATCCCACACCGCTGTCTCTGTCCCTGGACCGAGTGGTCCTCTCCCTGCAAGATCTCATCTTCTACTTCAGCTACCCCGAAGATGACTTGTCGCATGAGGAGAAGCAGACCAAGCTACGCTCCCTCCGCAACCGACAGAACCTCTTTCAGGAGGAGGTCGGTACAGAAACGTCTTGGTTATCGTAACGTTTAATGGCAAAATGTTAATCTAGTTTGGCTCACTGGCTCAACTTCAATTTGTTACCATCCTCGCAACCTGCCCTCCTTAATCGATTTATTTCTGTCATCCACTGTGCACTTTGAATGGTGTGCTCAGGGCATGATCACCCTTGTTTTGAATTGCGTCGATCGGCTCAACGTCTACAACACGTCTGCCCACTTTGCGGACTTTGCTGGCGAGGAGGCCGGCGAATATTGGAAGGAGATTGTTAACCTGCTGTACGAGCTGCTCGGTGAGAGGCCAGCAGCCAGAATGACATGTGCCTGCAGATTCACGTCCTCTTCATGTCTGCTGAGGACCTACATCATGCTCTGCTTGTTCATATTCTCCTTTTCTCTTTTCAAAGCTTCTCTGATCCGAGGGAATCGCTCCAACTGTGCTCTCTTTTGTGATAATCTTGACTGGCTGGTCAGCAAACTGGATCGCCTGGAAGCCTCTGGAGGTACCACCAAGCAGCCTTTCCATATCCAGGCTTAGCCAATCTTAGCTTAATAGGTGACAATTCAAATTTCTTCTGCTGTCTGACTTGACAGGAATTCTGGAGGTTTTGTACTGCATTTTGATCGAGAGCCCAGAAGTGCTGAACATCATCCAGGAAAACCACATCAAATCAATCATCTCCCTTCTGGACAAACATGGGCGTAATTACAAGGTCAGCCACTGAGATGGTCATGTGGCCTGCCGCCACATGCTTATTGGCTAGCCTACACATGCCCTTTGTGTCGCCCACAGGTGCTGGACGTGCTTCGCTCTCTGTGTGTGTGTAATGGTGTAGCTGTCAGGTCCAATCAGAACCTCATCACTGAAAACCTGCTGCCAGGTCGTGACCTCCTACTGCAGACCAACTTAGTCAACTATGCCACCAGGTACGTTAAAAAAAAAGCACGCTTATTTGTAGCACGCTTGTTATACAAAACATTTTAGATATACAAATAAGTCATGTAATACTGAGGCAGGGATGTTTCATAATATGATCTCTGTTCTCTGTTGCCTCCCCCTTAAGTATGAGGCCAAACATCTTCCTCGGGACGTGTGAAGGGTCCACACAGTACAAGAAGTGGTACTACGAGGTGATTGTTGACTACGTGGAGCCGTTCGTGACGGCCCAGGCTGCTCACCTGCGTGTCGGGTGGGCTATGAACATAGGCTACAGCCCGTACCCTGGTGGGGGTGAGGGCTGGGGCAGCAATGGAGTTGGGGATGACCTCTATTCCTATGGCTTTGACGGCCTCCACTTGTGGTCAGGTGAGCTGGGCTGATGGCCAGGATTTCTCCTGCGTGCGGCGGCGCATCCTGACCGTCTGCCTTCCTTGCTCTCCCCAGGGCATGTCCTGCGCCCCGTGGCCTCGCCTAACCAGCACATCCTGGCGGCCGACGATGTTGTCAGCTGCTGCCTTGACCTCAGTGTGCCCAGCATCTCCTTCCGCATCAACGGTCATCCTGTCCAGGGCATGTTCGAGAACTTCAACGTGGACGGCCTCTTCTTCCCCGTCATTAGCTTCTCCGCGGGTGTCAAGTAAGGGTCTCGAGAAGAGCATGTAGCAGAGAGTGCTGGAAAGTCTTGTGCATTTAGGAGAGAGGGATTCTGAGAAGTGTTGTGTGTGTATGGGGAGTGATTGGTTCACTGTGACTGTTTGAGAAAACAAGTAAGTAAACCATCCTGTCCACCTCCCTGGTGCTTCTTAGAGCGCGCTTTCTTCTTGGTGGTCGTCATGGGGATTTCAAGTTCCTCCCACCCCCCGGCTATGCACCCTGTTATGAGGCCTTACTGCCTAAGGAGAGGATGCGTATTGAGCCCGTGAAGGAATACACGCATGACTTTGATGGTGTCCGCAGTATGCTGGGTCCCATGCATTCGCTCACGCACACCTCCTTCACGCCCTATCCTGTGGACACAGTTCAGGTATGGCTCACACGTTTATAGTACCCATGCCTTCTCTTGGGCTGAAGGTATTGTCCATCTTCTCTGCTACATTTGCTTTCTCCTTGTCAGGTACTGATAATATTGGCATGGTCACTGTGTCTTTTCAGATTGTGCTGCCCCCCCATCTGGAACGCATTCGGGAGAAGCTGGCAGAGAACATTCATGAACTGTGGGCTGTGACCCGCATCGAACAGGGCTGGACTTATGCACCGGTAAGTTCCAGGTAACTGGTGAGGAACCAGCAATAACTGTCATGAAGTATTCATACTATAATGACAAAACTGCAACATCTGCAGCTACAATTTAGACGTCCGGTCTGTCCATGTTTTCGCTTCAGTTCCGGGATGACAATAAAAAGCTGCACCCTTGCCTAGTGGACTTTCTGAGCCTTCCAGAGCCTGAGCGGAACTATAACCTTCAAATGTCTGCAGAAACCATAAAGTGAGTCCAAGACAAGGCAGTAACTGGACCGTCTCGTCTCAACAGCCTTGACCTCATGATGCCTTCTTGTGACTGTGCAGGACTTTGCTGGCCCTAGGGTGCCATGTAGGGATGGGGGATGAAAAGGCAGAGGAGAACCTGAAAAAGATCAAACTTCCCAAGACGTAAGTTCTGGTTTCCATGTGGAGTAAAATTTCATGCCATAGTAATGGGTTTGACTGAGGATTGCATCAAAGTCTAAAGCAACGGCGCTTCTCCGCAGACAACTGTTCCTCCTCCAGAAGCTCAGGGCCAACCTAACCTCACAGGGAACTCATGGTGACCATCTTCTTTTCTGACCATGTGTCTGTCTCCCATTAGCTACATGATGAGCAATGGCTACAAGCCTGCCCCCCTGGAACTTAGTCATGTCAAGCTGACGCCCAACCAGAACACCCTGGTGGAGAAACTGGCTGAGAATGGGCATAATGTGTGGGCACGGGATCGCGTGCGACAGGGCTGGACCTACAGCATTGTGCAGGTGCCTCCTGGTCTCTTTCTCTTCCCATTTATTATACTGAGGTGTCTGAATATCAGACTTTGTGCAGTTGCTGAAGGTCTTACTGAAATGTCTTGGGCTATGGAACAGGACATCATGAATAAGCGCAATCCTCGCCTGGTGCCTTACAACCTGCTGGATGAACGAACCAAAAAAACGAACCGGGACAGTGTGTGTGCAGCTGTGAGGACACTGATTGGCTATGGGTACAACATAGAGCCTCCGGATCAGGAGAGCAGTGAGTGGTATTTTTATTCGATCCTCTCAGGGATATGTGCATTTAGACATATATGACCTTGTTTCTTTTCCCTGGGTGTTGTCTTCATCGTCTTTAGTGGAGCCTGGTATGGTCATGTCATTCACACGGTGTTTGGATTGTGGGATCTGTAATTGCCACATCTTGTAGGGGTTACCAGATCTTATGGAGCAATTTGGTTTTCCTAGCATTGCACGCTTGGTTGATACTGTTCTTGCGTTTCCCTGCGTCTCCTGCAGGTGGCCACGGTGTGGAGGCAGGGCACGCGGACAAGGTGCGCCTGTTCCGAGCTGAAAAGTCATATGCCGTGACCCAGGGGAAATGGTACTACGAGTTTGAGACTGTGACAGGCGGGGAGATGAGGGTGGGCTGGGCACGGCCTAGCGTTCGAGCTGACATCGAGCTGGGAACGGATGAGCTGGCGTTTGTCTTCAATGGGAACAAGGTCAGACATCCATGCCCACCGGTCCATAAATTATAAGTCTTTCTTTCAAGTCTCAGACTGTCTTTATCATGGCCTTCTGGATGATTTGTTTTTTTATGTTCTAATTTAATATTTAAATGTTTTCTCTGCCTCCAACAGGCTCAGCGGTGGCATATTGGCAATGAACCTTTTGGCCGTCAGTGGCAGCCGGGCGATGTAGTTGGGTGCATGATTGACCTGGACGAGAAGAACATCATGTTCACCCTCAACGGGGAGATGCTCATTAGTGACTCTGGTTCTGAGATGGCCTTCAAGGAAATCGAGATTGGGGAGGGTGAGAGAAAGCAGATCGGATGCATGTCTCAGGGAGGGGGGTTCTGATGGAGATGGGTGAAGAAGCAACAAGTAAACATTGACCAGAGATGTTTGTACAAACTGCAGCTTGGTGACTCCTCTTTCTTCTAGGGTTTATCCCAGTGTGCAGCTTGGGGCAGTCCCAGGTGAGCAGGATCAACCTGGGCCAGAATGTCAGCACCCTTCGTTTCTTTTCCATATGTGGCCTCCAGGAGGGTTTTGAGCCCTTTGCCATCAACATGAAGAGGGACATTACCATGTGGTTCAGCAAGAGCCTTCCCCAGTTCATTTCTGTGCCTACCAGCCACCCGCACATAGAGGTGTGTGGCCAAGCACCCATGAAGATATGATTCTCACCCTTACATTTTTTCCATCTGTTTTGAAGTTGTCGTTTCCTTTCTCACTGTTTATGGCCTTTTAGGTTTCCCGTGTGGATGGGACAGCAGATACCGCCCCCTGTCTGAAGATGACCCACAAGACCTTTGGCTCTCAGAATGCCAACACAGATATGCTCTTCATGCGCTTGAGCTTGCCAGTGCAGTTCCATGAGACCTTCAAGGTGCAAGCCGGGGCCACGCCCCTCACTCGTGCCCTCACCATCCCCGAGGACGAAGTACTGGAAGTAGAACCTGACTCTGAGTATGAGGTGCTGAAGAAGTCAGCGAGCCGCAGAGAGCAGGAGGAGAAGGAGGCTTCTGTGGCCAGGGAGGTCCCCGGTGTCAAAGCGGAGAACGAGAAGGACATCTCGACCGAGAAGATCAAGAAGAGAGGGTGAGGAATTATATCCATAACTATAAATTAGGAAAGGTGGAGAACGGTTGTTGTGTGACCAAAAGGCATAGAGTTGGCAGGGTGAGCAGGAACGGAAGAGTAGCTGATGGTGGCAAATATTCAGTTTTTAATAAAGGAGTTTTGAGGAGAAGCAGAATCTTAAGCTTTTTGACAATTTTTATGATATTTTTCTTCTCAGGTTCCTATTCAAAGCCAAGAAAGCTGCTATGATCACTCCTGCTCCTGTGGTACCCACAATGCCCCGCTTGGTGCAAGATGTTGTCCCAGATGATCGAGATGACCCAGAAATTATTCTCAACACCACCACGGTCAGCCATTTTGTATTTACTCTTCACCATTTGTGCCCGGTCCCATAAAAATGTCAGCGTTCCCCATAATGACCCAGGCTCTACGTCTCACACTCCTCACGTTGCCCTTTCCTCTGTAGTACTACTATTCTGTGAGGATCTTCGCCGGACAGGAGCCCAGTGGTGTGTGGGTGGGCTGGGTGACCCCTGATTACCACCAGTACGACCTGCACTTTGACCTCAGTAAAGTGCGTTGTGTCACCGTTACTGTTGGTGATGACAGGGGTAACATCCATGGCAGGTAGTAACCTAACCCTAACCCTCTCACACACACACACACACACACAGACACACACACACACACAATAAAAAGCTATGTGTGCTTTACCTCCTGCCCTCTCTCAGCATGAAGCAGAGTAACTGTTACATGGTATGGGGAGGGGAGTGTACCAGCTCCCAGCAGGCCTGCTTCAGTCAAGAGGACCTGGTGATTGGCTGCCTGGTCGACCTGGCAACTGGGCTGATGACCTTCACAGCCAATGGGAAGGAGCTGAATACCTTCTTTCAGGTGAGCAGATAGAATCCCGGTGACACTGGTGATGTGGGGGTGTTTTTGTGTAGACATGACCCCAGGATGTGCCTTTCAGGTGGAGCCCAGCACCAAGCTGTTTCCTGCCGTGTTCGCCGTGCCTTCCAGCCAGAACATGCTGCAGGTGGAGCTTGGCAAACTCAAGGTCTGCACCTCTGACTGCACTACCTGCCTGCACTACCTGCAGCTACTTCAGCTTCAGTGCATTTCCCTCTCATCTTATAATATGCCCATTAGTTTCTAATCACATCAGCTATACGTTTGTACTGAGAAACATAATGGATGTAATAGAGTTTCCTCCTTTGGGTTGCTCCTGCTCTCTTCCCTCCCCAGAACATCATGCCCATCTCAGCCGCCATGTTCCAGAGTGAGCACAAGAACCCGGTGCCTCAGTGTCCTCCACGCCTAGACTTCCAGATGCTGACACCGGTGATCTGGAGCCGTATGCCCAATGGCTTCCTGTACCCAGAGGTGTCGCGGGTTAGCGAGCGGCATGGCTGGATGGTGGAATGCATCGAGCCTCTCACCATGATGGCCCTGCACATCCCGGAGGAGAACAGGTCTGTGCATTGAGGGTGGCGATGAGGGACCCCCACCGGCTTGTCCGGAAAGCTTAAATTGTCTGGTTCAGTTCCAGATTCAAGTAATTACCACTAAATCAGTGTTTCCCCACATAGTCTTCAGAGACCCACAGACCGTTCACGTTTTTGCTCTCTCCCAGCTCCCTGCGAGACAGTCCACATTTTAGCTTCCTCCCCACTCCTGGTAAAATGTGGACTGTCTATGGATCCCTGGGGACCGGATTGGGAAAAGCTGTGCTAAATTAACAGTTAGCGCTACATTCAGTTTTATATTTCAGCAGCCAAGGTTACTTGCTCCAGGGTAAATCTGTAAGGCCCATAACCTATACCGTGAAGCATTGCATCTCCATTTGACTGGCTTGTCCGCTGCAGATGCATCGACATTCTGGAGCTCTCCGAGCGCCTGGACTTGATGAAGTTCCACTACCACAGCTTGAAGCTGTACTGCGCTGTGTGTGCGCTGGGCAACAACCGTGTAGCACACGCCCTCTGCAGCCACGTGGACGAATCACAGCTGCTCTATGCCACAGAGAGCACCTACCTGCCGGGGCCCCTGCGCAGTGGCTACTATGACCTGCTGATCAGCATCCACCTGGAATCGGCCAAGCGTGCACGCTTGCTGACCAATCGGGAGTTCATTGTGCCCATGACGGAGGAGACGCTCAGCATCAAACTGTACAGCGAGGGCCACGCCTTGCCCGGCGTGGGGCTCACGACCTGCCTGCGACCCAAACCGCACTTCTCACCTGTGGGTTTCGTGAACACTGACCCGGACATCTATACCCTCAGCCCCATTATTCCCCTGCAGGTAATCACTTGAGTGGATAGTATCACGGCATGTCGGTCGAAATGGGACGAATGTAAGGAGACTGCTCAGATATACAGATGTTAAAACTGCTGTTTCAGTGGGACAGAAAAAAAAATTACCTCGTTGTACAGTATTCCTATTTATCTATGGGTGAAACGTTCCAAGACCTACTACAGCTAGCCGAAACAATCCACAGACCCCAAATATACCGTGACTTTCATATTTATACAAATGGTAAAGATTAATTGATAAATTACACCCAATAAGATATTACCAACATTAAATACAGTAATAAGTACATTGGCAGTACTGCACATCCGCATTGAAAGGAGCCAGATAAGGTGACTCGGGCATCTGGTCGGGATGCCTCCTGGACACATCCCTGGTGAGGTGTTCCGGGCATGTCCCACTGGGAGGATGCCCAGGGGAAGACCCAGGACATGCAGGAGAGACTATGTCTCTCAGCTGGCCTGGGAACGCCCTGGGATTTCCCCAGAAGAGCTGGACAAAGTGGCCAGGGAGAGGGAAGTCTGGGTTTCCCTGCTTAGACTGCTGCCCCCGCAAGCCGACCCGGAAAAGCGGTAGACGATGGATGGATGCAGTACTGCACAGTAATGTTCTGTCTTGAATGAAAGGGATTCTTACATTTACATTTTAGCCTAATTTTATAATGGCCTGATCTGATCTACGGCTTAAATACAGGATAACTTAGTTTTGTTTATGCAGCTGAATACATTCCTGACATTAATGTGTTGATTCACGCTACAGGTTCTGAAGATCAAAGCCATCAGCATGCTGACGGAGGCTGTGTTCGATGGGAGTCAAGCTGTGCGCGACCCTGTAGGGGGCAGTGTAGAGTTCCACTTTGTGCCCATCCTCAAACTCATCAGCACTCTTCTGATCATGGGTATTTTTGATGATGATGACGTCAAGCATGTCCTAAAGATGATCGACCCCTCCGTCTTCAACGGCAAGGAAGCACAGGAGGCTGAGGAGGAGGAGGGTGAAAAGGGAGAAGAAGAGGAGGCAGCTGCTGAAGAAGAAGGAGGGGAGGACAAGGGGCTTGAGGGAGAGCTGGAGGATGAGGGAGTGGGAGAGGAGGAAGAGGAAGACGAGCTGAAGGCTTTGAAGTCAGAGACGGAAGATATGGAGGAGGAAGAGGGCGAGAAAGAGGGTGGTGAGATCACCGCAGAGGAAAAGGAAAGGGAATCCGGGCCTAAAGAGGATGAAGTAAAAGAGGAAGAAGAAGCACCAGAGGAAGGTCTGCTCCAGATGAAGCTCCCAGAGTCCGTAAAGTTGCAGGTGGGATTATAACAGTGCGTGAATCTCAAAACTTGACCGACTTGTGTACTTGATTTATCTCAAATTCCATTGCCGAAGACCAGTTCCAATATAAATTACAGAAATTCTGTACAAAGGACGGTAAAAATCCCCAAATTTAGTTTTTGCACTTCTCAAATATCAAGGTTACATCCTCGCCAAATGATACCATTCCCATGATTCCTTGCACCCCAGTTTATTCTTTGGAGGCAAGATAGCAACACTGGTCTTGCCAAGACCACAAGTATGATCTTTGCGTTCTTGATATTGCAAAACGCCCAATGCATGTCGATCCTGCACCACTCCATCATATGCGGAGTTAGAAGCTGCATGCATGTTCTCTCATATTAAACTTACCAAGAGGTGACTTTTTGGCGCTTAGTTTAGGGGTCATTTATATAGCTTCTGAAAGCTGTATTTGAGCTAGGGCTGGAGCGAATGGTCTGACCGTCTCTGTGCTGCTTGTACCCCAGATGTGCACTCTTCTGCAGTACTTCTGTGACTGTGAGCTCCGGCACCGTGTGGAGGCCATTATCGCCTTCTCGGAGTCGTTCGTCACCCAGATACAAACTAACCAGAGACAGAGGTACAATGACCTGATGGTGGCATTCACCATGACTGCAGCGGAGACTGCTCGAAGGACCCGCGAGTTTCGCTCACCGCCACTGGAGCAGGTGCGAGCCTTCCGCAAACTCTCTTATGCTGCTTTCGTGGTCAGAGCCTTTTTCTGTACAAAAAAATGGGAAATCACTGCCTCATTGTCTTTATATATGTCTGTCCTAGGTTATGTTGCTTACAAACTTCAGACATATACCAGATGATGAGGAGTGCCCTGTCCCTGATGAGGTTCGGGAGTTTCTGCAGGAGTTCCACAAGGAGCTGCTTTCACACTGCGGTCAGTCCCACATCTCGGCGAAACAGGAAAGCTTTGATTTAATGAAGCCGTATGTGATGTGAGAAGCAGGTGACTGACATCTGTACTGCACCATGTTTATTCCTTAGGTGTTCACCTCGAAGAGGAGGCGGAAGAGGAGGAGGTGGACACCTCACTCCATGGAAGGCTCCTGAGCTTGGTGGAGAAGGTCAAGAACCTCCGGAAGAAAAAGGAGGAAGAAGAGCCTGAGCCAGAGGAAGAACCCAAACCCTGTAAAGCTCACTATGATGTTTACATCCGTGTCTGGTTTGGAGCAGGTGTTCACCTTCATTTTCCCCTAATGTTTTTAACTGAAGGTGGTTTTCCTTTTCTGTCACTTCTCTATCAAGCTACCCTCCAGGAACTCATCTCACACACCATGATCCTTTGGGCCCAGGAGTCTTTCATCCAGAACCCAGAGTTGGTGCGGGTTATGTTCAGCTTGCTGCACCGGCAGTATGATCCACTTGGGGAGCTGATCCGTGCGCTGCCTAAGGCGTACGCCATCAGTGGCGTGTCCGTGCAGGACACCATGGATCTCTTGGAGTGTCTTGGCCAGATCCGTTCTCTGCTTATTGTTCAGATGGGTCCCGAGGAAGAAAGACTTATGATTCAGAGCATCGGGTCAGTGCACTGCCAACGCCAGAGTCAAGGACCGGCTCTTTTCTTTAAGTGAATGCTCATTCTCTGTTGTCTTCCCTTAGAAACATCATGAACAACAAGGTGTTCTACCAGCACCCCAACCTGATGCGTGCGCTAGGCATGCATGAGACTGTAATGGAGGTCATGGTCAATGTTCTGGGAGCTGGAGGGGAGGTACAGTTAACATTAGCGGCCTCTTCCTTCAGTTTGTATGCATGTATTCAATAACTCATTGCCACAGTTTTCATTTATTCATCCCAGCAAATGCTTCTTGTTGATGTCTGTTAACTTCACCTTGGTTCTCTCTCTTCAGGCGATCCGATTCCCGCAGATGGTGACCAGCTGCTGTCGTTTCCTGTGTTACTTCTGCCGCATCAGCAGACAGAACCAGCGGTCCATGTTTGACCACCTCAGCTACCTGTTGGAGAACAGCGGCATTGGCTTGGGTGAGAGACACTGTGTGACTCTCACCTTTTGTCCAAGCCAAACATGTTGCACTCTTACATGACATTGATGGATGAGGTTGGCATTGTGACCATCTTCATGTTGTTTAAGTGTTTCTTAGTTCTGCACAGGTGGACGTGATCACGCTGACATGTGACAAAGGCTCACCGGAGTAATCCCTGAGTTCAGTGAGTTGTTCTGTGACGTCCACTTGCAGGAATGAGTGGCTCCACCCCTCTTGATGTGGCAGCAGCGTCCTGTATTGACAACAATGAACTGGCGCTGGCTTTGCAGGAGCAGGACCTGGAGAAGGTCAGTCCTCTCTTTGCGAGCTTACTGCGAGGTCACACAGCTGAAACACTGACCAATGCTAATTCTCTTTTCCAGTTTCTCTTTCTCTCCTTTCCTCCTCCTCTCAGTGTACTCTTCCTGCATTGTGCAACCAAACTAACTTCAACTCCCCATCGTCTTTGGCACAGGTAGTGACATACCTGGCCGGTTGTGGCCTACAGAGCTGCCCCATCCTTCTGTCCAAAGGCTACCCTGACATCGGGTGGAACCCTTGCGGAGGAGAGCGATACATTGATTTCCTTCGATATGCGGTCTTTGTCAATGGTTAGTGCACTGTCACTGTCATCTTGCAGATATGGCCTTGCAACTAGAGTATTTTCAAGAGTTTCAAGAGACTTTGTGTCTCTGAACAGAATAACATAAACATAAAATTGCAGTTTCTAACTGGTGAAGTATATGTAGATGATGGATTATCCATTGGCCCTTGTCAATGAAAAGATTATGCTCTGAGCTCAGCTGCAGCCGTTTGCAAATGGAATCTCCCCCGTGGCCACTTCTATAGGTGAGAGTGTGGAGGAGAATGCCAACGTTGTGGTGCGCCTGCTTATCCGGCGGCCTGAGTGCTTCGGCCCTGCCCTGAGGGGTGAGGGTGGTGCCGGTCTGTTAGCTGCCATAGAGGATGCCATCAGTATCTCTGAGGATCCAGCCAGGGACGGGCCTACTCCAAAGAAGGACAGGCGCTTCATGTAAGACAAGAACACAGTATAATTAGCTGCTGTTTTCTTGTGACATCCCTGTTGATGCCTTTTCGGTGGTGCTGGTTTCCACTTTATTATCATAATTTCTCCTCCTAGGTTTGGAGGAGAACAGCTGGAGGAGCACCGCGTGCATCTTGGCAATGCCATCATGTCCTTCTACTCGGCTCTCATCGACTTGCTGGGCCGCTGCGCTCCTGAGATGCATGTGAGTTGAAGGGGTTGACGTGTTGCATCTTACTTGCCCGAATGGTGGTCTTGGGGGTTAAGCACGACGAGCTGCTATGAAGGTGTTCGTCATTCGTCACACAGCTGATCCAGGCTGGCAAGGGTGAGGCACTAAGAATCCGAGCTATCCTGAGGTCCCTGGTGCCCATTGATGATCTAGTGGGTGTCATCAGCTTGCCTGTTCAGATCCCAAGCTTAGGGAAAGGTAGGGAAGAGAATCATACAATATTCCAATTGAATATGGCCTCACAGAAATGGGTCACTCCTCTGTTGATTCTTTGTGTATAAAATATATCCGTTGAATTCATTGTCTTTTCATTTTGAAATTCTCATCTCTTCCTTCTCCTGGTTCTGTCTCTATTGCTATCCAGATGGAAATATTATTGAGCCGAAAATGTCTGCCAGTTTTGTCCCAGACCACAAAGCCTCCATGGTGCTATTCTTGGACAGAGTCTACGGCATTGACAACCAGGACTTTCTGCTGCACGTGCTGGAGGTCGGATTCTTACCAGACATGAGGGCAGCAGCATCCCTTGATACAGTAAGTCCTTAATTTTTGATGCTTCTTAAAACACTGTTTCGTTTGTGTTTTTATGTGTGGTCTGTTTATTTTTTGAGCACTATCTGTCTGTTGGTGTCGTTGTATTTGATAGTAGTGATATACAGATTGATCGCACATGGCCACCAGTATGAGTTTCCCTTGATGCATTGGAACCTTCTCCCCTCTCACACATCAAACTGTGCCTTCTAGGCTGCATTTAGCACCACCGAGATGGCACTGGCCCTGAACCGCTACCTGTGCTCCTCCATACTGCCTCTGCTCACCAAGTGCGCCCCACTTTTTGCTGGCTCTGACCACCGCGCCATCATGATCGACTCCATGCTCCACACTGTGTACCGGCTCTCGCGGGGCCGTGCCCTCACCAAGGCCCAGAAGGACGTCATTAAAGAGTGCTTGATGTCACTTTGCAAGTGAGTGGCCTCTCTCTTGCCGAGTTCGATGTGTCCCTGGGTCAGCAAGAGAGGGGTTTGCATTTCACTTCTTTAACTAATCAGCATCTTCATTGCTTGTCATCACTGCGTTAATTAAAACCAGCATTATCTGTTGAGTGGCAAGGTGAACAGATCTGTTAAGTACCTGCTTTATTGTGTGTACTTTTTGTTAAGGGACGTGCCATAGATAAACAGAAAAATGCTTACCTGCAAAGGCTGTATGGAGCAATGTAAGGGTGCGTCTTTATTTCACGATGACGATGATGATGATGATGATGATGATGACATCAACAGTGGGATGATGTCATACACTGAACACTATGACTGGTTAAGAAATGAAAAATAAGCCCTCCATTGTTGACCCAGGGACACATCGAACTTGGTAAATTCAGGATATTCTCGATTTATTTCTTCTCAATCATCACTAGTACCAGTGTTAAATTCCCGTCTCTGTGAAGCAACTTATTTTGTCCCAATGTTCTCCTTCTGTATCTCTCAGACACCTGCGCCCATCCATGTTACAACACTTGCTGAGGAGGTTGGTCTTTGATGTTCCAATACTTAGTCCACATGCTATGATGCCTCTCAAGGTAGGCAAGGTTACCTGCGGTCACTCTCAGGTGTTCTCTTATAATCGTCAGTGTAAGCACAAATTTTGCAATGTGATGGTTTTTGTAGCTCCTAACCAATCACTACGAGCGCTGTTGGAAGTACTACTGCCTTCCCAACGGCTGGGCCAACTTTGGCGTTTCATCAGAAGAGGAGTTGCACCTTTCCCGCAAGCTCTTCTGGGGTATATTTGAGTCTCTGTCACACAAGGCAAGTCATCGGTACACCTTTGCTCCTTCTTAATGCACTGACATTAGATTTTTACACTGACAGGTATTCAGATAATTTAGCCATTAGCACAGAACCGTACAGAGCAGTTTTTACCAACCCAGTCCTCAGGGACCCAGAGACAGTCCACATTTTTTCTCCCTTCCAACTCCCTAGCAGATAGTCCAGGTTTTTGCTCAGCTGGGACGAGGCAAAAACGTGGACTCTCTGTAGATCCTTGAGGACCTGGTTGGAAATCCTTGCTGTAGAGTGTCAAGATATGAAATCTGAGAGGTGACAGAATAAGTGTGTTCTATGCTGATGCTTCTTTCGCCCTCTCTATCTCTCTTTCCATAGAAATATGATTCTGAGATGTTCAATATAGCCATGCAGTGCATCTGCGCCATTGCGGGCGCCATCCCCCCTGATTATGTAGATGCCAGTTACTCCCACACAGAAAAGAAAGCTTCTGTTGATGCTGAGGGCAACTTTGACCCCAGGCCTGTGGAGACCACCAAGTAAGCACTTTGGGGTAGAGGTCTGTGTCTAGCTAGGGAAAGAGCACATGGCCATAGAAGGTAGACTGACGTTGGCAAGACAAATCATTATGCACCAAAATACAATGCAAGGGGTGAGAATGTATGCAGTGCCAACCAGAATTTTTATGGTTCCTTCCAGTACCATCATCCCTGAGAAACTTGATGCCTTTATCAACAAATATGCTGAGCACACTCATGACAGATGGGCCTTTGAAAAGGTTAGTAGGACCTTGGACACCACTTAGATAGGTCTGTCGCCTTGTCCATATGTTTGGACCTTTGTGGTAATGTTTAGTTTCTTGGTCTTTCAAGCTCACATGTGAAATGATCGATGTTGAATGACTTGGGTGAGTGACCTTCCTCCTTCTTATCACCTGTCTTTTGTGATCTATACTTTTAGATTCAGAATAACTGGACTTATGCAGAAGTGCATGACGAGAATGCGAAAACACACCCGATGCTCAGACCATATAAGACTTTCTCTGAGAAGGTAAGGAACATATCCAGTATCCTCCTCTGACCTCCTAGCTTTACTTAATCTATTGCTTCCTCTTTTGCTTCCATTTTGCATTGTAGGCTTACAGCACTTTTGGCATGTGTTATGTTTATAAGTTGAGCTATTTGTCTTGCTGTCCCTGTCATGGATCTTGTTTTACTCAGGACAAAGAGATCTACCGTTGGCCCATCAAAGAGTCCATCAAGGCCATGCTTGCTTGGGAGTGGACTCTCGAGAAGGCCAGGGATGGTGAGGAGGAGAAGACTGAGAAGACGACCCGCAAGATATCGCACACAGCACAGGTTTGGGCACAAGAAGGGTTGGCACTTGGTAGGGGCAAAGTTTGTGGGGGTTCATACACTAGATCTCATGGTGTGTCTTTGTTGCAGGTGACCTATGACCCCAGCCAAGGCTACAACCCACAGCCCATTGACATCTCCAGCATGGCGATATCAAGAGAGCTTCAGGTACTGCACAATTATACATGGTCTGATTAAAAACTTTCCAAACTTTAAAATGACATTTTAAGTACCTTAACATCTCTGGAAATATTGGTAACATCAAACTAGTTCTTACTTATTCTACTATTCAAATCCTGTTTGTGTAGTCGATGGCAGAGCAGTTAGCTGAGAACTACCACAACACATGGGGCAGGAAGAAGAAGCTGGAGCTTCAGGCCAAAGGTAAGAAAGACTCTGAGGACGTAGTCGTGGTCTAGAGGTGCTTGGCCAGTGTCTACGGCTGTGTCACTTGGTGGTATTTTTGTAGGGGGCGGTACTCATCCCCTCCTCGTGCCCTACGACACGCTGACTGCCAAGGAGAAGGCCCGTGATCGAGAAAAAGCCCAGGACCTCCTTAAGTTCTTGCAGTTTAATGGATTTGCTGTCACCAGGTACACATCACACCTGCTAGCGAGGAACAGCGTAGTACTTCCATGTCTTTTGCTCTCATTCCTTCTCTTCCTTTCCTTTCCTTTTCCTCTTTACCTTTCCTTTTCTTTCTCGTTCCCTTAATCTCCCTCTTTTCCTTTCCATTTCTTCTTTCTTTCCCTTCCCTTTCCTGTCCTTTCCTCTTTCTCTTTTCCTTTCCTTTTCTTCTTTCATGCTCTCTTTTCCTTTCTTTTTCTTTATTTTTTTCATTATTTCTTTCTTTCTTTCTTTCTATTTTCGTTTAGTTTCCTTTCTCCTTTCCTTTCCTTTCTATTCTTTCTCCTTTCCTTTCCTCTTTCTCTTTCCTTTCTCCTTTCCTTTCCTTTCCTTTCTCTTTCTTTCTCCTTTCCTTTCCTTTCTCTTTCTTTCTCATTTTCTTTCCCTTTCCTTTCCTTTCCTTTCCTTTCCTTTCTCTTTCTTTCTCCTTTCCTTTCCTTTCTCTATCTTTCTCCTTTCCTTTCCTTTCCTTTCCTCTTTCTCTTTCCTTTCCCTTTCCTTTCCTTTCTCTTTCTTTCTCCTTTCCTTTCCTTTCATCCACTCACAGAGGTCCTTCTCTCCCATTCCAGGGGCTTGAAGGACTTGGAACAGGACATCTCCTCTATTGAGAAGCGCTTTGCCTACGGCTTCTTGCAGAAATTGCTGAGGTGGCTGGACATTGCCCAGGAGTTCATTGCACATTTGGGTACGGCAGCTCGGCTATTGGGTCAGGGGCTGTAGATTGTAGATCGTTATTGTAAACGTAGCCTTACATATCGTTTACACTTGCGACCCAATACATGGATCATGGCTAGACAATTATCTTTCTGCACAGAGGCCGTGGTGAGCAGTGGCAGGGTAGAGAAGTCTCCCCATGAACAGGAAATCAAGTTCTTCGCAAAGGTGAGAGTCGTGCCACTGTCGGGTACCTCCCTTCTGCACATCGGGGAGTCATGGCTAAGGTCTTGTTTCTGGGTTTCCAGATCCTACTCCCGCTGATAAATCAGTACTTTAAGAACCACTGTCTGTACTTCCTGTCCACACCTGCCAAGTTGCTGGGGAGCGGCGGTCATGCCTCTAACAAGGAAAAGGAGATGATTGCCAGGTAACTCCTACTGCAGTGCCTCCTGCTGTACACTCAGAGTATGACAGGATATGTTCTGCAGTGCCACCTGCTGTACACTCAGAGTATGACAGGATATGGGTCAGGCACGTGATATGGGCTGGTTACATAGGGGACACCGTCCAGTGCCTCACAGGCATAGTGCATACTGAGGACTTTAATTATTAGGATTCATTATGGCAGATTAAATCCTGACCATGATTTATTTGGCAATTATTTCATTTTTATGTGCATTTGTATGTGTAAGTAGTCTTTTTTTAGATCTAGTTATAATTACATAGTATAACCATTCATCATTTTATTGAATTGATTCCGGTACAGTTGAATACTCTTGAATGGTTACATAATTACAAAGGCATACTCACCCTAAATAATTTAACGCAGTATTTTTAAGATTCCTATTGATATTTCCTACATGGGCCATGGGTTTACTGCTGTACATTTTGACTTTTTATTCACGCATTGATATTTATAAACACTTGTCGTGTAATTTAATATTTGCATATCAATTTTAATGTCATAAAAGGCTAGTAAGAAAGAGGCCAAATATGATCCTCCAGGACTGGGTCCAGGACTGGCTACCAATTTTCTGTTGTGTATACTTTAGGTTGACATTGTAGGGTCACCTTTAGGCCAGCGGTTGGCATTTATTTATTCAGCCCAATGATGTAACTTTGGCAGTTGAAATACTTGAGTCTTGTGGACTATTAATATATAGCGCAGTGTTTCCCAACCCCGTCCTCGGGGAACCCCGGACAGTCCACATTTTTGCTCCCTCCCAGCTCCCAGCCAGTCAGGAACACCGAATAGTCAGGAACACCGAAGACTGTCCGGGGTTCCCCAAGGACTGGGTTGGGAAACACTGGTCTAGCACATGAAATGTAGAAAAGTAAAAATGCAACACTGTACGCTGGTATGTATGAATGACACCGCACTTTCAATGGCATCTACTGAGATGTCGGGTAATGAAATTTCCTGCAGCCTTGTAGATTGTGCAGGTCCATTCTCTCTGTCCGAAGGAGATTTCTGACCTGTTTTGGAGTAGGTAGGATGACATGTCATGCTACTCCAAGTGCTGGTGCAGCTCAGCTTTGCGTACGCCGCGTCTCGCTGCTCTCAGAGCACATGGTGCCGTGCAGCAGCCGGTGGATGAAGGCCAGCCGCGACGGTCACTCTGCCACAGCGCTCTCCTTGTTATGAGCCGTCCTTCATATTCCCAGATTTCCCCTTTCTTTTTCTCCTCATGACCACTTTATTTTCCTTCACTCCCTTCGCCCAGGCCTCAAACTCTCTCTTCCCTGCCGTTCCTCTCTTTCTTCCCTCCCCCTTTTTGTTTGTTTTGTCTTTTTTTTTCCCTTTTCTTTCTCTTCCCGCTGTAGTATCTTCTGTAAAATGGCCGCTTTGGTGAGACACAGAGTTTCACTCTTTGGTAAGAGTCGTGCATGGAGCTGTGCTGCCTCTGCTTTAACCCCCATCCCTCTCTTATTTTCCCACTCACCCCATTTTCATCCAGTGCCCCTCACTCACCCAACCCAGGCCTCTCTACCACGTGTCTCCCTTTGGTTCCCCATCGTCTCTCACCCCTCTCTGTGAAGGTCCTCCACCTCCTCTTTCTCCCCCCCCGTATTTCAGCTTTGCTATGCTGTGCAGTGCTTTGCTCCCCGTCCTTCCTGTGAGAGTGTTTAAGCAGACTTCAAAATACGGAGCAGTGGTTTCACTCGCCTCACAGACACGCCCATGTAGACTGGTTTGAAGATCTCCCACCAGGACACCCTCCCTTGACCATGTGCTCCTGCACTATGCAGATGTGCAATTATTGCCGTATCAGATGCATCACATGGGACTTATGGTGTTCCACAAGTTGGAAGTTTTACAGTTTCTCTGGATATATACTATCAGAAAGGTAGCGGAACTGACTTGGTAAATATCTGAGTATTCAGAAGTATGTAAGAAGGATGATGCTATGAAATTCTCCAGAAGTCTGCTAAAGAAGCACCCATAAAACTGTGGTGGTCTGGAGCGCATGGTTTTGGACGGTGGACCTCGTTCCATTTTTTGAAGAAACAGGCAGGAAGCTGGGGGTGCATCGGAGCTTGGCCCAAGTCTCCATTGCAGTTCTGCGTTCTTTCTCTCTCTCTCGACAACTGCTGTATCGGGGGAGTGACCGTGACGCCTGCGGTTGGCTTGGCAGTCTGGCGTTGCTTGGTGCATTATTGCTCTGTGTCATTGTCTTTAATGACCTCCAGTCCTGCTGGGGAAGCAACATGTCTTAGCTTGTAGCACAGACTTCAACACTATATATCCAGCTATCTTACGTTGATGGTGATCAAAACCAGGTTAAGTACAAGAGCACTTCCACCAGCTACTAACACTGCTATGGTCTCTGAATTCTCAGAATCTTCTCAGCATCTCCTACAGAACTCCATGCCATGCCAGTTTGTAAATTTAGAACTACATCTTGTTGTGTGTAGGGCCCACACAAACAGACTCGCCCACATATGCATGCACACGCAATTTGAATGTCAGGTGTAGGTGCAGAAAGTGGCTCCCAGGCTGGCTGCCATGGTAACAGTGTCCCCTTATGTGTGCCCAGGTACGGATGCCGGTGCCGTGGTGAACTGTCTGCTAATCCTGTCACGGTCGCTGGATGCCAGGTGACATTCTTTCCCACTCCAACACAAAGCACGCTTGTAACAGTGATGGGCACACATTGCCCATAAGTGCAAGAGTACCTGGGGAAAAAACAAACTCTCAGATTTTTCCGAATCTGATGCACATTGAAGGAGATGATGTATATCTGAACTGATACACAGACTCACATACTGTTAACTATTTTTGCTTTTGTTGGTATACCTCAGAACGGTGATGAAGTCAGGACCTGAAATTGTGAAAGCAGGCCTACGATCATTTTTCGAGAGTGCTGCGGATGACATTGAGAAGATGGTGGAGAATCTGAAGCTGGGGAAGGTGTCCAGCCGCAACCAGGTCAGATCAGACCAGCCTATACCATTATAGACCAGCTTAGCCTGGAGATCTTGACCCTCAGTGTTCATTGATCTCTAAACTAACCTCACCATACCTCACTCCCTCTCTACAGGTGAAGGGCGTGTCCCAGAACATCAATTACACCACCGTTGCCCTGCTTCCCATCCTCAGCACACTGTTCGATCACATCGCTCAGCACCAGTTTGGCGATGACGTCATCTGTGAGTCAGGGCTTTGCGCTGTTGGTTTCCTGGTCAGCCACACTGTGAGGCCACTTCTTTTGTGTCACATGACACAATGCTTTAATGGCCACTGATTCAGCTGATTCAAGTCACCAGTCACAGCAGTTTCTTGACTTCTGTGCTGTATACTGCTAATTGATAAAGGGTCATAAATGCCTTGTGATGTTATCAGAAAGATTGTGAAGTGTTCTCCCTGTCTCCTTGCCTCTCGGATTTTGACGACAGTGGACGACTTGCAGATCTCGTGTTATCGGATTATGTGCAGCATCTACTCTGTGGGCACAGTCAAAACTACACACGTGGAAAAGTGAGTGTTTTTCTGTTTTCTATCTATTTCTTCATGTCTTTGCGAGCAACTATGATAATGTCTAGCCTCCTGCAGGTTGCGCCCGGCCCTGGGGGAGTGTCTTGGCCACCTTGCTGCTGCCATGCCTGTGGCCTTTCTAGAGCCTTCCCTTAATGAGTATAACGCTTACTCTGTCTACACAACTAAGACGCCACGGGAACGAACCAGTAAGTGTCCTCACAGGCTAATTTTCCTTGGTCTTTATCTACCCTGCTGCTTAGTCTTCTTCGCCCTTTGAACCTCATTCGCCACTCTCTTCACACAGTCCTTGGCATCCCAAACCAAGTTGAAGAGCTGTGCCCAGATATCCCCGAGCTAGACATTTTGATGAAGGAAATTGGGGACTTGGCTGAGTCGGGTGCCCGCTACACGGAGATGCCCCACGTCATCGAGATCACCCTACCCATGCTCTGCAACTACTTGCCACGATGGTGGGAAAGAGGGCTGGAGAACTTCCCTGAGCAGGAGGGCTCCCTGTGCACAGCGGTCACCTCCGAGCAACTCAACCAACTTCTTGGAAGCATCATGAAGATTGTGGTCAACAACTTAGGAATCGACGAGGCATCGTGGATGAAGAGGTTGGCTGGTGAGAGGCCTGGGGGGCTGAGGAGACGAAGGTGTTGCAAGAAAGACACAGTGGATATGAGGGGAAAGACATAACATTCAGAACTTGACAAGTGAGCAGATAAAATCCTGAAATAGTAAGAATAAATAATCCTGCAGGCATAGTGAATGAGAGCAGCTAAGAGCCAGACATATATGTTAATGACTGCTGTATGCGCATGTCACCACCCTCAAACACATCAACTGAATGATAAAAAGCTGTTGGCAGCTGCTACACAGTGAATTCGTTAAAATAGTAGCCACCAATCATTGCTTTGCTTCTGTGCCCTTACAGTGTTCACCCAGCCCATAGTGAGCAGGGCCAAACCGGAGATGCTGAGGTCCCATTTTATTCCCACTATGGAGAAGCTGAAGAAACGTAGTGGGAAGGTGGTGGCTGAGGAGGATCAGCTGCGCATGGAAGGGAAAACTGAGTCGGAAAATGAAGAGTGTACCATCCGTGACGAGTTTGCTGTGCTCTGCAGGGACCTGTATGCCCTCTACCCTTTGCTCATCAGATACATAGATAACAACAGGTATGGGTACAAGCCTGCAGATGCTGACGGGCTTCAGAGCCTGATCATTGGTACTGTTATGGCTGGTGACAGTGTAAATGATCTGTGGACCTGGTTTTACTGGGGGTTTGGAGGTAGTGACTAAAATTCCTTGAATCATTTTTTTCTTGACTTTCCAGACCAAGGTGGCTTACCTGCCCAGATCCTTATGCCGAGGACCTCTTCAGAATAGTGGGAGAAGTCTTTATCTTCTGGTCCAAATCGCATGTAAGTGGTCTATCTCTGATGCCTCCGCATTTTCCTTTTCTTTCTTATTCCTCATTCTCCCCCTCTTCCCCCTTTTCTCCACCTCCTGCAGAACTTCAAGCGAGAGGAGCAAAACTTTGTTGTGATGAATGAGATCAACAACATGTCTTTCCTCATGGCCGATAGCAAGAGCAAGATGAGCAAGGTTAGGCTTATTATCCAGTAGTGAACCAGAAGTGATCCTAGACTAATCCGGACAGAACCAGAGTAATCTATAAGATGACTGTATAGTATGTCTTTGCCTCGGCACTTTGTTGTTGAACCATTTCCGTCCTTGTTTTTTTGTTGCAGGGTTGCTTTGTTGAGTGTAGCAGGAACTTAAATGCAGTCGTCCCTCGTTTATCACGTTTAATTTGTTCCAGACTCTACCGCAAAAAGTGAATTCCCACGAAGTAGGATTCCTTATTTATAAATCGAATATTTTCGTTCTTAGAGCATAGAAAACCTGTTTACGACCTTCTAAATACGGTTTTTAGAGCCCTCTAGACATGAAACAGCACCCTTTAGTCACCATTACACTCGTATTACCTAATATATTGAACAAAATAAGAGAAAATATGATATATTAGACATTACAAATATCTCATTATTATTGTTGTACATTTAATTACACACACACACACACACAGTTCTTACACAGAAGCACTAACCTATGAAAATAAGAAGAAGCAGCATGTTTAGGAGCCATCGTGGGGCTTAGATAAAAGTTCTCAGAAATCGCAAACACAAAAGCCTGTATGAGAGAAACGAACTTGCGTGAGGCTGAGCCAGTCAGTGGCCAGGATAGGAAGAGGATATAACTGAGCCCACGCCGTATCATTTTCACTATCTCAATCAACTTTTTAATGCCTATGCAGTACTGTATATACTTTAATGAGCACAGTACTGTATACACTTTAATGAATATACAGTACTGTATATACTTTAATGAGCACAGTACTGTATATACTTTAATGCCTATGCAGTACTGTATATACTTTAATGAGCACAGTACTGTATTTGAAAAAACCGTGATAGAGTGAAGCCGCGAAAGTGACAAGGGACGACTGTACTTCAGTAACTATGCTCTGTGAAATCGACATGGGTTGCTATTTTTCGCCCTTGTTTGTCTTGTTGATATTGTTGAGAAAACTGAGAGATGTCTCCCCTCCCGCTGAAGACGTAATGGGAGATTGGGTCCTGGAGGTACTAGTGGGAGAGGGGGTACTAGCAGCATCAATAGCCAACGGTATTAATGGTTGTTCTCTCTCTGAATGTCCTCCTCTTTCAACTCTATGTGGACGCTGGGGTCACTAGGCCGGGGATGCTGAGGTTAGACCATGTTTCTGCACGAAGGCTATGCTGACCGCATGGCACAACGTGTTCGTTTGGTGAGGGGGGGCGGGGGGTGTTCATCATGCTCTCCCACACACTGGCATACCTCACACATGCCTACATCATGCATACACATGAGACACACACCAACAGATGCATACAGCAGGAAAGGCACCACGTTAGCGTCTGGCTACAGGCGGTGGCGAGTGAGGACGAGCTGAAGCAACACCTTGATCCTCAGTGCGAATGCCACCTGACATCACGTCACACAAGTAGGTGTAGGGACTGGTCTGTTAATCCATTCGATCATTAGAGACCCACAGCTGTTAGGTTGAGACACGCCTCACACGCAGGCCAGTGTGTGGAGGAGCCGTCGGGAGGCGCAGGGCTGGTGGTGCTGGACTACAGGCCACGCTGGGCTCCAGGCCGACGCTGGGCTCCAGGCTGATGCTGGGCTCTAGGCCACGCTGGGAGCTGTCGGCTGGGGGAACATGCATGCATAGCAGCCTCCCTGTGCTCCCACTGCTGGAGCCGCACTCCTCAGCCCTGTTTGAGTTTGCCTTCAGTTGAGTGGCACATGTTGGGAATCTTCACCCTTGTATTTTTCCTTTGTTTATTTTTTTGTGAGCATTTGATTGGACATCTAGCTTTTGATCCCTTCTCAATGGGGAACACTGGTTTCCAGTACTGCTGTCCAGTGTTTGTCTATCCTCACACTAACCGTATTGTCTAATCAAGAACAAAACCTTGGGAATTCCCTATAATCCCCCTCCCTTCCCCTTTAACCTGGGATGTGCTAATGAGTGTGGAGTGGGGTGTGGTTAAATGGAAAGGGGGTGGTTCCATTTTGGGAATGGATTATGGGGAATGTAGTAATTATAGAAGATTCCATTATCTTGCAATCAGGGACCTTTAAAGTTGTGATCACTAACATGAATCTGACTTTTAACTGATCCTCAACTAATGACACATCGATTCCACAGCTTTTACTTTGAAATAATGATTGATTTTTTTTTTTAAACTCCTTTAGCATTATCATAATATTTAAAATGTTGGAGCTGACATGATTTGATATCCTAAAAAAACACCCTCTTCAAAATTCTTCTTGCTTCTTAATTACAGACAGTTTTAGATAATTAAAAACACACTGCCTATTGACACTTTATGTGAAGGCCTTCTCAAAGCTGGTAGAAAACTTAATTGTAATGTTTGGTAAGCTTTCTTTGAATGAAATATTGCTAGTGGGGCTAACCCCCTTGTGGCTATGAATTGCAGATAGACGCATCACACGCAGTTGACCTGGGAAAGCACAGAGGGAGAATAGATAACAGGCAGTAATGCGAGGCCGCAGTGACAGGTTGGGTTTGAAAGACCACGGGCATGATGGATGAGAGCCTGCAGACAAGTGCTGTCGCACACTGATGGTTTGGGGAAAGCTTTTGTTGGGACTATCTCTGTTAACTGCCGGCTGGACTGTATCTGTCTCAGACATCACAGTGGTCTTCAGCTACTCTTTCTACCTTTATTTTTATCTCTCGTTATCTCTGTACCTGTAAGTGGTGCCTTTAGACTGGAATTTTCTTGAAGACTCTTTCACATGAACGCAGTGTTTTTATCACAAAGTCTGCTATTTACCCACCAGACCAGTTTTAAGTGAAGCATGGAGACATGCCCATACCTACCATTGAGGACACCGAGGTCAAGTTCTCACTGTTTTTTCTGCAAGTCCAATAACCATGATCCATTGTGAGGTGCAGCTAGGAAGGGCTAACACCTTTGACCACAGTATCTAAGAAATCCTGGTTGTGGCTCTGCATGGAGATACACGCAGGTACTTGTCCTTGAGTAGGGTTCCTACCATTAAGTGTGATGGAGCCTTACTTCTTCAATTTTCCATCTTCTCTTGCTCACCCACCCACCCACAAAAAAACATGCTTCCCTGACTGGTTGTTTGAGGAATAAGCAACATGCACACAGTGTCTGGCCAAAGGGGGCATTTGCATGTATAATGAGGCCACCGCATTGTCCAGGTAAGTGCCTTTGCAGTACGGTTGCTGAGCACGCCTCCACGTTTTCCTGGGTCCACCAGGTCACCACAGGACTGTGGAGTTTCTGGTCCCAAACAGAGCATGACTTTCCTGGCTGAGCTGGAACTTTGTTTCCTTAGAGTGTTTTTTTTTTTGGTTAGAGTGCATTATGCTTGAGTTTTGGGGTCAGTGCTGGATAAATGCCTGTCAGACTGGTTCCCATTGCTGTTGCACTGGTTGTAATGGGTGGTTCTGCTTGGGCTCTTACCCTTTCCAGTCGGTGACCCCGTTGACCGTCTTTGTTCTTAGGGAGGTGGCTCAGATGTGGAGCGTTCCAAGAAGAAACGTCGGGGGGACCGCTACTCGGTGCAGACGTCACTCATTGTCGCTGCTGTCAAGAAGCTCCTCCCCATCGGCCTCAACATGTGCTCGCCTGCAGACCAGGAGCTCATTAACCTGGCCAAAATTAGATACTCTCTGGTACTGTGCCCCTGCTGTCCTGGAGGACTCATGACCAATCGCCTCTCCCATTGCCTAACTTGTTCAGCATCTCTCCCACACCTTCATCCTTCCTCACTGTGTGATTGAGGGAAGCCCCCCCCCCCCGCACGAGAAATGGTTAAAGCTTAATCTCTGCAGTACAGATCTTATTCCCTTACTCTCCTTGACTCCATGTCTTGTTCCCTCGTCTCTAACAGAAAGACACAAATGAGGAGGTCAGGGAATTCCTCCAGAATAACCTCCATCTTCAGGGGAAGGTGAGTACCTGTGTGCTGAGTGTGTGATCGAGCTTCCATCCCCCTCCCGGCGAGCTGCAGATGTGAGAGCCCTGCTGCATTTTGCGGGGGCAGGTGGAGGACCCGTCCATGCGCTGGCAGATGGCTCTGTACAAGGAGGGCGCCGGAAAAGCTGAGGACGCAGAGGCTCCCGAGAAGGTGGTGAAGAGGGTGCAGGAGGTGTCTGCGGTGCTCTATCACATCGAGGTGGTGAGTAACATCCCACACACACACATACACACACACACGTTTGTATTCATATCTTGGTGGGGACCATCCATTCATTTCTATGGGAAAAACCCTAATCCCAACAGCCTAAACCCCTACTCGGCCATAAGCTTAATCATTAGCAACCAAACAAAAAACAAGACTTCCCACAATATTTCTGTTTTTTGCCTACAGTCACAGATTTTTTTATAACAGGTCTTATAATATATACCCCCCCCCCCCCTCACATACACGCACGTGCGCGAAGGAACATAATCAGAGAGATTTTATCTCCTCTGCAGACAGAACATCCCTATAAATCCAAGAAGATGGTATGGCATAAACTGCTCTCAAAACAGCGTCGCCGTGCTGTGGTGGCCTGCTTCAGGATGACACCTCTGTACAACATTCCCAGGTGAGACCCTAGAGTGTGTCAACCATCCTCACACACACATACTCCAATTCATAGAAACAAACATTCCCTTGCAGTGTGAAACACAAACACAACTGCTCAGGTACTGCTGACACATCTTATAAAAGTGGATCGTCCAGACTTTGACCAAATGTTCTTCATTCTCCAGGCATAGAGGATCCAACATGTTCCTTGATGCCTACAAGCGCAACTGGATTGAGAGCGAGGGGTACTCGTTTGAGGACAAGATGATAGATGATTTGTCTGTAGGTCCCCCCCCTCCGCTATGTGAAGCAGGTGTAGTGTGATGTCTATGACGGCACACACTGATCTTCTTCCTGAATTTCAGAAAGTCATGGAGGAAGTGGAAGAGGAAGAGGAGGAACCTGAAGCGAAGCCCGACCCCCTTCACCAGCTCATCCTTCACTTCAGCCGCACAGCTCTCACCGAAAAAACGTGAGTTTTTGATGATCACGTGCAGTTTATTCCAACGGAAAGTAAAAACGATTCAATTAAATGTGAAGATTGTTCATATACATACAGTCAAGTCTAGTTACCGTTTCTACTAAATGTGCTTGTTTTGTGCCAATCACAGGAAACTTGAGGTGGATTATCTCTACATGGCTTATGCTGACATCATGGCAAAGGTGCGCAATAGTTTCTTTTCCTGAATCTTTAAAGTGTTGCTGAATGAGTTATGAGTATTCTGGTGCTAATGGTCCTGTGTTTGTGTTTCTCCACCCAGAGTTGCCACATTGGTGAGGAAGGTGAAGGGGAAGAAGAAGAGGGTGGTGAGGAGATGACTTTTGAGGTATGGAAAAAATTCTGATGGTGTGGGGGTATAGGGGATGGAGATGTGGGCGGGAGGACTCTGGAAGTAGACTGATTGAGTGGGTGGAGATTGTTGAAGGGGTGGAGTTTGTTGATGGGATGGAGATTGGGTTGATTAGTCGATTTGACTTTTTATTGGTTTATATATTTTCTACATATCACATTAAAAACTAAAAAGCATCTTCTGCACTGCAGCCGTGTACTGGCATTGACTGTGTCGTTGAGATACCTGCAGTATGACGAGCACAGGGACAACCAGATGTGAGCAGCTGTAAGGACCTTGAATCAGTACTCCATAACTGAGACAGACAGACTGAGAAACGGGTACCGGAGAAACAGCTGTAGGGAGTGTGAAGGAGAGATGAACACGTGATGGGATGAAGCAGCAGATATGGGGGAATGACTGGGGCAGCGTGTGGGTAGGGGGTCCAGAGAACACAGTGACTGCTGTCCTTACTCCACAGGAGAAGGAGATGGAGAAGCAGAGGCTCTTATACCAGCAATCCAGGCTGCACAACCGTGGGGCGGCAGAGATGGTCCTCCAGATGATCAGCGCGTGCAAAGGTATCTTAAAGAGCGCACATACCCTCTGAGAAGGAGACCTATGCATGGTCCTATGCATCAGCTGTATGCACATTGTCTATGTGGGTGTAAAGTCCAAACTGTGCAGTAACTTCAGCGTGTTCCGCTGCCCTCAGGTGAGCCAGGATCCATGGTGTCCTCCACCCTGAAGTTGGGCATCTCCATCTTGAATGGGGGCAACAGTGATGTCCAGCAGGTTGGTGCTCCTGGTGTACTCTCATTAGTGCAGTCTCATTAGCTTTTGGTTTGGGTGCGCATTCTCACCAAGAGTGACCTCTGAGGCTGATGCGAGGGCCAGCTCTAAAAGCCCCCCCCCCCCCACAGAGAATGCTGGACTACTTGAAGGACAAGAAGGATGTGGGCTTTTTCCTGAGTGCCCAGGCACTGATGCAGACCTGCAGGTCAGCAAAAAAAATCTGAGAATGAATAAGATCCATTTTGCAAAATCAATGGGGAAGATTGCAAAGAGATTCTGCACATGACTCCTTTGTCCTTGTTGGCAGCGTCCTGGACCTGAATGCTTTTGAAAGACAGAACAAGGCAGAGGGGCTGGGCATGGTGTCTGAGGAGGGTACAAGTAAGTGAGGACCAGGGGGTCCGCTTTGTACACCATCACGCACATTCACACTGCATAAAGGACTCTGTCAGGCTACCTACTGCAGGTCATGGTGCTGGTACTGGTTTATGCTGGATCAATCATCATGCTCACAGCAGTACCAGTGGGAAGGATGAGAACTCTAAACGTGTAGTGGGTAGAATTACCATGTACCGTCAATCAGTGACAACACCTATCACCAAATTGGAGCCAATGAAGTATCCAATGGTGTAAAGGAGTCATGGATTGACATGGTAATCCTGCTCCAGTCGATGGTTTAAAGCCTCATTCTTTTCCCAGTGCACCTAGTGGGGAAGCACTCATATAATCTATGCCTGACTACTATTAACCAGAAAAAGCTGTTTGGAAGAAGAGTAATTATCAATGGAACACGTTCATTTAGAGTGGGGTAAATGTTGATTTTGGGGTAAAGCAGACGGGAAATGGGGATATTGGTGGGGGATTAAGCTCACGATGATCGACATCATGTGCCTTTCAGTTTGCTGAAGAGCCTGTGTCTGTAGCTGATATTATACTGGATGCCATTGTGAATGTAGAACTCACCACGGGTCTCGGGAAAGGGCTCAAAAGTCATTCTATGACTCACGGAATTCTCTCAGCCTTTATATTTCTTGTCCCTCTCTGCAGAATTTTTGTGTGAATCTGTAGATTTCATGTCTGCCGAGCAGCGTGCCCCGTGGAGTCCCTGGTGCCGTTAACCCTGACATTCTTTTTGAAGGGAACATTGTGAAACGCGGCAGTGGTTTGCCTGTATAACGGTAGAGTTACGGCGGGCGGGCGAGCGGCTGCGGGCAGTGGTGGGCGTTTGGGTGCGGGCGGGCGAGCGTTTGGGTGCGGCTTGCCGCTGCTCTCCTGACACTCACCGGCACACTCTCTCTCTCTCTGTCCCTCGATATGGACTCGTGTCCCCACACCCGCACGCTTCCACCTCCTGTCCCGGTTCTCAGACAGAAAACTGGAGCGCGGTAAATCCTGCCCTCCGATCCTGTCTCTGCCTCGCTCCCTCCTCTCTGCCTCTCGCTGTCCCTGTCTCCGTATCCGTCTCTTTTTTATTTATTTAGTGTAAATTCTTGTGCTGTGAAAGTCTGCATTTCATTTCGCATTCAAGGAGCAATACCTGAGTGGGGGGGGGGCAGCTTGTCTCCTGACCACAGGAAATTGTGATTGAATCATCGTGGATCTTCTTTTTAATCATGAATTGTGAAGGAATTTGCTCAGTGGCAGAAACGCTGTCCTTTCCCCCTCTTTGCTGCTTGAGTGCTCTGTTACAGATCTACTGTCACTCCAGCACTCAGATCTTAGTTTCTGACTGGAAGGGGAAAAAATGACAGTTAACCAGCGCTGACTCTCCTTTTTCCCTTATCCGTGGTCAGTGGCTTTCTCTCCATACAGCCAGAAATGAATTGCAGTCTTGGTATCAATTAAAAGCCTCCCTGCTGAAAACTGGGCATTACTGGAACAGTGTTCTCCCTCAGTGGGGATTTTATAAAAAAAATAAAATGGGAAAAAAAATAAAAACCCAAATATATGCTTGTACTTGGCACCTGAGGACATCCTGTGTGTGACTGTCACCTTCCTCTTCAGTTCCCATCTAAAAAAAGAATTTTCTTCATCTTTAACATCATAAAATTTGCAGGAATAACTAACTAAGGCTGATTTGTATATTCTTACATTATGGTATCTTATATGCTATCCCGCAATAAATACTTATTTGTAATAATTTCTTACATTTTACTTTTTAATATAATCAATTACAATTACATTATGACCTGCATGAGCTCTGCCTCACAGCCTATCATTTAAAAAAGTGTTGTATCTGATTGATTGTTGTAACTGGATTTGGAATCTATAAATACCTTATCTATCTGACAGACTGCATTTGTAATTTCAGACATCAAGGTGTGTGAGTCATTTTACCGATTGTACCAGTGAATGCCTTTTTGATATGTGTGAGACAGGCTTATATTAATTACATCAGCTGTGTATCTCATTAAATGGAGAACATTTATGGTTCATTTAATATTGGTGATAGTTAAAGCCCTACCTTCCTGATTTTTACATTGCATTAATTTATTCTGCAGTATTGGAAACAATTCATGTAAAGTTGTCCCCACACACTTTGATGAACTAAATCACCTGTTTCTCCAGTGCATGGTGACAGTCTGAAAGGACCAGTCCTGACTGACGGAAATATGAACCTAACATACCCATCAGCATGTCTGAAGATCAGAAGGGTGTCGGGCACTAGCATCACACCCCTCTGTGTACTGGTTGACATCCAGTTGCTCACAGTGTTAATCAACTGTTTAACACACTAGTCAGCAGCCTGTGAGGGTGTGTCACACGGCAGCTTGCGTCCAGACTAGAGAGCTGCACAGGGATGATATGTACCTCTAACACCCTGTCCCCGCATTCACCAAAACCACGCCCACCTTGTCCCTGCATTCACCAAAACCACGCCCACCCTGTCCCCGCATTCACCAAAACCACGCCCACCCTGTCCCCGCATTCACCAAAACCACCCTGTCCCCGCATTCACCAAAACCACGCCCACCCTGTCCCCGCATTCACCAAAACCACGCCCACCCTGTCCCTGCATTCACCAAAACCACCCTGTCCCCGCATTCACCAAAACCACCCTGTCCCCGCATTCACCAAAACCACACCCACCCAGTTCCCGCATTCCCCAGAGGGGTGTATTTTTCCCCCCATTCCCGCAGATATCCACGGTATTACCACTCTTCCACCATTCCTGTGCAGCCATCCAGTCCAGTATCCTCTCCATATCTGAAAAAGTGGCGCTGGGTCCGAAGTCTAGATTTTGGTAACAGACTGCTCCCAACTCGCTCAGTCACGCCCTCCCCCAAGACACATTTCATAACCATTATCCTACAGCACTCCCTGCTGGCTAAGGGATGTCCTCGGTTTTCGCCCATTTAAAAAGCGTGGAGTGCGGTAGATCCTCCCAACACGGCTGTGTGTGTGCGTGTGTGTGATTTGTATGGTGGCTAGCCAGCAGCCTTTCCTCTGTATCCATCACTGAGTCTGTGAATGTATTTATATATGTGTTTTGTGTGTGTGTGTATGTGTGTACATATGTATGTATGTATTTAACATATATGTATACATGTGTTTTTATGTCTGTTCATATGTATGTTCATCTGTCAGTCTGTCTATCCTGGTGAGGGCCATGGGTTTGTTTGAAATATGTATGTGTGTGTATATACAGTATATGAGTATTTTGTGTATGTATATCTGTATGACAGCCATTGACCTGGTGTGCACATTTTTGTCAGGTGTGTGCCATCATGCCTGTTGTGCCAGCTTCTGTTCCAGCTGCTTTTTGGACATCCAGCCAAAGCTGAAAGCTATCTCCTGACCTGGGCCTTTCTGCTTATGCTTAGCAGTTTGCTTTGAAGTGCGCAGACAGTCGGACATGCTGTATTCCCCTAAAGCTCTTTGCGGTCCCTACTAATGGGCTAGCCGGGAATACAGGTCTCGAGTGAACCGATCGTGTACCTGCACGCTCATCTGTTCAGTATAACCTGAGCTGCTGCTCCCGTCCTCAAAGCCACGGGATACTCATGCAAGCTCACATGGCTACTGAACCTTGCCGCAATGTTTCGAAAAGCCATACGCTCACTTACAGTTGTCTGTGTTGCACACATAGATACTCACAAGCATGCACTGTTCTGCAGTGCTCTGCACTATTCCCCACATCGCTTTCACCTTCGTGATCATATATTCTTTCCCCACCCCCTGGCATGCCCTGACATGTTCTTGATTGTCTGTCTCCACTCAGATGAGAAGGTCATGGCTGACAACGAATTTACCTGCGATCTCTTCCGGTTCCTGCAACTGCTCTGTGAAGGTCATAATAATGGTGAGTCAAGGGGGATGTTAACCGGTTAGGGGTTACCATTACAATGAGTAGCGAGTCAGGGTTCAACAACTGGTCTACTTTGGTGAGTCAGGGTCCAACTATACCTCTACCACAGCAAATCAGTGTCCAACTCTCCAGCGAGGCAGGGTTGAACTGTACCTCTACCATGATGAGTCAGGGTCTGACTGTAGGATTACCACGGCAAGCCAGGGTCCGACTGTACCTCTACCATGAGTTGGGGTCTGACTGCAGCACTATCACAGTGAGCCAGGGCCTGACTGTACATAGCGACTGAGGGACCGACTGCAGCACTATCACAGT